>OZ017758.1:1200000-1566228 GCA_963969365.1 Asterochloris sp. CNOR1 | reverse complement strand
CACCCCTGCACACTGCAGCAGAGGGCTCTCCTGCAGTACAGAGCCACGCCTGGCAGCACGACACCGCCTACCTGGCCCCCGTGCTGGCATTCAATCTGGGGCTGAGTCACCACCTGGCCCCCTTCCTGGCTGCCGAAGCAGGCGAGGAGCTGGCAACAGCCTCCTCACCTTCTCAGTCACTCAGCCACAGTCAGCCAGCAGGCCTGCACAGGACCCCTGACAGCAGCGAGGCTGGCACTCCACACGCATTGCCAAATGGGCTGCCTGCTGGCCATGGTGGTGGACACCAGCAGACTGGGGCACTTCAGCAGCCGCTGCGCGCATGTGGGCCTGTGGTCAGCTCGGAGGAGGTAGCCATTCGGCGCCTGCGGCACTTTGAGCGTGGGATGGGGCCTTCTCTGCTGGAGGTACCCCAGACAGGTCGGCATGCAGCTGCCTCAAGGCTGTGCCCAGCATGTGCAGGTGACATTGCTGCTGACAGTAGCAGCTGTGATAGCAGGTTGGCTGCTGCCTTAGCAGTGAGTCTGCCGCTGCCAGCCAGCTGTGGGCCAGCCTCAAGCCAGGTGAGGGTTGCACCTCAACAGCATGGTGGTCTGGCTTGCACCTTACCAACCAGATTGGCTGCATGTCGTGAAGCAGCCATGCCCTGAGCAGTTCCCTCACAGCCTGCCTACAATCCCAACCGCGACATATGGTGGCTGCATGCAGAACGCGACACCAACAGCTTGCATGTTGCTGCCAGCTGCCACCTCCAAGTCATGTGTACCTGCCTTAAGCTGTCCAACACAGCTCTCCATGGCCTGCCTGCATCATAACACCTGACTGCTGCATGCAGGACGCCACCCCGCAGCGGTCCCTCGAGCGGAGTCCTTGACGCTGGGCTACATCAGCATCCAGAAACCAACCTCCTCATGACTGCTCCAGAGCCAGAGCCTCCAGGAGCTGCGGGTGCGCACCCAGGCCTCCCAGCTCCCACCGGGCCTGGCGCAGCAGGTGCTCAGCCCAGGCCAGGGGGGACTGGGTCACAGCCAGGTGATAGCAAGAAACCCCACAGTCTTTTTGCAGTCTGTTGGTAACGGGCTGCCACAGCCGTGTGCAGCCCAGGGGTGGGAGGAGAGCCTGAGGCTGCACAGCACAACGGCTGCAACTGGCAGGTCGACCAACCTGCTGGACCTCGCTGCTGTTCAAGATCTTCCCTGCATGTGTGCAGGGTCAGGGCCAGGGAGTGCAGCCGCGCCAGGTGGACTGCCAGGCCTGCCTGGCTTGGCGGGCATGCCTGGGACCCGGCCAGATGCAGGCGCTGGGCAGGGGGCAGCCCCGGGGCTTGCAGAGCCTGGCCCAGAGGAGGATGGCGAGGCCATGGACGATGAGCATGATGCCATGGTGCAGCTGCTTCAGGACTATCTGCAGAAGCACACCAGGTGAGGTGCCTGGCGCTGATGTATGCTACGCGCGCGTTAGTTGGGTGATGTCCCTGCCGGCTGATGCAAGACAACATGGCAGCCCTTCACAGGTGAAAGCACATCGGGTGAGGCAGCCTGACGGCTTCACCCACGGTGCAAAGCCAGCATTCTGTGATGATGAACTGTGAGCCTCACAGCTAATGTTTGGGCTGGACATGCTGGCAGCCAGACATCCCAGCTCAGCACCGCTTTGCTGGAGGTCTGCGGCCCGGCATGTCCCTGAACGGGAGCAAACTACTGCTTCAGGCCACTGCTGGCGATGTTGGACAGTGCTCAGTGCACACACGCAACCATCCCCCCCCCCCCCCCCCCCCCCCCTCCCACCCCCCAGGAGCTGATGGTGCACGCTGCAGGCTGCTGCAGGTGGGGGATGTGTTTGCCATCCGCAAGCGCTTCCACAACAGCCAGCAGGCCCTGGCTCACAGCCTGTATAGCAAGGACAGCGCTGTGGTGGGTTGCCAGCACGACTTCATCTTCTTCCGCGTGGACAAATTAGAGCCTAAGCTGCCCACCTCTTGCGCGGTGGAGTTTGGGACGTGCGATGTCAACATGGAGGTCAGCGCATGTGACTAAATGTTGTAACTTGTGCTTGCATCCTGCACTTCTTGCATGGCAACGATGAGGACCTGTGACATCAGCATGTAACTCATTCGTACCTACACTTACCCACCAGTGGTCATTGTTCTTTCACTCTGCAGTGCCACACAGCTTGGGGAGTTGTGCACTACACTGTGTGTGGCGGGTTCAAAGCCAGAACAGCATTTGTCTTGCCTTACAATCTGGACGCACACAGCACCCTGTGTGCAACAGCAGCCCCTCGTGTAGCGCATTTGCATTGCCACCAGGTCTGGTAGCAATGTCCGGCCAGGGTACAGAGCAAGGCCCAGGTGACCAACAGCCCGGTTGTTTCTGCTGCAGGGGCACTGCAATGCCGCTGTCCCAGTGGGGCTGCACCTCTACAGCGCAGCTGAGCAGGAGCTGGCAGCTGCCAGTAGGCTTGCTGGCGAGGTCAACAGTGCAGGTGTCAGCACCTCTGATGCCAGCAGCTCAGAAGGCACCACGCCCCCAGCTCCCTCGAAGGAGCCCCATCCCCGGTTGCCCCTGCCAGCTGCAGCAGATGCCAGTACTGCCCTGGAGGGCAATATCCTGACCCAGCTGCAGGGGCAGCTGGGGGCTGCAGCTGATGGGGCATGGCAGCCCACAGCACAGCTGCTGGGGGTGGGGCCTCTGCTGGGGCTGTGGCATCAATTGGCGCAGCTGCTGGCTCCTGTCATGCACCAGGTGGGCTGGAGCTGTGTGCACGCCTTGCAGGCATTGTACAGAGCTACTGGTGCTGAAGGGCCACATGCACCATGGCTTGTTGCAGCTTGGGGGCCGGTGCTTTGCCCAACAACGAGATCAGCCTTTGTTGCAATGTGTGTCCCTTGCTCCCTGCCAGCCAGCTCAAGGTGACACTGGTAGCATTTTTACCCTGTCACATGCCACTGGCAACAAACAACCTGCATTCTCTTGACATGCTTAGCGTGTCTCTGCAGGCCGGCAGCCAGCCAAGCCTGTTTTGGGCTGCCAGCCAGCACAAGCTGCAGCAAAGAGTCCCTGCTGCCAACCTCGCTTGTGTGTCTCTGCAGGCTGCCAGCCTGCTGAACTTGCAGCGCCTGCTGCCCTGACTCTCTGCTATGCACCTGCAGGCTGCCAGCCAGCTCAAGCTACAGCTGGCCGTCCTCCTGCACGGGCCAGATGGCTCTGGCAAGATGACAGCCATCAGTGCAGCAGCAGCAGCGCTGGGCGTCAATGTGGTGCCATTCAACTGCCACGAGATGCGGGCAGAGTCTGGGGCCAAGACGGCAACAGCCCTGCGCGCTGTCTGCGAGTCTGCGCAGCAATTCTCGCCTGCGCTGCTGGTGCTGCAGCACCTGCAGGTTTTGGCCAAGCCGCCGGCCGGCTCAGGAGGAGGTGAGCCCTGATTGTGGTCAGCGGGGACTGGGGGTTGGGAGGCAATGATTGTAATCAGTGGGAAGGGGAGATTTCTGCAGGAGCTGACCAGGCCGCTGCAGGCTTAGAAGGTGGTAAGCCCTGCTTGTTTTGCCGTTGTGTGGGGGTGTGCCCAGCCTTTCCTGTGGGGCTGTTGCTGTCTCACAGCATCTGCAGGGCTTGTTAAGTATGCCTGCAGGCTCAAGGGCAGGGTCGCTCAGCCTGTAATCATCCTCTGTGGTGACATTGCCATGGTATGCCTAGCAGATGCATGCTTATTCCAAGCTGCCATTTGTGACATTGCAACCTGCTGCAGAATGTGCCCTGAAGCAAATGGCGGCCACCCTGGTTTCAGGGCCGCCAGCACGCACTGCCATGCCCTGCAATACCCTTGGGAGGCTGGATAGCGCTGCCAGCTGCCTGGCAGCCATCTGTCAACCAACCTCAGTCCTGTGTCAGTGCTGCGCCTCTAAACCCCTCCTGGCCGCACTGCAGGCGAGATGGAGAGCACTGCCAGCCGCCTGGCCGCTACCCTCTCCCAGATCATCAGCATCAACTGCAGCCGGCGGCCACCAGTCATTATTGTGGCCTGTGCCTCTGAGGCTGCCTCCCTCCCAGGCCCGCTGCGGCGCTGCTTCACCCACGAGCTCTCGGCAGAGGCTCCAGATGCGGCTGGAAGGCAGATGCTGTTGCAGGTTGGGCCATGCACGTGCATCTGCGCTTGAAGCTCAAGCCAGCTGTGTCACACTGTCGCCTGCGTTGTTGCTGCTCCTTGTGGAATGGCCTCAGACCTGCATTTGGACCTGATCAGGCACTGCAGTTGGCCTGCACCTTAGCGTTGGTGGGCAGAGCAGATTTAGCTGCAGAGCAGCGCAATGTCACTTTGGCTGCTTGCCGGCCTGCTCGCGTATGACACAACTGGCAGGCGCTGCATGTGCCCTGTCGCCAGAGACACTTACCTGAAGTTTTACCCTGCTTCCCCATTGCAGGGCATGCTGGGCAAGCAGCTGGCCACCCAGATTGCAACCGAGCGGCTGGCAGACATTGCAGCACAGACAGCCGGCCTGCTGCCACGGGACCTGCAAGCAGTGGCTGCAGACGCGGCAGCTGCGGCTGTGGCTTCTCAGCTGGACCTGCCTGCCCTGCTACCTGCGGCCTCAGAGTCCGAATCTGAGGGGGGTGGCTCAGAGGGTGCGGGCAAGCACCTGCAGATTGCCATTGCCAGCAAGCCATTGGAGCACACGGGGGCAGGCCTGCAGCTACAGGAGGCTCATGTGGACAAGGCACTGGAGACTGTGAGGCAGCGCACGTCCACCGTCATTGGCGCTCCCAAGGTGGGCTTGCAGACACTGTCTTGCATGGTCCCTCGATGACTGCCAGCCTGGTGGGCACTGCGGCATTGTGCGCAGCAGCAAGGGGTGCAGCGCCTGCTGCAGCTCACCAGGGCTCTGTGCTGCCTTGCTGTTGAGGGAGAATACATACAGTGCCTGCTGCAGCTCAACAGCGGCCGTCTGCTGCCTTGCCTGGGGTTGATGCACCTCAAGAGTGCTCCATGGCGATTACCACAAGTTGTCTGGCAGGCAGCAACTGTCTCCAAACAGTTTTGTCCTGCTCTGGAAGGCATATGCCTGCACAACCTGCTGGGACATGCCTGCAGAGATGTTTGCTCCAATGCAAGCTTGGCCATGCACCTTCTGCTGCCTGTCTCCCTGTCACACAGGCTGTCAAACTTGTGGAGCAGGCCAAAGAGGGACAGAATCAGCTGCATCTAATACAAAACAAGAGGACCCACCACCAGCAGGACAAGGCTTGGACCAATTATCCAGCCCTGCCCTGCAGATCCCTGACGTGAAGTGGGAGGATGTGGGTGGGCTGGAGGATGTCAAGAAAGCCATCCTGGACACCATTGAGCTGCCGCTGAAGCACCCCATGCTGTTTGCCAGTGGCCTGCGGCAGCGGTCAGGAGCTCTGCTCTATGGGCCACCAGGTGAAGCCCTCTTGTGCGGCAGCTGACAGCTGCTGCAACCACTGCGCCGCTTGTCTCTGCTGGGCCACTTGGTGCAAGACATGTGGCGCAGAGCATGAGGGGTGCCAAGTACCATCTGCGCTAGCGAGCTCGACAAGCTGCACAGGCCTGGCTAATTATTGATGGGCCTGGTGGCATACCTGCATGGCCACATGTGGCTTCCCACCCTGCTCCCTGATTACCTGACACGCCTGGCTGCACATGATGCTTGGACGTTGCATAGGCCTGACTGCATGCCCTGATGGCGTGCCTGCACGGCCACGTGACAGACCGGGTGTCGTGCCTGGCTGCCTGCCTACCAAGCGCCGCCTGCCGATCACTGCATGACGTCTGGGTTGTGCCCTTGCCGCATGGAAGGGTCTTGCTCCTATTGCTGTGGCACACACCTGACCCCGCACTACTGCTGGACAAGTCCTGCCTGACTCCTGCTGCATGCTTGCGCAGGGACTGGCAAGACACTGGTGGCCAAGGCTGTAGCCACTGAATGCAAGATAAACTTCCTCAGCGTGAAGGGGCCAGAGCTGGTCAACATGTACATCGGCGAATCTGAGCGTCAGGTACTTGAGAATCGCAGTGCCGACTGTGCCATTATAATATCACAATATGGTGTTGAGGCTGGTCTGCTTGACTCTGCTCAACTCATGCAGTTTTGGAGTCTGCAAGATGGCTATCTACACAAAATTGCAGTCCTGTGAAGAGCTAAGCCTGACCTTCTCAGAGCCTGGCCTCAGCATGCTTGCTGCAACTATGCTTCCACAACAACTTTGGCCCTCACTGCCCTGGCAAATCTGTGCTTTGTCATTAAGCCGCATGCTGCCTGCAGGTGCGCGAAATCTTTGCAAGGGCTCGGCGAGCCGCCCCCTGTGTGCTCTTTTTTGATGAGCTGGACTCCCTGGCACCCTCAAGAGGGCAAGGAGCAGACTCAGGTGGGCCTGGACACATGCTCTGAAATGCTGCATGTCCGCTGAAACCCTTTGGGAGGCACTTTGTGAACTGGCACACTTGCATGTCCAAAAGCAGCATGGTGCGCATTGGCAATGAGGACCAGAGAGGCTTGCTGCTTGCTGCCAGACGGGCAGCTATGACACAGCACCACTGCTGCTGCTTCAGCGGCCCACGTGGGCTCTGGCAGCAGCACTGCAGTGCTGAAGTGTCTGCTGCCCCAGGTGAGGCACAGCTCTGGCACAAGGCAGGTGCTGCTGCAAGTGGCAGCTGCTTCATGCAGAGGCTGGTGGCTGTGGAGGGAATTGTTTCGCATGTTGTGGTCATAGGTGTGGCAGGGAGGCGCCATGGGTTGAAGCAGGGCGACCGTTTTGTCCCTCCATGCTTGCATGCTCTGGGCTGGGGTGCACTTTGGTGTACAGCTGTTGCAGGTCTGTTCTTGGGTGCTGCTGCAGGTGGTGTCATGGACCGTGTGGTGGCTCAGCTGCTGGCAGAGGTGGATGGCGTGCAGTCGGGCAGCAAGGAGGACCTGTACATCATTGGCGCCACCAACAGGTGACAACAGCAGGCTGTCTGCCTCCTGGCTTTCATTTTAGGCAAAGTCAGGCAGCAAGGCTGAGGGCTTATACACTTTGGGGCCATTGCTGCCTGTTAGTGCTGCGTTGATGACTGTGCCATCTCAGGCTGCTTGCAGCTGCCAGTGTAGACTCCACAAACCTTGTCAAGCCTGCCGTGCCCTTGTCTGCATGCATGAAGTGATGTTACACTGCTGTTTTGAGCCACCGGTCACCTGGCAATACTGAGCAGCTGCAAGCTGGCAGCCCCTCCATGGGCGCAGCAGCAAAAGGGCTAGCTGCATCGTGCTTTCGTGAGGCACAGCTGCAAGGTGTGTGAAGGAGCTGTGTGCCCCACCCTGCTGCAGGCCTGACCTCATAGACCCTGCGCTGCTGCGCCCTGGCAGGCTGGACGTGCTGCTGTATGTGGGTGTGGCCGAGGATGCCGCCTCCAAGCTGAGGGTGCTGCAGGCACTCACGCGCAAGTTCAAGCTGCACGAATCCGTCAGTCTTGAGGTGAGTGACGCGACAGCCTGGCTGACGTCTGTGGGCTGGACTTGTGGCTGAGGGCGGTGAGTGACAGCTATCTGCTTTGACGCTATGCTCTGGGTGGGGCTAGATCCTGGCATGCAGCTTGAAATGGCTGCACGATGCTCAACGCCATCTGTTATGTTTCTGGGCAGCTTGCTTTTACGTGCTGTGCCTCCAAAAAGTGAACAAACAGCCACCTGCTGGTCCTCATCTGTGCCATCCCTGTGTGCAGGCCATTGCAGCCAAGTGCCCCCTCTCCTTCACTGGAGCAGACATGTACGCACTCTGTGCTGATGCGTGGATGGCGGGGCTGAAGCGTGTGATTGCAGAAGGTCCAGACGTGAGCCTCGTGGCCTGCTTGCCTGTGAGATTTGATCTGCAGATAAATTGTTTGGTGCAGCAGTCATAAATAGTCTCTGACTGCCCGTGCAGTCCCAGCTCTTCTGCTCTGCTGGCTACCACCTGTTAGTGGGGCTGCAGGGCAGCATCATCACCAAGTGCCCTAGACATGTGTGGGAAGCAAAAGCGGGAGACGCCGAGAGCTTGAAGAGCAGGTCACCTGACACCTGATGCCCGCTCATGTGGCATATGCAGGGGAGCGAAGCAGAGGATCAGGGCGACATTGAGGTTCAAGACCAGGACTTCTGGGATGCCCTAAATCAGCTGCAGCCATCCATCAGCCCCGCAGAGCTCAAGCGGTACAATGCGCTACGTGACCAGTACCAGAGCCGTGGGTCACAAGGCTTTTCCAAAGCAGCAGGCCCGTCCCCTCACACAGAAAAGGCTGTGCAAGCAGCGGAGGCTGGCACCCTGACACAGAATGTTGCAATGAATACCATGGGAAACGGCAAGCCAGCAAAGGAATCTACAGGCCAGCAGCAACAGGTGCCCTTGAAGAGCCAGCTGGATCATAGCCTGGCAGACACAAGCGCAGAGCAGCCGCAGCAAGCCCCTCCTGCTCCTGCAGCACCTCGTGGAGGTCTTGGGCCAATGTTGCCCCCCAAACCCATGAAAAAGAGCAAGTACACTGCTCCTGCCTAAGACATTGCAGAGCATTGATGCTGTTTTGCTACTGCTGACCTCACATGCTTAGCATGTTACTAATGCCATCAGCTAATAGTTTTCAACAACCATGCTCTTGTTGTTGGAAGGGGCACATCTCCCTGGAGCATGTCATAATGGCAGCTTGAGCAGGACCAATGTGCTTTGAGACCAGGCTCTTAGAAAGGCTTGTGCTAAGCATTAACTAGAGCTCAGCTGTATTCAGCTGCTCCTCTCCAGCAGCAGGAGCAGGAGAGTGCTGGGTTGACACTTGAATGCTCTCCCTCTGACTTGCGCTGTGACCGGCTGCGCGCTGCGAAGTCGCCCTGCTGTCACATGCTTTCAAAATGCTCCCTGGCAGCAGTACCAGTGCGCTCCTGAGCCTGTTGCAGCATGCCTTATCATGACTGCAGCCCACTGCCCCCCTTGCTGTCACCGGCTCCAGCTCTTGCACTGGCCTGAGTCCTGAGTCAGCAGGTGAGTCAGCAGCAGCAGGCAGAGGAGGCAGCAACTGTTACCTGCAGTCCTGGTCTGTAGCCCAAACAACAGGAGGGGAGGGAAATGCTCAGCCATCACAACTGCATGCTGGGTTTCACGTGCGCTCTAGTGGTTCCTTGCCTGATCTTGCCTATTCTGCATCCTGCCCTGCAGAGAAGCCTGATTGCACGTGACTGACCGTCTTGCTGATGGCTGCAGTCAGTCTGGCACCTAGATCAGCCATCGCAAAGCTCAACAACGTTCATCCGCGTTGCGGGGCGCAACAGCAGACATGAATCGAGCCGCACCTGAGGACGTGCATTGAGCGAGTGTCCATGATGGTGCTTGGCGCTTTCCAGATAGAATGAAAGTTGAGCCTGCCCTACTTCATCAGGAGCATCTGCCACCAGTCGGGCAGATTGATCAACAGCCCTTCACTCACACATCATGGGGCGTGGAGGAGAAAGCCTTAGCATCGCAGCGCTGCAAAAGAAGAATCTTGGCATCTCGTCTTTGGCTGGAGACCTCTCAGTCCTCAAGTCCCTCTGGCTATCCAAGGCATCGGGAGACGACCATGCAGAGCGTTTGGAGGCCTTCTATGGCTCTACAGCCAGACACTGTGCGCACAGGCGTGATCGCCATTGTTGTGGGCTCAGATTTTTCATGCCCAATCCTGATCCGGAGTCTGGGCACTTGCCTCGGCGCATTATGACCACGCAGCCAAAGCTTTGCGGAGCTGGTGCATCACAGCTGGCCTGATCCAGCGCTCCCTCCCTGATCCTCTGAGTGCTGACTGCTGCAGATGATGCCTTCCGCACCAACTTCCTGTGGGGCAGGAAGCCCATGTTGGCAGCCTGCGCAGCCCGGCTTCCTGCCAAGTCAGAAGGACTGGTGTGGGTGGACCTTGGCGGCGGCACCGGGGTGAGCCTGGCCTGCGCCATGGCCCGGCATCTACCCGCTTTTGCGCAGTGCCACCTGCCCTGCACTTTCCTTGAGGCCTCTCTTTATCTGTGGAGGAGCTGTAAGTGCATTGCATTTCCGCTCAGATGCTTTGGCGGCCCATGACACAACTTCAAACTTCAATGGCATCAGGCAGCCTGCGCAGTGGCCCGGAGTGCTTGTCTCATCGACAGCCTATGTTGCAGAGGACTAGGTGCTCAAGCAGTGGTTGAAAGCACAGCACTCATGAAGTGATCATGCGCGTCATTGCAGGAGCATATCAACATGCTCGGCTGCTGTCCCAGGCATAACCTGCTAAGTACTGGCCACCACAAGTGCTGCAGGAGACTGTCGTGTTGGTCTCAGCCAGCTATAAATCTGCTGCACCCAGCTATAAATCTGCTGTATCTCAGGGGTGACCTGACAAGCTTTATGACTGTAATGCAGGAAAATGTAGACATGATGAGCTGCTATATGGACCTCTCGCGCTTCAAGGCTATTTATGTGGTGGACCTGTGCCACTCCTTGTGCGAGGTGGCCCGCAAGAAGGTGGCGGCCAAGGGGTGGCAAAATGTGCACGTGGTTGAGGGGGACGCCTGCAGGTTCCGTCCTAAGACGGGGCTGGCCACCCTGGTCACCTTCAGCTACTCGCTATCCAGTGAGTTTTGAGACAGCCTGCCCCCACTTGTGGTGGCACATGAGGGCAATTTGAAGCGTGCACCTGCCTGTGCTGATGCCTGTAGCTGCTCTCAAGTCAGGCGATAACCTGCTGCCATCTTGTGGTGGCCAACAGGCCATGCTGGCCGCTTTCAGCAACTCTGGCCAGTGAGTGCAGCTGCTCGCATACATGTGGCTTGCACTTGGCCAGAGCCATGCTGCTGCAAGGCTGCTGACTCCCCTGGCAATGCAGCTGCCACCGGGCAGTCCTGCTGTCATAGCTGCTTGTGAACGATGGATGGGGGTGTGTTTACGGTCTGCAGACCGCCTGGCCAAGGCTTGTTTGCGCTCCCCTCTTACCTACACCCTGCTGCCAAGGGCATAGGAAGAGGCCTCCACCAAGACATTGGCCGCGCAGGCCCACCCCTGCTCAGTTGCTGCAGCTGCATGTCATGGCGCCTGCACCCGATGCAGCCGTGCAAGCATGCCACTGTGCAGACCTTGCACTGATATTGTCTGCACAACTGACAGCCTGCATGACCACCGTGGCTCATTTCTTGCCCCCGCCCCCTGCTGCCGCCTGCAGTGATACCGCCTTTCCACACTGCCGTGGACCAGGCCATCAGCTACCTGCACCCTGTGGAGGGCCTGCTGGGCGTGGCGGACTTCTATGTCTCAAGCAAATATGACCTGCCCATGCGCCAGCACAGCTACCCGCGCCGCGTTTTCTGGAAGTGAGGCTCTGCACCTGGCTTTGCAGTGGGGCTGCTGCTGTCAAGATCAGACTGCAGATACAGGCGCTCGAGCAGGGTGCTGCCCGCCAGCAGCGTTCAGTCTTTTTAGGGGCCTGGCCTGCGCATTGGGTCGAGTGGCGTTCAGAGGGGTCTAACCTGCACCGCACACAGCACGTGCACCTGCCCAGTCTCAACGCTCCCCGCCTTGACTGGCATCCCTGCAGCAGAATGCGACTGCCAACAATGTGCTGCAGGGCCACCTTTGACACAGACAACATCGACATTGGACCGGAGCGGCGGGCATTCCTGGACCACAGGCTGTCACGTGTGTGGGAGTTCAATGGGGAGGTGGGCCTGTGCGCCCAGACTCTCATGCTGCCTCCGCCAGCCCATCTGCTGGCGTTGTGCCGCCCAGTGCTCCATGCTGGCACCACTGTGACGCCTGGCTGCCTGCTCTGACAGGATGAAACAGCCCGGCCAAGCAGCACAAGTCTGCCAGCGCTTCAACTTCACCCTCAATGCGGCCCTGCAGCTTGTTGGACCAGTCAGAGCAGGCGGCCAAGCAGCAGCGGGCCCCTCATCCTCTTGCAACCACCCAAGCATCCTGCAGGCAGCTCCGCAAACGTGCTGTGCTGTGTGTGCAGGGTTCCATTCCCTACGTGCCCTTCCTGCGAGCACCCTACTACGTCTGGGTGGGGCGGGTGCCCGCCCTGGCCAACCTGATGACTGAGGCCAAGGTGGAGGCGCCCTCAGGCTTTCCCCCCACCTTCCTGTACACCATGAGCTGGGAGGACCCCCGACCAGACATGAAGGTAGGCACTGCTCGGCCAATCAAACATGTAGCCTGGTTCAAAGGAAGGCTGCAGGGTGGAAACTCATTGAGACACTGGAGTGGTCAGCATGCTGTGCAGCAACATTCAAGAGCAACGTTGCCCGCAGCGGCACCCTGTCAAAGCAGGCAGCTCCCTGGGCTTTGCCAGCACGAAAGGCGACACCGTGAAGGGCAGACCTGAGGCACTGTTCAATGGCATGTGCGCATAGTGTTTGTCTTGGCCCCTTAAGAGTCGGGACTCCCGACAGGCCATATGTTGACCTGCCTGGCTGCTCCTCTGCAGGTGTTGGACATCAAGTCAGATGATGTTTGCCTGACTCTGACCAGCGGTGGCGACAACAGCCTGAACCTGCTGCTGCACGGAGCTCGCCAGGTCGTCTCGGTAGACTGCAACCCTGCGCAGAGTGCTCTGCTGGAGATGAAGGTTGCAGCGATCAGGTGGGTCTGCCTGCTCACTTGTGCTTGTCCCATACCCCTCTTGCCGCAGAGCCACAGCCTTGTGAGCCAGCCTGTGTCCTGATACCTGGCAGCACCACTGCTGAGCTTGGCTGCATGGACCCTGTGCCCTGTGCCCCTGCGCCAGCTTGCAGCTTGCTACAGTGCTGATGCCAGGAGCCCTGCTGTCTGCACACTGCACGCGGCCTGATTGCGACCTTCAGGCCGTGCTTGCACGCTGCATAACACACCTGCATTGCTGCCCAGAGATGCTCCTGCCCATGTCATGCATGCCCTCACCATGCAACACGCCGCCTGGCCACTACTCCCCTTGTCACCTCTACTGCAGACACCTTGAGTACGAGGATGCCTGGGCTCTGTTCGGGGAGGGGCGCCACCCCCACGCCCGGCGGCTGTTTGAGACCCGCCTGGCCCCCTTCATGAGCCAGACCGCCATCACCTTCTGGCAGGACCGCATGTGGTACTTTGACCAGGGCCTGTACTACCAGGGAGGCATGGTGAGCTGGGAATGAAAGGGGTGTCTTTCACGTGTCTTGCACCTGGCGACAGTTGCCTGCCTGCTGCCGCCCACGTTTAGGCAGGGGCTTGGACAGGGTGCCAAGGCGCATACAGGACCTAGCCTGCCTGGGCCACGGCCAGCCACATTCGACACAGGAAAGACACAGGGAGGCAGAGCCTGCCTGGCCCACGCTGAGATGTGGCAAATTCAGCCCGACATGCACCAACCAAAGTCTTGCTGTTGAGCAGCACATGGGGGCCCCCTGCTCAGCGTATTCACCACTGCTGTGCAGGGCAAGGCAGTGTGGATCATGCAGTGCATTGCAATGTGCCTGTTCATGGGCGGCAGCATGCGCCGTCTGGCCTATGCCAACACGCTGGAGGAGCAGCGCAAGGTGTGGAACGGCGTGTGGTTCGTGCGCTTCTGCAAGCAGGGGCCCTCATGGCTGGTGGACATCGTCATCCGCCTGCTGGCAGTCATCTTCCTCAACCGCTTTGTGCTGTGGTGAGTTGATGGCTTTATTGCTCTGCTGAGGGGCTGTGGTGAGTTGCTGAGCAGAGGAGTGCAGCAGGCAGCCACTGTTGTCCACCTGAGGGGCTGTGGTCAACTCCGGAGCAGGGTATGGTAGCAAGTTGCAGTTTCTGTGGTACTCTGCAAATTTGACAAAGGCGTTGTTACCTTCAAGCACCGCCTGGACTTCAAGCGCCCCTGCCATGCAGACACAGAGGTCTGAGCTTTGAAAGGACTACCAAGTCACCCCTGACTGCCTGCAGGTTTGGCGGCGGCGTCCCCTGCAAGCAGTATCGCCTGATCCATAAGGACGGCCTGCGCATCAGCCAGTACATTGCGCGCACCTTTGACGGCGTGGCACAGAGCAGCCACCTGCGTCGCGACAACTACTTCTACTTCTCCTGCTGCACTGGGAAATTTGCGCGGGACAACTGCCCAAGCTGGATGCTGCCAGCCAACTTCCAGAAGCTGAAGGATGGCGCGATTGACAGGCTGGAGATCATGAATGGCGTCTTCATGGACGCCCTGCGGTCACGCCACTTCACCAAGGTGGGCAGGGCTACCAGGTGTTTGAGGTCTGCCAATTAGTTGGATATGTTTATCAGGTCTAGCTGCACACGCATTTGGAGCCCACAGTGGCCGGGGTCCCTAGATTTGACACTTGGCAGCAGCTGGGGTTCACGCTAAGCCCAGCAGTTGGACCTCATGCTGAGCCCAGCAGGTAGGCCTGCTGGGCCTGGAGGTGAGCTGTGGCTGCCTCCTGGTGGCAGCTGGCAACTAAAAGTCCTTGCCTTGTGCTGCGTGGAGCGGTTGCATGGCGGAACACCCTTCCCTTCATGCCAGGCCGGCTTGGCTGCTTATGTCGCGGTCGCGCACTGAAAGCCTTGGCTGGTTCACTGCTGCTGCTGCTGCCTCCCATGCAACTGCCAGCCTTGCATGCTGCGAAGTCACCTCCAGCGTGTTCACCAAGGGATCTGGGCACCGCTGCAGGTGATTCTGATGGACCATGTAGACTGGCAGGGACTGGAGCATGCGGAGGAGCTGGCCCAGCTGCTGGCCCGCCAGGTGGGCCCCTTTGCTGTCTGCCATTGTCACCATACGCGACACCGTCCTGCTCCTTCACGTTTGGGCAGCAGACAGCAGGAGGGGCTCCTGCCAGCAGCTGGCCAGCCAGGCAAGGCGCCCTGCCGCCTGCCTGATGGCAGTAGCATGCGTGGCACTGTCCTGCACAACACTGCTGCAGCATCTGGGCTGTTCTGACAGCAAGTTCCACGCTCAGCTCTGAGCAGCTTTCTACTTTTGCACCACCTCAGCTGCTGGTGTTGCCAACTGCCTTTGCTCCCCAGCACACTGCTGCATTGATAGGGCGGTACCACCAGGGATGGCCCTCCACCATTGCCTTAGAGAGCTGCTTCTCACCGCTGGACCACATGTGCCACAGGTGCTGCCAGGCGGCCGCGTGATCTGGCGCTCAGCTGCCGTCCGTCCCCCCTATGTCAAGCTGATCGAGCAGGCCGGCTTTGATGTCGAATGCCTACAGCTAGCAGACCACGGCTTCATGGACCGTGTCAACATGTACAGCAGCTTCTACGTTGCTGTGCGCCAATGAGGGTTGCCCACCGCAACACTCCAGCCGCAATCTCCTCCCAAGTGTGCCCCAGCCTGCACCAGTATTCAGTCGCCCTCTGCTGACCACCCCGGTCCCTTAAGAGAGCCAGGGAAGTCCCCAATTTGCCGTGAGAGCACATTTCTATGGTTGTGTGAGCCCCTGCTAAATGAAGCAGCGTGTTTGCTGTCAATACGATACCGGACCGTACAAGATTATTGCCTTGGAGGGAGCCTCCAATGCCATCCCTGACTCATAATGTTGAGCCATGACCTGGCATCTTCAGATGCGATAAAATTTTGCAGGCCGTTTCTTTGTCTTTCATAAATGGGAGTGAGCTGTCAGTCTTGCTCTGCATGGTCCAATTCGATTGTTACATATCATACGGGACTGGTGGTGGCAGAGGCAGAATTGTCAGATTTGGGGTACTCTTTTTGGCAGCAGGTCAAGCTGCAATGGGCTGCTGTGCTGTGTGATTGGCGTAATCTGCAGGGCAGGAGCCAGCTGACTCAGCAGGCTGCAGCATTTTGAGTTTGTATCAGAAGTACATTACTAGGCGACAAAGTCAAATTGCAAGTCCCTAGCATCAGGAGGAGCAGGCTCAGATCATCAAGGCATGAGACTAGGGGCTTGGTGGACCCACCTACAACATAGTGACCCTGGGTGTTCAAGTCCGCGGCGCTGACACCGTTGGCCACCACTGCGCCGCCACTTGACTTCCACAAGTGGTGCCGGCCGCTGTCCTGGTCCCGCGCCTCCACAGTCAGGACGTTGTTGTTGTCCAGGTGGAATGTGATCTGCATGGGGTGCCTAACTCATTGCAGGCTCATTGCAGGCTGGCATGGCTTGAAAGCTGAATGCTCAAGCAGATGCCATAGGGCCGGCTTGTGGCTGCAAGCAGTGCAGCTGGGCATAGGCTGTCTATGAAAGCAGTGCAGCACAGGTGCTCCTCAAGCAATGTTCGGAAGTGCTGGGCATGCCGATGGGACCTGGCAAGCTGAATATGGGTATGCTGTGAAGCATCCTGTGGGGCAAGAGAGCAGGCTGACTCACGAAAACCCCTTTAGTCCACTTATCCTGGTTGATGAGGGGCCTGCGGAATCAGCTGCATCACCCCGTGTGCAGTCAGCATCCTGATTGTGTGCAATGCGCACGGCGCACCTCAATCTGCGGCTCGCCGAATGGCGCCTCTGGCACACCCAGCAGCTGGAACTGACCCAGGTGCACATTGTTGCTGGCCTTGGGGCTGTCGCCAGCGTAGATCACGAAGGACATGTGGGGCTGGTTGTCATGCACCGTGGTGAACACTTGTTTCCCGTGGCAGGGAGTGGTCAGGGTGGACGGCAGCAGCACATGGTACTGCAGGGCAGCAGACAGGCGGGTATTGGTTAGCATGTAGGTGTCAAGAGCAGCGGTGCAGCATGTGGTTGTCTGCAGACGCAGGCACCCATCATGAGCTTGTTCATGCAAAGTCTGCTGGCACCAGCAGGCACAGTATCGTTCCTCAGCACTGTCTGGTAAGATGAAAGGCAGCTGTGCAATGATCAAGTGTTATGCAGCTCAGGTCTGCGTTTGGTTAAACACAGGATGCAGGATAGGAAGACGCTGCTGACCACTGCGGCAATTGCCGACCAGGGTGCCCATCTGCAGCAGAACCCACAAGGTGGCTGCCTTGCAGGCAGGCTCTCACCTGGTCACCAACCATGGCAATGCCCAGGGTGGGCCTCTTCTTGGGCAGCGCCCACCCCTTGAACATCTCCTTGTTCGTGGTCGTTCCTGCAGCCAGGCACACATAAGTGGATGCTGCGATCCGTGCCTGGGGGGCTGAGCATGCCACAGAGCTGCAGCAGACTGTCAAAGAGCCCGAGACCGCTTGGCTGGCACTAGGCACCTTGCTGGGCTGGCAGCAAGAGATGCGTGGCTGGTAGCAGACACCCAGCTGCTGGCTGCCAATAAAGGGCTG
Source organism: Asterochloris sp. CNOR1 (assembly GCA_963969365.1). Taxonomy (NCBI): domain Eukaryota; kingdom Viridiplantae; phylum Chlorophyta; class Trebouxiophyceae; order Trebouxiales; family Trebouxiaceae; genus Asterochloris; species Asterochloris sp. CNOR1. Next base: position 1,549,027 of record OZ017758.1, on the reverse strand, counting down.
AGGCAGACTGACCCATTGCTGGCAAAGGTACCGAGTGCTGAGCACAAGGCAGTTGCTGGGCACAAGGCAGCTTGAACAATCTGCTGACACTGGCTGAAGCTGTAAGCTGGTGACTTCTTGATGCTGCACGAGGCAAAGTCAGCACAGCCTTCTTGATACTCCATGAGGCGCAGTCGGCACAGCCAGCTGCATGCCTGTCTGTGATACTCAGCTGCAGCTCTCACGCTGTGCAGGGCTGCCTAGCTGGCAATACTGCTTCAGACCTGGTGTCTAGAGCCAGAAGCTGCCTGTGTCTGGCCATTAAAGCTCCACCAAGTTTGCAGCAGGTTGCCAGCTTCATCTCTGACACCAAGCCGCAAGTGGCCTCTAGCCTTTGCATCAAGCAACGTATTTCCCCACTCGCGCCCCCCTGAGCTCACCTCACGACACGCTGATGTCAGGCATGGGGCCTCTCCTCCATTCACGCAGCGACAGCATGTGGTCCCAAAAGCTAGCAATGCAAGCTCCTCCAAACAACAGCAAAGCCCCATGCCAAGCACTCTCCATTGCATCCAAGCTCTTTTCAAACTCACTTTGCAAACAGCTGCGAGGCTATGATGGGTGCTGGCAGCTGCAGTCTTTGTCAGGAGTACCCTCCTGCGTCCTCCTGCTCACCCTCAACAGCAATGACCTCTCAGAACGAGATCTTTCCTCTTGACCTCATGGCCACAAGACATGCCGGCTCATTCTCTAACGGCAGCCAAACGCTGATGGGCACAGGTCGCGGTGACGGCCGCTTCCCCAATCGCAATGAAGCAGCAGCAAAGCCCTCAGGAGGCACCCTGTCTTGACACGCCCTCAACAAGCAGCCAGCTGATGGCATCATTCTTGCTCAGAAGCCCAGCATCTTCTGCTCTCCTGCTCACCCTCGAACGGCAGCGAAGCCCTGATGGGTGCAGGCGGAGGCGGCGGCCTCTTCTCCAGCTCCCACTGCTTGTACTGGGCATGTGCCTCCGTCTCCCCTTCAAACGGCACTGGTGCGTACTTGTAGTCCACGTGGTGCACCTCGCGAGGCTGCACCGCATAGGCCTTGTACGCGTCCTGGTTGGTGGTTGTGCCTGCACAAAGACAAACGGCGCGAGAGACGTTCTGTGGTTGGCACAGCATGAAGATGCCGTGCAGAGTGGCTGTGGCTGCCACAGCTTGTTTGTGTCCTGGTTGGTGGTCAAGCCTTGAGGGAAAGAGTGTGCTCAATGGTGCAGGGTGGCAGTGGCTGGGGGTGGGGATGTTTGGCAACTGGTGGCGCTTGATAAGAGGCTGAGGCTTGGTGGACGATGCAGCACAGCCTGGGGGCAATGAGCATGGGGTAAGGATGCAGCAGCGCGGTGGCATCAAGCAGCAGACTGCTCAGCCTGATGCATGCAGCGGAGGGAGGTCTCAGGGGCTTTTGGGTTGCAGCTGCGCCATGCAGCAGGCGATACAGCATGATGATTGCTTGCAGGGGGCCAGCACGGGGGAGGAGGGGTGCAGCTTTGCCTTATTCCATGCAGTAGGTGGCACAGCCAATGTGCACATAAGGAGACTGGCTGATCCATGCACTGGCAGGTGGCCCTCACAGGGCTCCCTTTGAAGGCAAGCGGCTGCACAGCCTTCACCCAGCACACTGGATGGACAGACAGTAAGGCACTGTGCTGGCGTCCAAGGACGCACCCTCAAACTTTGTATGGGGCCTGGCCTGCACAGGCGCATGCAGCGCGACGTGGGGCTCCACCTGATACGCCTTGTACATGTCCTGCAGCCACGCACAGGAAAGAGTGTCTGATATACATTCTTGGCACCGAGGAGTCTCCCCAACACAGCAGCCTGAGGAGCCTGCAACTTGCCTATTGTGTATCTGCAGCAAGCAGATGGATGCTGGAAGCCAATGCGGCAGCTCTCAGGATGACAAAGTGAGAAGCAGTCTTTGCAGCATGCATGCAAGTGTTTGCTCTGTGATCACAGCCAGAGATTGCAGGATGGTGTGCAGCAAACTGCTCATGCTGCAAGCTTCAGCATGCCAGATGGGTCTACCCTGGATGTTTTCGAGCTGTGTAGTCCCATCACTGTGTCTGCTGAGGGCGGCAGCACGCTCAATACGACAAAAGGATGTGTTGCAGTGTTGACCCACACCTGGTTAGTGGTGGTAGCGTCGAAGGGCACGCTCTTGTGCTCATACTTGGGCCCATGCTGGGGCACATGGGGCTCCACCTGGTACGCCGGGTACTGGTCCTGCAGCAGACAGAGAGCACCACAAGTCAGCCAGGAGCCTGACCTGTGGCTCAGCCAGGCTCAAATTGTGGTCCAGCCAGCGCCATGCACGGCAGGGCTTGGTCTGTACGGTCAGGGTGAGCTGCAGTGCCAGCGGTGCTTGGCCGGGTTGCGAACTGCATTGAATAGCATAGGGAGTGCCATAGCTGCACCAGGCCAGGACTGGCATTGGTCTGAATGAGGCTATATAGCCCCAAGCTTAATGGCAGCACAGCAGGAGTATGCTCAACTGACAGCCTGACACCAAGCAGCAGGGACTGGCATGCATAGACAACCTTGTAGCCCACCTTGTAGGAGCTGGTCCCATCAAACTTGCCGGTGTCCCGCTTGGGCGTCACAGGCGCCATCGGCGAGCGCTGCTGCAGCGCGTGTGCTGGGTACTGGTCGTGGTAGCTGCTTGTGGCGTCAAACTTCACCCCGGTGCCTGCAGGGTGGGAGGCGGGCGGTCATGTGGGTTAAGGCAGCTGCAGCAGCGCATGGGAGCAGGAGAAGTCAGCTACTCTTCCCAACCGGCAGCAGGTGGGCAAGCTGTGAACCGCAGCTTGAGAGGCAGCGAGGCGCATGTTGCTCATCTGCCCAAAGGACAGCATTGCAGCAAAGTTTGACAGACAGCAGGCAAAAGTAGCGACCGGCTGCAGGGCTGAACAGGCCCCATTCAAACTTATCCTCTCTGGCTCTGCTTCAGCAGCAGCAGCCAGATTTTGAGCAGCGGCAAGGGGCCTTTTGTGTGGACTGCTCCAGGCACCCCTGTAGGGCTCCATCTGCACTCCAGCTGTCGTTGCCTAGCGCTGCAGCCCGCTTGCCCCAACATCAAAGACGCCGCTCATCCCTTATAGTCCTCCACATGCACTAGCCTCCTCGCACTGATTTGCATGCTGTTGTGCGTCCAGCAGCAAACACAGGGCAGCATGTGCTAAAGCAAGCATGCAGTGAGCCATGCAGGCTGCACACAGGTGCTCAGGGTGGCCGCCGGTGTGCCTCACCCTTGCAGAGCTTTGCATGCACCGGCGCCCCTGCCCCAGCCACGCCAACACTGTATCATCGAGCAGCATGCTCAGATGGATGGTGCTCAACAGCGCACCCTTGTTGGGCTCCACTCACTGCCACCGTGCCTCCAGCTGATTGACAGACTTCAAGTCTACCCTCAGTCTCCACCCAGACGCTTGGTACAGGTGCACCTCACCCTTGTAGGGCTCCACATGCACCGGCACCCGCGCCTCCAGCTGGTGGGGATGATAGGCATCATGGTAGCTGCTGGTCCCCTCAAAAGGCACCTGGGGGCGTGCTGCCGCGGGGGCATGCATGTGCCTCTCAGGCAGCTCCCACTGCTTGTACTCATCCTGCAGTCAGTGGGTGCATGCGCATGGGTCTACAAGGCAGTGGCAGGCCCACTCAGAAAAGAGCGTAGGTAGTGAAACTGGGCGTGCCCACTGCTGATGCTTGTCTGTCAGGACAGCCACTTGGCCAGCAGCACGGCTGCCTGTTGGTGGGCCAGAGGCAGGCCCCACCACTTGTATGCATCCTGCAGGTAAGGCCATGACTGGAGTCAAAGATTGAGAGGATGTTTGCCAGGCCGAGAGGCGCCTCCCACTGCTTGCGCTCCTTCTGAAGAGTGGCAAGCATATGAATTGCACTGAAGGAGCTCCCCCTGCTCGTCTGCATCCTGCTGTAGCAGCAGGGCAGGTGAAAAATGGGAAATCAGGATGTGCCTCAAGTGGCGCCTACGGCAAGCGTTGTGCATTGCAGGTGGGCAGTGCAAAACTGGAACCAGCACATTGGAGGCTGAGTGGGCTCTGCAGCTCTGCTTCATCAGCGCATCCTGCAGGCAGCAAAGGCAGGAGTGTGCCCATCAGAGGGAGTGACACTGACACAGAGACATCCCACTGCCAGAGCTCACCCAGCGGGGAGCGAGCACCTGGGTCAGACACTGTGCGTGAATGGGGCTGCTCGTGACAGACAGGCCATAACAAAGCAGGCACGTGCTCAGCAGCAGGTCTCCCAAGGCTGCTGGTATCCCGCATAGGTGCCCGCCGGGGGCTGGCAAATCAGCAGATTGCAGGGCTGCAGGTCTACAACATGTGCTGCCAGCTGGGCGCCACAGGCGTTGGCTGAGCCGAAGACAGGCTGCACAGCCATGTGGCACGCAAAGCAGCGATTGAGCCACCGTGGTGGGCGCAAGGACAGCCCATTCAAGAAACCGAAAGTGCTGTGTGCAGCTGTGCCACTACACTGCTTTCACAAAACATGTGTCATATTGGGCCTGCAGAAGCCAGAGGCCAATACCCTTGAGACTGGAGCTGCCTGTCCCAGATGGCATGCCACATGCCCAACCGCCCACAGGTGTGATGTCACTCCACTGTGCCTCACCCTGTTGGTCGTTGTGGCATTGAACTTGTTGGCATGCCCATACAGCTGGATGGCGATGGGGTGGTAAGACTCATGGGCAGAGGAGGGAGTGGCAAAGTCGTCCTGGAACTGGGGCTCTGTCTGTCCAGCCATCCTGGACCGCCTCTTCCTAGGCTCCTAGTGCCTGCATGTGCATTCGGGACTCAGAGGCGCTGCCCCAAAGTCCAGCAGACCTGACCATCCCTTTAGGCTGACCTGGTGATTGGGCAATGCAGGTGGTGAGCTGCCTGATATGCCTGCCGCCGATGCTGTCAGCTGGAAGGGGTGCAGCGTTACTCGGAACACTTGGTCACAGCGCGCGCTGAAGAAAGTAGGTAGGTCAAACCGCAAGAAGGCAAGTAGTATCTTAACCTATTCAACTCAGTCAAACATCAAACAACTGTACAGGCTTTAGTTGAATAAGAGAGCACACAGGCATGTGGCTTTATGGATATCATGGTTGCTGCTGTGCTCGATCTGATGCAGCTGCAGCTATGGTCAACTTGATGCAGCCTCAACAATCGCAGTTGCCAAGTCCTTCCTTGGCTTGACTTGCCATTTCAGCTCTCGCTGGGCCTTGCTGACATCCATCCAGCTGCTGATGGAGAGGAAGAAGATGAATATGGGGTTTGCAATCAGGCTCGCAGCATCGTCTTGTGCCACCTGCTTGACAGGGAAATCCTGCTCTGTGCTGCTGAGCCGTGCGGCAATAGCCTTGGCCAGTCCCATAGTTGTGAGGGGCTCGGGGGCACCGATGTGGTAGATGTTCCCAGCTTTGCCGTGCTGGATGGCTGCCAGGTATGCAGCAGCACAGTCGTCCACATGCACGTAGGAGAACTTTTGCTGGCCTGCGGGTACACGGGCATCCTGAAATGACTTCTTCTTGTGATAAAGGTGCATGCAGAGGGGTTGAGTACAGTTGGGTAGGCTGGTGGCTCAGGCACAGCTTGCACATGATGGGGGGTGCTTGCTGGTCATTCTACAGGCGAAGCAACTCATGCTGTATCCCATGGATGAGCACCTCTTGAGCCCTGTCGAAAGCATGTGCTCAATGTGCTTTCTTCCACCCAGCCTTCATACAACACCAGGACACCGGTCGAGGCGCTGGCCAAGACACACATCAGATGATGGCTCTGGTTGAGGTGGCAGCATGTGCATGCACGCGAGGCTGCAAGCCCTCGCAGGGTACCCCGCAGGTTCTCACCTGATCCAAGGTAGGGGACAAATCCGGCCTGCTTGGCAATCTGCTGTAGGCCTTTGAACATGGGGACATTGAATGTGCTGGTCCAGGGCCCCTCAAAATACACCAGAGGCAAGCGCAGAACCATAGACCGCACCCCCTCACCAGCACCCTGAGGGACAGCAGAGAAGCTGTTAAGCGCTGTGCGCAGCTGCATGCTCATGTAGGGGAAAGGTGCGGGGGCAAAACCACACACTGCACAGCTTGATCAGCAGCACTCAGGGCGAGCTCTGGGTTGTGCATGAGCAGGTATACATATCCGGGTTCACAGAAACAATTGGTGCAAGAGAATGATAGACTGCAACTTGTCCCTCAAACCAAAGAACAGGACCCAGGAATGCGTCATGTTTGTGCTCAGCTGGCCGTCTGTGCACTGAAGCATAAGATCAAACTGCTGCAGATGTGTATGGTGGGCATGGGCGCACTACCTGGAACATCAAGGCAGCAGCAAGGCAGCTAGCGGTGGCATGCCACCTCTATGATTTGATGCGCTCACAACAACACTTGTAACATTTGCAAAGGGGTACAAACAGTGTTTGGTAAGCGGACAGTGACCTATTTGGGACCCACCCAAAGCCAAATGGTGCAGCTGGCAATGGAAGAAAAACTTGATGTCACTGTTTGGAACAGGGTGATTGGCACAGGCTCGCACTCCCAACTGTTGTGTACCCCACAATGACCTTGAGTACTGCGGTCTCAGATGCCTCAGCCCGGGGGCCGAAGCCAGGCTTCTCCTCTGTGAAGGAGTCCGCTCCAGAGTCGCCAGCCATGGCGCTGCCTGAGGTCGTCACAAACGGCTTGCCAGAGCCTGCAGGGCAGGATTGATGAGGGGGCCACCCAATGGCACAGGGCTGACGATAAGCAACATCCTAAGTTGCATGGCTCAGTGTAGCCCTGAGTGGCTTTTGCAGCCCACTGCCTGTGCGAGTTGCAGCCCACTGCCTGTGGCACAGGTGTGAGCTGGCACATATTTATGTCATGTGGCAAAGCTTTCATTTCAAGGGACAGTCTTGCAGCATGGCTGAGACCACCTGTGGTAATGCAGAGCAACCTGAGACGTGCTTGGCTTTCCGCCATGCAGCTGTATGTTGGGTGAAGCCCTTGCCTGCAAGAGCATTGTTGATGGTAGTCACGAACTTCTGCTCCACAGCGCATCCCTCTACAAAGTCGGAGTCGCGGCTGAATGCCAGGTGGATAACCTGCAACAGTCAGGCTGACGAGACTGACACTTGCATCCCAAAGTTGACGCGCTCACATTGGTCCTGAAGAAGAGCTTGCTGGTCACGCTTACCCCGTCTGACGCTTGTGCTGCTTCTGCAGCAGTCTCCAGGCTGTGCAGGTCCCCCCTTACAACCTACAGTCAATGGGCTAAGTGAATGATGTGGGTCTTACGCTACACGTGTATGAGCACGCTGCGAACTTCAACAAGGCAAGGCAGATACAAGCAGTGAGGCAGCCCTGACATGATGAACAGGCGTTGTATGTACACTGTCAAACATGACGTACCTTGATGCCCCTGCCCGTCAGTTGCTTTGCTGACTCGTCGCTCCTTGCCAGGGCTGTGACCCGATGTCCATTGCTAAGCAGCTCATCCGCAACCCTCTGGCCTATGAAGCCAGAGGCTCCTGTCAGAAAGATATGCATCGCTCAGTTGCAAGCGCTGTGGCAAACTAGGTGTAATCTGCTCAAGTTGCCACAGTTCGTGATGAGCAACAGAGGTTCAAATGACCTGCCAGCCTCAGCCAGATCAGCCTAAAATCAGCCTTATGTCAGTCTGGCGGGGAATATCAGAAGACCCTACGTCAACCTCAGGGTACTGACATAAGGCACGCAACCTGGCGGGAAAAGCAATTTGCGCATTGCACAGAGACACGGAAGCAACCCTGTCACAGCAGATCAATAAAGGTAGGTCAGCTTGATGGAATGCAAATGTTTTGACCTAACGTTACTCAACGTAGTCAAACATCATCGAACAGCTGCAAGAAGAGGATTTTGCCTCATCAAAACGTGACAGACCAACTAGCCACTCGCACCCAACAGTTAGTAGTGTTTTGCAGCCGCCAGATCACTGCAAGTAGGTGCTTGCTCGAGTCTGGGGTGCTGCTTTGTTGCAGCAATCATCCAGTAATCCAGGAGCAGGTACAAACTCAACTAGCCAAAGTCTTGACTTTGCAGGCAACTTTACTTTTTTTGCCAGGACAATTGAGACAGGCAGCCAGGCACCATGCCAAAGAAGAGCAAGGGGAGCAAGTCCAAGCGTATGACGCTCAGCAAGAAATACAAAATCAAGAAGAAGGTGCGGGCCCTTTGCAGGTTCCAAGCCAGCACCAAGTGATCATCTGGTGCCCCAGTGCAAGGAGTTACGCCACTGCCACTGCTTGTGCCACCAGACGCCAGGCAGAGAGCCTGCAGGCCTGTCTCCCTGACTCGGTGGCTCTGTTGAAGCCTGTGCCTCCCATAGTTCTGCAGACACCTGCCCATCAAGTTCACCAGCCCCCTGCAGGTGAAGGAGCACCACCGCAAGCAGTCCAAGGCGCAGCGCAAGGCGGGCGGCAGCAAGAAGAAGGTTGCCCCCAAGGACCCTGGGATCCCCGCACAGTGGCCCTTCAAGGAGGAGCTGCTCAAGGAGCTGGCCTGGGAGAAGCAGCGCATGCAGGCTGATGACAAGGCCCGCAAGGAGGCCCGACGGACAGCACAGGTGCTTTTGTATGAGGCTCCATGACCCTGACATTGCATCCACGAGGATTGCATACAGACTGAGCAAGGAGGTGTATACTGACTGAGGTGGCTTGCTGGGCAGCACAGTATCACCCGCTGATGGACTCGGGCCCTGTGTGACTGCTTGCCAAGTGCTGCCGGGCGATTGCACGTGCTGTCCTCATGCAGAGGGCTTGCACACTTAGCAGTTTGCCCTGGGCACAGGGCAGCTCAACTGCACAGAGATGTTGGGCTGGGTGCAGCATGTTTGATGAGCACAGCGGTGCATGTCAGCAGAGAAAAGAGGCTGGCTGGGATGACCTCATGCCGTGCTACGCTGCACGCACAGGCAGGCTCCCAGACATTGCTCATCTGTTGTCGTGCACAGCCCACTGGTGTCAGTAAACACATTGGCCATGCTCTACATGTTCGTTCGCTCTGATGTCACAGGGACACCTTTGTCCCCTCTGAAATCAATTTGCCTTGGCAGCCCTGCCGCACTCTGCGCCAGGACCTGTTCCACCAAAGGCTTGACCCCACAATCTTACACCTTACACCCTGCAGGCTGCAGCAGCAGCAGGCCTGCACCCTGGGGCAGCACAGCCACACATGAGCGATGGCTCTGGTTCAGAGCCTGAGGCAGACGATGAGATGGCGGAGGTGCCTGCGGAGGGGGCCTCCATGGAGCAGGTGCAGCGGGAGGTGCAGCAGAAGCAGGCGGCCTTTGAGGCGGCGCAGGGGGCCCAGGTGCCGGGGAAGGGGCCCAGCGGGGACCGAGGTGGGGCCGCAGGGCATCGCTGAAGGCCTGCATGTTGTGGTGGCTGCCAAGCAGGTGCAGCAGGAGGTGCAGGGACGGCAGGCAGGGGCCTCAGGTGTCCAGGAAGGGGGGTCCCCCCGGGACACAGGTGAGCCTGCAGGGGCAGGCTGCAGGTGTGAATAGTGCGGCAGCTTGGAACAGGGGCAGCAGCAGGTGCAGCAGCAGGTGCAGGGGAGACAGGCAGCCTTCTGAGCAGGCGCAGGGGCCTCAGGTGCCTGCAGGAGGGGCTAGAGCGGGCTGAGGCTGCAGGGCCACAGCGCAGGTGTGCTTGTTGTGGTCTGCAGCTGACCGCTGTGGGAAAGAGTGGCAGCTGTAAAGTCGATGCAGCAGGAGGTGCCGGCGATGCAGGCAGGCACCGAGCAGGCGATTGGCCGCGGCTGCCTGAAAGGGGTCCAGCAGGACAGAGGTGGGCTGGTTGTTTCCGTGCCATGCATGTCTGAGGTCACCTCATCATGGGGTAGCATCTGGTACCACCTCTAGGTCAATTCTGGAAGCAGCCATGGGACAGTACACATGCTGCCCGCAGGTGCTGTCAGTCAGAAAGCCATCATCAACAACACGCTGCTGCCTGCAGATGGCACCCGCAAGGCTTTCTACCGTGAGTTCATGAAGGTGGTGGAGGCAGCAGATGTGGTCATTGAGGTGCTGGACGCGCGGGACCCTCTGGCCTGCCGCTGCACCGATGTGGAGCGCATTGTGCGGCGCTCAGGGTCAGACAAGAAGGTCATCCTCCTGCTCAACAAGATCGGTGAGCCGTCCTGACTGTTCGCAGTTAGACCTAGAAGGTTTGTCACCAGGTGCAGCTTTTGCAGCCGTGCCAATAATCTTTGTCCGGCGACTTGGGCTCCTACATTGCTAGGGATGCTGAGCACTGGTGTGCTGTTGGCAGCGTGTTGCTGCTACCTTCAGCCAGCCTGACCCCCAATTGCGCCAATATGCACATCGTCTACAGGCGCGTGCCTCGAGCAACCAGGCAGTCGGTTGAAGATGCACCCGGTGATAAGCTGCTTCATGCTGCAGACTTGGTGCCCCGAAAGGTGGCTGAGAAGTGGCTGGCCTACCTGCGCGAGGAGCTCCCCACAGTGGCCTTCAAGTGCTCCACCCAGCAGCAGGCATCCCACCTCAGCCACAAGCGCCTGCCTGTGGGGGCCGCCCCTGAGGGTGCCCTGCAAACCAGCGAGTGCCTGGGGGCGGAGGCGCTGCTGCAGCTGCTGAAGAACTACAGCCGCAACGCTGATGTCAAGACAGCAATCACTGTTGGTGAGGCGTTGGGGCACCTGTGCTCTGTCTGCTGGGGATGCATGGCAGGGCACAGCATCAGCGATTGATACAGTGACTTTCTGGGCGTCTTGCCTGGGGGGTGACAGACTCCTGAGGTTAGCAATGCATTGTGCAATGACAGGCTTTTGAAAGGGTCTCAAGGCTTGCACCATGCCGATAGCAAATAGCACCCTACATGTGATGACTTCCTGAGCAGGGCCGCTGCTGCCAGGCAAACCTCCTGCGCCTGCCTTCAGGTGCCTTAGCATGTGGGCAAGACCTAACAGCCCCTAAAGGACAGGAGAGAACAGGCCCCTTTGCTGCCCAAGTTGGCTGGGCCTGTGCAAGCATGGTGGACCTGCTCAGCAGGTATAGGAGGAGCTCACAGCTCAACAGGGCCCTATGAAAGTCTTGCCATGCTGATCCTATCTCTCACAGAGGCGTGTCTGTCCCTGTGCAGGTGTAGTGGGCCTGCCCAATGTGGGCAAGTCCTCCCTGATCAACAGCCTGAAGCGCAGCCGGGCTGCCCAGGTGGGCAACACGCCCGGGGTGACCAAGACGGTGCAGGAAGTGGTGCTGGACAAGCATGTCAGGCTGCTGGACAGTCCCGGAATCGTGTTCAGCGGGGCAGGCGCGGGGACTGAGGGGGCTAGCGCGCTGCGCAATTGCATCAAGGTGCGTGCCGCTGCAGATGCATGGCTACGCTGACTGGACACGGGAAGTTGTGACTGGAAAGGAAGGAGAAAAACATGCAATGGGGTGGTCGTGAGGGCTCATGGCGCACATGCGCTGCGCACTGTGTTATACGTGATCGCTCCCACTACTGCAACATGATGGTGGTTGACCAGATTGGGGATTGTCTTTGGTGAAGCAGGCGCCAGGACCAGCAGGGATCCTGCGCAGCATCAGGGGGGGTGGTGCTGCCACTACATGGCCGACAGCTTCAGGGTTGACGTCAGCAGGGCAGCCCGTGGGAAATCTGCTGTCCAGATGCATTGTATGTGGGTGGAGCTGACCTGACAGCTACAATGGACTTTTGCTGCCCCAGGAGATTCTGCTTGGACTTGCAGCTGCGCGCCAATCAGCTGGGAATGGCATTCATGATCAAGGTCGATGCCTGATGTGCTGTCCGTGGACGCCTTGACTTGCATCCCCGTGTGTCAGGGTGACAGCCTTTGCAGAGCACGCAAGAAAGGTTCTACATGTGCAATGAGCGCTGATGCTCAGGAGGGTTGTGCAAATCAAGGATGGCTGCTCATGTGCGCCCAGCCTCTTGCCTTGCATTGAAGGCTTTGCACATCGCCCCTCTTTCCTGCTTGCTTCAGTGGGTTGGAACCAGCTGATCCTCATGTGGCCTGCCCACGGACATTGTATGAGGTGCCCAGCCCAACAGCTGATCTCCTGCCTGGCCGTCAGCTCCTCCCTCCTCCTTGCTGCAGGTGGTCCTGCTGGAGGAGCAAACCACTCCACCAGAGCCCACTGTTACTCTGGCCTGACAATCACCCCACCTCTGACTGGTTCTTGCCCTCTTGCTGCAGGTCGACCAGCTGGAGGACCCCACTGCCCCCGTGGCCGAGATTGTGCAGAGGTGCCCAGCCCAGCAGCTGATGACTGTGTACAACATCCCAGCCTTTGCAGGGGCGGAAGAGTTTTTGCAGAGGGTGGCCGCAGCTCGCGGCAAGCTGCAGAGGGGGGGCACTGCAGACGTGGTGGCAGCTGCTCGCCTGGTGCTGCACGACTGGAATGATGGTCGCATCCCCTTCTACACCCTGCCCCCCGCGCGAGGCAGCCAGGAGGGGCACGCGGCTGCGGAGCTGGTGCCCAGCTGGGCGACAGACTTTGATGCTGATGAGGTGCGGTGGGACCTGCTTCAAGGCCATGGTCTGCACAGTATCGATGAGCACCAGCAGAGGACGCTGCAGAGGAGGACGTGCCTACCTGGGAGTGGTGCTGTGCTGAGACCCCCAAAATAAACCTGTGGTTCGGGCTCACTGGGCAAGCTGCTGCATGTGCAAGGGGCTATGCATCCTGCCTGAACCCAGGCGTTGTGTTGCCTGCGCTGGCTGCTACGTGCCCGTCAGGCAGACTTTAGCATCACACGTCTGTGAGTTTGTTTTTCGAGTACCACTGGTGTCTGGCCTGCAGTGAGGTGCTGCACAGGCCAGCTCCTAGCTTTGGCCCAGAGTAGGCATCCTTTGGGCTGCCGATTGCCTTCATGCCACTCTGGCCTGCAGGCATTCAGGCACCAGACGTCTGCGGTGATTGCTGGGCTGCCGTCCCTGGAGGAGGCCACCACTGCACACTTCCAGATGCAGTCTGCTGGGCCTGTCAGCATGGAAGAGAGTGACAGTCAGGCGGCGGCAGTACCCCAGCTGCAGAGTGCTGATGTGGCAGAGGCTATGGGTACTGGTGACAAGCCAGAGCTAAGGAATAAGGGCATGCAGGGTGGGTTGCTGAGCGGTGCCTTGCGCTGGCCTTGGCATGGGATGCCAGCACCTCTTCCCCAGACAATAACTCTGAGTGCCGCCATGCAGATGAGATGCTGTATTCAGAGCCAGGCCAATTCAACCCCCGAGCGGCAAGAGCTGCCAAGAAACGCCAGAAGAAGCAGAAATGCTGATCATCAATCTGTCACGTATTCATTGACGGAAGTTCGAATGCATGAGACACTTTTGAAGACATGCTCTCATCTGTGGCATCGATAGCAGATCTCTGAAACCATAAAACATACCTGACAGAGTTCGGGACACTGGGCTGATGGCAACTTTGAGCCGTATAACAGCACCAATACAGCCGTGCAGATGCTACATTGGGACTGAGCCAAGGGTTGCCACACTTGCAGATGCCAAGCAAGCAGCGGCAGCAAGGTAAGTCTTGCCTGCTGAGAGAGCCCTCAACTCCATGTTGGAATGCTTTAGCCTGATGAGGTCACTCTGCCCATGCAGAGGCCTGCACCTCACCGTCAAGACTGTCGGGCCGGCCTACAGAGTTGCCTGTCATGACGGTGGGGCATGACTGCATGCCTACGGTACTGCCTGTTAGTTCCAGCCTCTCTGACGCTGTGCTACACCTGCCGCCCTGCCTGCTGGTGTGCAGGCGATGAGAGCGGCCCACTGGTGGCCGAAAGCAGCGGCTTTCTTGTACGGCCCCTCAAGCTGCAGCACTGTGACAGCATGCGCATCTTCAACCGCAAGTGAGCAGCTCTCTGGCTTGGCCACCAGCCACATGACAATTGTGTGTTGCACAGCCTCTGGGCAGCACCATGCAGCTGCCTGAGCCACTGCCTGAGTCACACACAGAATGCCAGAGTCGTCGACCTCCAGAGCATCCCTTGATGCTCTGAGCTGTCAGCAACACATGGCTGCTGCCACGCAAATGTCAGGTTTCAGATTGCACGCTGCCCTTGTCCCATGTCAAACCAAAGGTGTCAACCCACAGAGCGCACAATGCTACCTGGCACTCACCACCGAGGATCGTCTGGCGGAAGCGCTGCCCTGCCAGCTGTGATAGGCCTTGACATGGCACTCAAGGGCATCCATGTGTTGCAGGATGAGTGCAGAGGACAGGCAGCGCATCAGGGGAGGCTCCTTCTGGGGCCTCAGCCTCATTGTTGTGGTTGCCCTGCTGGCTCATGGCTATGAGCTTGGCTGCACCAAAGCAGAGGCCCTTGCCATCAATGACGATGGTGAGCCTGCACACAATCCATCCTACGCTAGACACCCAGGAGCCGCCTTGGCAAGCTATCCCTACCTGTGTGTCCTCTGGCAGGGAGCGCCGGACTTGGGCTCACGGCCTTTTTCTGCAGTCTGAGCCAGGCATCATCAGCCTCCCTGTCGCCCTGCTTGCCCCTGCACTGAAACCTACATGTGAGGCGCAGTACCATTTCCATTCCCTCCAGCACACAGGACGATGCATGGCGGGCTAAGTGGTCAACCCTGTACATGTTTTGTTCTTGGCTGACGCTGCCTCTCCTGACACTCTGCAGACTACCAGCACCGGCGCCTGGTGAAATTCTATACACGCATGGGCTTTGAGCCCAAGTTCGAAGTGGGAAACAATGGCCTGGCTGATCTGCCTCACCTGCTTGTCTGGGGAGGGGCTGGCACGCGCATCGATGGTGATATCAGAGGAATTTTGAGCAAGTGGGGCCCCAAGATGCGCCAGCTAGCTGACGATGAGGCTGCGGGCGCCTGAATACTTGGAGAACTGCTGACAGGCATGATGCCAAGCTGCTGTTGATAGTGGAGGGAGGCAGCTGCTGGCTAGGCGAGCTGAGCACGCTGTGGTTGGTGTTGAGCCATGCATGCACCCTATCCCTGGGTGCTGCAGCTGGTGAACAAGCATATGCCTTCCTTGGGGACTGCAGCCTTTGAGTTGAGCTGCAGCGAGGAAGCCAAGAGCTCACGATGAGCACCCTCACATGGCTGCTGCCACGGCAGGGCATGTGGTGCCTGGTGTCTTGCCCTTCTGGATGCCGGCAGCAGACTACAGCCAGCCACAGCGACATAATCATGAAGGCGCCAACACAGTCCGGTTGGCATGAGCTTGTCCAGTGTGGTTAGGTCGCATATTGATTGAACTGTTCAGTGCTCACTGGGTGCCCGGCATTGAGCTTACTCCCAACTGGACACACTCCCCATGGGGCGCCTCCTCAGGCGCCTTGAACTTGCCAGGGAAAGCTCCAGCATGCCAGGTCTCAATGAGCTATTAGGACTGCCTTTGTCTCATTTAGATCATGCGGCCTGTCGCTTGCACTGCATGGACCAGGCCCTCTGCTGTAAGACTTGCCAGTGAGAGCTAGACTGGATGCACTTTGGTCATGCCCCTGCACACATTGGTTCCTTGCTGCCATTCACCGGGCTCCCAATGTAATGTGGACAAACACCTTCACCAGTGAGCTGCAGCAGTCTGGGGCCAACAGCATCTTCTTTGTTCGAATGTGCAGCTTGAAGGACAGCTGCACAAAGGATATCAAGAAGCAAATTACAGCGCAATGGCCAGATCAAGGAAATGTCAGAACATGACTGATCTGGCTCCGCTTCGGGCACAGGCAGTCTTGGGGTCTGGGAACAATGCTTCAAAGGCTGGTAGATGACAGTCCACACAGCATCAGATTGAGATTGCAGTCAAAATATGTCAGCAGCCACTGCCAAGAATTGGGGCCAGAAGCCAGTCGTGCAGCAGCCAAGCAGCATCTGTGACTGCATCGCCAGTGCTGCACACAATCTGGAAAAGGCGCTGGTGTGAACGTACTGCAGGGCCAATGTCGCGCACCATCATGAATAACAGTGGTGCAAATAAGGTCCTCATCACCTTAGCCCCCATTTGCTTGCCCCATGTGTCTGCCTCAAACGCCTGGAGGCTGCCCAGAAACTTGCAATAGTCTGCCTGAAGCCCATGCTGCTCGGCACCCTGTCTAAGAAGGCTTAAGTACCTTACTGAGGGGAGTCCTGCCTTGCCCTGCAGGGGTCACTTCCATCCAGACAATGGCAGCGAAATCCAACAGGGGCTTCAAAGGTGGTGGGCCAGTGGCATGCTGTGCATGGGCACCAGCACCGCTCAAAGGAGTTTATCCTGTGCGCAAGGACCACAATGAGCCAGAGTGGGCAACAGCTACATGATGCCTGTTTGACTCACTGAGCGCGCCTTGCTGCTGGGGTGCATCAGCAGAGCCACACCAGTGATATGCTGGCTGCCATACAATACACAGGTCACCTCCTGCTCGAAGTAGCCTCGGTCTGCACGGCAGGGTGAGTGCTGTTGCGGTGAACCACGCTGTCAGCAGCATGGCCAACAAAAAGCAGCTGCACAGCTGGTGCTGCAGTGCAGCATATGGTGGCCGCGCAGCAGACTAACAGTGAAAGGCATGCCTCCAGCTGATGCTGCAAAGGCAGCGTTAGGCAGCGCTGCAGTCCTGCAATCTGCCCTCCAACCCCTCAATCAGCAGCTCACTCTGCTGGCTACTGCTCAACCCTCAGTCCTGCAAATTTCGTCCATCTCAGCCTGCGTGATGTGGTGGGCCACTCCGTGCACCTGCACCTGCACCTGCCCTGCTGCTGCGAGCTGGGGCTGCAGGCCACCATTTGCAGGGGCTGGGTGAGCTGACAGCTGATCATTCTGTGGTCTCCTTCAATGGCAGTGTCTGCATCGCTGGTGGTGCTGGCTGCCTGACTCTGAGCACGTCTGCGCTTTGTTTTGTTGCGTGGGCTTGGAGACTTGGCGATACCCTCCTGCAGCAAGTGGAGGCCCTGTTCAGCACGAGTTGGGAAGAAGTGCAAACTCAGCTGGGCCACGCTGTAGGGTAGTGCTGCTGTGCAGCGTGTCATGCAACATCGACAGTGCGGCAGCTTTGAATGAACAACTGCGAGCCAGCACAGAGGCCAATGTCTTCGCAGAGCCCACCAGCCCTCAAGCAGTCGAGGAGCATCAGCTGAGCATGGGGCCAGGAGCCTTCAGCTGATAGACTTCAAGTCAGCGAGTCCCCTGCCCACACATCACGCCACAGCACCTGCAGCCAACAGTCTGCAACTTGGCATGCAGAACTCACTGCCACAGCACTGTGCCGCGGCGGCCCACCTGCAACTGCTTGACCAGCTCTGGGCTGAAGGTCAGTGAGCCATCATCGCTGATGGTCCTCCTGACCCCCTCCACCTTGACCGGGCTGCTCATGCCGCTCACCACCCCAGGCGGGACGCTTGGTGGCAGCTCAGGCTCAGGCCCACCATCCCCTGAGGCGGAGGTCCCATCTTCGGAAGCTGCTGTGCCCGTCTCTGAGCCATGCCTGCTGTTGGGCAGACTTGCCGCTGCTGCCCGGTCTGCTGCGTGCACGCTGATGGCATGCTGCGGAGGCTTGATGCTGCCACTCTGCAAGGCGCGGTCGAGGTGTCAAAGGTTGTCCAAAGCAAGGCAAAGGCAGCGCCGGAGGTGGCATCAGGGGGCCAGCCTCAGAAAAGCTGGCCTCAACTTGCGATACAAGAGGCAAGGTGAACAGCTCAAGCTGCGTACGCAATTTCTCAGAGCTGACATCAAATATGCAAGCTGGCCTGTGCAATGACTTCTTCTGCCCTGTACATGACAGCAGGGCTAGCCACAGCCTGGCTGTAGGGCTGATGTGGCCCAACTGTCTGAGCGCCTCTGGTGCTGGTGGGAGATAGCACTTGCGGAGGCGGCTGCCACTGCAGCGGCTCAATGCTGTCGAAGCTCGGCTCCACATAAGGGAGACCTGCAGAGAGCACGGCCTGCAAATCAGAACCTTATGTGCAGGCGGGTGAGTCACCAGGTTGACAGCCATCAGGTTTGCAAGGGTTGCACAGCCCTCCTGCCTCCAGGTTGACAGCTGGTTTTTTGGCGAGGGCTGCACAGCCCTTCAGGCCTGCACTGTCTGCACAGTTGATCATGTAGCCACCAATTGCTGGCACTGCTGCATTGCCGATGCTGCCGCACAGGGGAACGTTGTGTTGCAGGCGCACCTCTGTAGGCAAAGGATAAAGTGTAGCCCTCTAGCACGCAGGGAAGGGATGCAGTGGGTTGGATGCCACGCTGCTTAGTGAGGCAGTCCTGGTTCATATCGGCACCAAAAGCCAGGTACCACAGCCTCTGCCCGCCCTGCTCAGTGCTGGCTTCTGTCAGAGCCAGCGTCCTCTGGGGTCCAGGTGTGCTGATGTGGCATTGCATTGCCAGCTGTGGGTGCCTAAGCGCCACAGCCATCTGAGCCCTGCATTTGGGAGCAGGGAAGCTCCACCTCCGTCACACGTGATGCATGCAGGACAGCGTTGATGGGTGGCTTACTGCTCAAGAAGCGTTGCATGCCTGGAGACAAGGGACTGTCCAGGATGTCTGAGGCACACAACGTACAGAAGGAACCTGCAGAGGAAGAGCTAGTGTGCTCTGCCTTATGTGCAGCAGGCAACGCCTTTCAAACAACTGTGGTGCATTGGCGACACTCACGGGACTGCCACCCAGCAGGTGATGGGATTCAAGACCAGGACGGTGCACGTCACGCTCACTGGGAGTCCAGCCTGCCTTCCGACATGCACCAGTGTCAGCACCCAGAAGGGGCATTGGGCTGCAGCTGTTCGTAACCCATGCATTCGATGCTATCTGCACTTGGCGGACAACTTGACTCAGATAGGACGAGGTCAAGCTCGTCCAGCTGCATGTCATGGCAGCCATGATCTGGCGATACCTGTTGATCGCAGCAGGCTTGCTGTCCGCGACTGCCAGCCCAGCACTGGTGATAGACTCGATTGATGTCGAGGTGGGTTTCACAGGCATCTTTGCAACCATCTTTGGTTGCCAAACGCTGAGACAAGGCAGCCAGCAGTTCTGCTCTCAGATCCTGTCATGAATGCTGCAGGTTGATCTTAAGTCTCAGCTCACAATCTACACAGAGAAGATTGCCTTCAGGAATGCAGGGTCTGAGCCTGTGACCTCTGTGGTCTTGTGTCAGAGTCAGGAGCACGCCGCAAGGGAGGCGCATCTTGAGGTGAGACGCTTGCCTTTGCAACATCCCAGTCCGTACGTTTACTGCTTTAAGCTGCTTGACGGCTTGCTCTGCAGGTGACACAAGGGGATGACAAGGAGGCGCCAGAGCTTGAGGTCAGCCTGAAGTGGCCAAAGAAAGCAACAATCTAGCTTGATTCAAGGCTGCCTGTGAAATCTGCCCTGCTTACACCGCAGACAGAGCATTCATGCCGCTTTTCGAACAGCTGCCAGACTCTTACTTGTGTTTGAGTCTGCTCCCGTACACACATAGTACAGGCCTCACTACAATTTGCAGGTCATCGCTGGAGCTGCTGCACCCATCAACTGGTCCTGCATAGGCGTGCAGCTGCAGCAGGCAATCCAGCCTGGCAAGACAGAGCTGCTGGAGCGCTATGCTGTCTACACCGATTTGCAGCGGCCCCTGCCTGCGCAGATTGGGCAGGCTGACTCTCAGAAGGTGCTGTTTGAGGGCAGTCACCTAGCCCCAGCAGCCTACCCTGTCAAGAAGCAGACCACCAAGGTGAGGCCTGAGGCTGTGCAGCAACAGTACTATGCAGGGCGCCTGGACCATCAAGGCACATCTTTCAGCGTTCTGGCGCGACAAAAGCTTTTGCTGCCGGGGATGGGCCCTTGGAGCATCGTCCAGCCGCATTTTGCCCCCAACAAGCACATGGAAACCCATTGAGTTGCCAAGGCCAGCCATCCCTGGCATGAGTGCTTCAGAGGAGGGTACCAAGCTGTTACTCGTCTCTGCCTCAGCACTTGAACTGATGGCTCACTGAGCCATGTCCACACCAGCATATTCACATTGCAAAAGGAAGCCAGATACCCAGCTCAGGGCGCCCTCGTAGCCATCACACATGACAGCACACATCCTCCCTGGCTGCAGGTGTGTCTGGCGAGTGCCAACACAAACAGTCACAGCCATATGGCAAGACAAGGCAAGAGCTCACTGCAGGCACTTCTTGCTGACAAATCGGGCACTGTCTCAATGCTGCAGGTGCAGTTTGCGATTGCCAGGGTGTGGGGCCACAGCCACCTGGGCCTCACCAAGCACCAACTTGCAGGCATCCCTGTGTGACACCTCTTTCATCCCATCAATGCTGCAGGTGCGTCTGCCCAGTGCCAAGGTGGAGAGCCACAGCCAGCTGGCCCCCACCAAACGCCAGGGCAAGGTCATCACCTTCGGCCCCTACACCGACACCCCAGCCTTCACGGTGGACCCTATGCACGTCCACTTTGAGAACAACAGCCCCTTCCTGCATGCCACACGGCTGGTGCGCGAGATTGAGGTGTCCCACTGGGGGAATGTGTATGTGGAGGAGAAATACTACCTCAGGTTAGCTGCAGATTTGGGCTGCTCTCATGTTCCAAAAGCAGCAGCACTCAGACAGATACACTGGAAGGCTCCCACAGCAAAAAGGCCATGCAGGCATGTGCAGCCTCCACAAAGCAGGTCAGCTGCGGCATGGGCATGCTGATGTGTTGATGCTGGCTTGCCCACAGCCCACAGCTTGAGCAGCCTGTGCTCAGGGCTAGCTGACACAGCATCTGGTCATCATGCCTGGGTGGCAAGCCCTCAGCTGCAGCAGAGTTACATGCTGTGGGCACGCCCCTGCCCACTGCATCTGCTGTCTGTTGAGCACTGCCCAAAGTCATGACCAGGAAAGTCTAAGTAAGCCTGCAAAGAAGCCTCTGGTAGATGCAGGGCCCTGTCTCAGCAAGGGGCTGCTGCATCTGCAGGCCAGCTCTACATCTGCACAGCTCTGCAGGCAGGATGCTGGCTGCACAAGATGAGGCCCACTTCAGTGTTGTTTGAAATTGGGCTGGCCCAGAGTGGATGTGTTGCCTGTAGTCCAGATTCTGCCTGCGTCACTGAACGGGGCCTTGCTCATTTAGAGCCCCAAAGCCACCACAGTGGGCGGCCTTGCTGTGCTATCAGCTGCCACTGTAATCGGCCAACCACATCTGTCACTGCTCTGCAGGCACACTGGGGCCAAGCACAAGGGCGCATGGTCTCGACTGGACCTGCAGTCCAACCCTGGCGGGTACTCCCGTGCAGCCATCACCAAGCTGATTGGTACCATCCCTGCCGCAGCCCATGCCACCTACTACCGCGACGAGATTGGCAACATCTCCAGCTCCAACATCAGGTGCATTACTGGTGCTGAGGGCACTGTTAGTACGGTGGAGTAGCATGCTTATTTGCTGGTGGAGACCCTTGTGCTGAATATAGAAATATTGCAGCATTGCATGCAGCTAGGGACTGGCTATCTCCTCCAGCAGAGCTGAGGCTCCCTGGTTCACATGCCTGGTACAGCTTCTGTGGGCTCATGTGGGGAGTACCAAGGGTTTGGTGGCATGCCCATGATGACGCCATGATCTTCGTGGGTCTTTGTCTCGAGGTCTTGACTCATGCATTGCAGACTGGTGCAACGTCTGCCTGTAGGGCTGAGGCCCCCACGCTGCACATCTGCCTGAGGGCTCATGTGGGGCGTCCTGAAGCCCTGGCGGCATGTATCTCTGGAGGTGCTCTCATGTGTCTGCCTACACAGCTTTTACCCACTCCACTGCTGTGCTGCCTCTGCCTCCAGGTATGGGTTGCGCACCGCCTTTGTGGAGCTGAAGCCCCGCTTTCCCCTGTTTGGCGGCTGGCAGACAGAGTTCACCTTTGGGTACAGCCTGCCCCTGCACAGCATCGTCTCTCGGCTCGCAGATGGGCGCCTCAGGCTAAATACAGATTTCAGCACTCCCTTTGAGAGCATGGTTGTGGATGACCTGACAGTCAAGGTGAAAGGACGTGTGCCAAGCCTGATGCCCCATGTTTGGCCCCAGGAAAAGGGTTGCATTCTCACCTGCAGCACAGCATAACTTTGGGGCTCATTGGCATAGCGAGAGGCCAGGTGCCAGCCGAGCGCAGGTCTGCCAGCCTGAGCCTAGTGCTGTCTGCAGGAGCCTACAGGGGGCAGCCACCTGCGTAATCATGTTGTCTTGAGGCTGCCGCAGGCACGGCCCCACCTCTCAGCAGAACGCAGGCCTGCAGGCCTGCATGGTCTAGAGCTTGCTGCAGGGTGCGTTTCGGGACAGGGCCGCCAGCCACACGGCGTTTTGGCCCCAATCACAGCAAGCATTGCCTGCTGCCCAACAGGTGGAGCCGCCTGCAGGCAAACATAGCATGATGTTATTGCCCTGGTTGCCTGCTGGCCTGCAATTAGTCTTGCCTAATAGCGCCCTCAGCAGGCAGACGTCCCGTTGGCATTGCCCTGGTCTGCCTTTGGCTCCATGCTGCCCAACAGTCAGAGCGCTGCCTGATGGCACCTCCAGCATGAGTGCAGATGTTGCTCCTGAATTGCCCTGGTTTGCTTTTTGGGCCCTCGGGATGATGCTGCCTGAGGATGCCTCCTGCATCAACAGGTACTCCATGTGCATCACCCGGTGTGTGGCCTTGAGCCTCCTGCAGGCCCTGTAGATGATGCTACCCAGAAGTTCCTCCAGCAAGAAGGCCACAAACCTCCCCATAATAGGGCCTGTCCGCATATACCTTGCTACACACATGCAGTCCAGCCCCTGCAACAGGCCACACCTGCTGCCCTGCAGGTGGTCCTGCCTGAGGGTGCCTTCAGCATACAGGCAGACGTCCCCTTTGCGGTGGTGGAGTCCAGGGACACCAAGTACACCTACCTGGACACAGCAGGCCGCCCAGTTGTGGTGCTGAAGAAGCAGTCCATGGTCCCCGAGCACCAGCAGCCCTTCACTGTGACTTACGCCTTCAGCCGCGCCAAGCTGCTACACGAGCCAGCCCTGCTGGTGTCAAGCTTTGCCGTGTTGTTTGCCAGCGCCGTGCTGTGGGTGCGCTGCGACTTCAGGATCACCAAGGATGAGAAGTGGAGGAGGGCACGCGAGCAGGAGGAGACCACTGCTCTGCTGCAGAGGATTGCTGCCGTCGTGGCAGGTGGGCTCTGCACTGCATCACTGGAGACCGTACAGACCTGCTGCAGCCCATTGTGGCAAGTGGGTCTAGCAGTATGCTGAGCTGGTGCCTGCCGTGGCAGGCCTGCCAGCAGAGGATTGCAAAGCATCTGATGAGCCATTGGCTGCTATGGCGTGGGCCTCCAGGCCTTGATGAACTTGGCGCCTCATTGTTCTCATCAGATGCATCTCTCATCAGGCAGCAAAGGCTGGCACCTGGAGCATGAACTGGGATGGCTGCCTGTGCTGACATTCTGTTGCTGCCCTGCAGAGCGCAGAAAGGCTCTGCAAAATTTGATCGAGAGTCCTGGCAGCAGGAATGTAAGCATCCGTCAGCTTGAGCAGAGCGCCATCAAGGTGAGGCCACACCTTGCAATGGTGGTAGGCTGCCTGCACAGCCAGTGGTGGTGGCATGGCAAGCATCAATACCCCATGGCTTGATGGCTAATATCCATCAAGTTTCGACATTGTAATGTGGCTGAGTTGCCCAAGCTGTCAATATCTGTGGCTCTCATGCAGCCAACACCTTTGCACACCCCACAGCTCTGTCTCCGCGGATCTGCAGCTGCCTGTACCCTCTTCAGTCTGCCTGATTGGGCTGCAGCTGGACCAATTGGACAGGGATTTTGGTCGGCTGGGCAGTGCTGGCAGCAGGTCTGCTGCCGTCACGCAGCTGATCACCAAGGAGAAGGAGGTGCAGCAATCTGCAGTCAAGCTGCACTCCCAGCAGGAACAGCTGGGTCCTCAGGTGAAGAGCTTTTCTGGACATGGCCACACACATGGTTTTCCGTGCAGAAATTTTACTGTGCAGCCCCTGGACTGAGTCTATATTTTCCTCTGGAATTCAGGAGGCCAATGCCAAGCTTGGCAGCCAGGTCAGAGCTCTGCAGGAACAGAAGTCAGAGGCTGCGAGCCTGCTAGCACGACTACTGCAGGCATCTTAATGAAGACTCTGTAAACAAGAGTGGTGCAGGCATGGCACAGCTCAGCCCTGTCTCTAGTTCTTCATGTGGGTGCACCAGGCTTGTCCCATGACACTCCTCGTCTGGGCAGGCTGCACTTGTCTCTGAGCACTGTGTGTCAGGTGCAAGCCTGGCAGATCCAGAGAACACTACTGCCACCATCAGGGCTTGTAGACGCCTCAGCGAAGAGACACATGACAGCCAGTCCCCTGGCAGCGCTCCAGCTTGCAGAAACATACCTCATAGACCGTGGTCGATTGCACAGGTGCCAATGGACCCTGCCAACATTCTCATATGCTTTGACACGACATGCCGCCACTCACGGTATACGGCGGCTTCAAAGGAACTTTAGCTGGACTCCAAGAGCAGGGCCTGCTGCCGGAAGAAGCTTCCTGGGCAAAAGAGGGCAGCTGAGTGACGATCTACCTCTCTTGGAGCAGATTAGATTGCTTGCGTAAGCAACACAGGTGAGATCAGGAGCAGATACTCCTGAAGAGCAACCTAGATGACCTCCTCAAGCGTTTGCTTCTGCACAGGCTGAGCGCCACTCCACCCCTGCAGAGCAGCCATGGCAGACGATCACACAGTTTACAAGGGTCCAGAAGGACGCACAACCCAATGGGAGGATATCCAGAGGAAAATGGGCAACCTTCCACCCAAGGAGCCTCCCTCAAAGCCAGATCCCTGGACGCCTGACAAGGGTGATGCCAGGGATACAGACTGGCTGGACAGCAGGGATGAGAAGGAGCTGGAGGATCTGGAGGATGACTTTGAGGATGATCGCTTCCTGGAGCAGTACAGGCAGGTTCTGCTGCCTCTGGTCCTGCAACAGCTGCAGAGGCAGTTCGCTGTGTGCTTGCTTCTGCTAAGCAGACAGAGATGCAGAGTTGCCCAGCACTCTCTTGCCGCTTTGTGGCTGGCTCCATGCCACCCGATTCGGCCAGCTGTGCCCTGGTGCAGGCAACAGCGAATGCAACAGCTGAAGACAGAGAAGCAGAGGCCAAAGTTCGGCACAGTCACCCACATAACCAGCCGAGACTTTGTGCAGCAGGTCACAAACGCAGGGGACGAGGTGTGGGTGGTGGTCCACCTGTACAAGGACGGGTGAGCCAGGGTGTGCATTCCTGCCCTGTCACTCAGGCAGGGTATTGCAGGCAATGCTGCCCAATCCCAGTCCACTGACGGGGCTACATGCTGATGGGGCTACAACTTCCCGTGCAAATGCGTCAAAGTGCGTCATTTGCCTTGATGGAGAAGGCCCTCCATGGTGCAGGCTGTTCAAAGGTGGAAGGTGGCCAACAAGCCATGCCCTCCTCGTTCTGCAGAGTGTCCGAGTGCGCCACCCTGCAGCAGTGCTTTGACGAGCTGGCAGAGAAGTACCCTCGCACCAAGTTCCTCAAAATCTATTCGACAGACTGCATCCCAAATTACCCTGACAGAAACCTGCCAACCACCCTCATCTACAAGGACACCAAATGTATACAGCACCTGATTGGGATCGGCGCCTTTGGGGGGCCCAAGGTCAACCCAGAACGTGAGTCTGCTCAAGGGCAGATCTGCTGTGCCATGCTCTCTGCACGTCACTGCTGCACTGTTCCGTTCAATGCCTGGTGTCCTTGGCTGCCAGTTGCACAAGAGCACGTGGGGTCCTGGAAGTCTTCCACAGTCCTCTTTACTGTGCGGATGTGTAGGCCTGCTCATGCTTTGAAATTTGCTGTCCTCCCACTTGTGTGCAGAAGCCGTCATGCCTCAGATGCTGGGCCTGCAGACATTACCATAGGCGTGAAGACCTTCTGTCCTCTGTCCATCTTAGCATGCTGCCATGCTGGCCTGCAGGGGTCGCCTTTGCCCTTAACCACTTTGGCCCGGTGTGCCGTGCTGAGGGGGAAGAGGACCAGCCTCTGGAGTTGGGGGATGTGCAGGTATGCTGACTGCACTGACGTGGCTGCAGTTTAAACAAAGCCTGCAGCCTGCAGTCATGCTTTTTGCGACACTGAGACATGCAGCCGGTGTGCTGCAGTACAGCAAGGCATGCCAGCTGTGCACTCCCGCAGCTGCAGCGAATGGCCTGCCAAGGAAAGCTGCAGATGTGCCGGTAAACTTTGCCGGAAACCGAGTGGTGCTGTGTTGCAGGCATTCATTGAGCAGTTGGTGCTGCAGAAAGCTGAAGCCACCAGTAAGGCTGCTCCCACATAATGGCTTGATGGCATGATCTGCTCAAGCGTACAATGACTATAAGTATGAGCGGCCAGCACGTACAGGAGTGGTCTGCTCCTGCACGTGCTGGCCACAAGAAAGAATGCAGTTAATGATCTGCCAGTGGAGCTGTCATCATTGTGGACTTTGCTGTTGCAATCTTCGGGCTATTGGGGTCAGAAAGGAGCTAGGCTGCTGACCTAATTGGCCAAAGCGCCTGCCAGCCCAGGTCAGTGTCAGGGTGTTCTTGGCTCGAGTGGCCCCCACGTAAAAGAGCCTACAAGGCACATCCTTTGGTACACTAGGCTTGTCCAAGCAGACTGCTGCGCTGCGGGAGGGCTCACCTCACGGCCTCATCATACGCTTCAACATCCTCAGTAGTGGCCAATCCCGTGTGAAAACGGGAGCCAGGCACAACGTCCTCTTCACAGCCTGCAGAGCAGTCAGGCCGTGGTCTGGCTGCCAACTGCGCAGGCAGCCCTTGCAATGTCATGCATGCGCACAAGCACCTATCTAACTCAGAGCCAATGACAGAGCAGCTACACTGGGGAACTTGCAGGTGTGAGCTCACCGATTATGAACACGTCTGTGAACTCAAGGCCTTTGGAGGCATGCAGTGTCATGAGGTGCACAGCATCTGGCCTGCAAATGGGGCAGCAGTCAATAAACTACAATAGAACAATCATTTGAAACGGCACCGCCACATGATGAAGCTGACATTAGGGCACCTCGCTGTCTCGCCTTCAGCCACAGCCTCCCCTGCCTCAGCAACGACAGATACCTCCCCAAGGTATCGGGTCAGGCCCTCCAGCCCACACACAGGCCCCCCGCCCTGCACAGGCAGGGTGACAATTGAAAAGCTGCAAAGCTGATGCCTGCGCAGTGGTCAGCTCAGCCTACACACAAAGAGTGGATGTTGGGATGCTTCAGAGCTGCTGTATGTGCTGGAAGAATGGCGGCCAGGCTGCTGCAGCTTAGTATGTACAGATGGCACTTGGGGTAATGCACAGCTTCTGTGTGCACAGAAGCCTGGGCACTTGGGCTGCCTCCCAGCGGTTGCCTGCCACCTGCTTGGCAGATGCCAGCAATACTATGGAAGGACATCGCCTGGATGGCAGAGGCCTTGGCACCAAATGTGAGCTCCACCTGCTGCCACAGTGCATCATCCACATCAGATTTCTTGCTGTTGTCCTGGCGGCTGAAAGCATAGGCTGTGTCCAGAAGCTCGAGGATGAGGCCCTGGTCTTCCTTGGTGCTATCAGCACTGTCATCTGCAACAACCAAGGTTCACACAATACCGAAAGTTGCACCTGAGAAACAGTGCTCCTGGCCCATGCTTTGTGTTGAAGCCACAAAGTGTGCACGGAGCTGAAACAGTAGAAACCAGCCAGCTGTCTCATATCTGCTTGCCATGTACATTGAGCTGCCAGACTCCAAGGGCATGTTTGGTTAGCACTGTTGTATGCGCTCAGATGCAGGCTCACCATCTTCAATGGCCTGCATATACTCCAGTGCATCGACCAGCAGCTTCATCTGCTGCCCAACTGTGCAGCCTGCAACAGCTGCTGCTCGCCCGGCCAACACTAACAGGCGCAGCTGTGTCAGACCCTTGGCAGCCTGCACATGGCCTACAGCTTCTGTGTGCAGTCCACTTGAGTCTAGGGCACTTCAGCCAAATCGTCCATGTATTTTCAAGCATTGTGCACTGCTACAGCTGCATGCCTCAGACGCTCACACAAGCTGCACATGGTGGATACTGTCGCACCTGGCGCGAAAGCTTCAGGCACTGGACTGCTGGCAGAGCTTGCTGCAAGTCCTCAGACAGGATGGGCAGCCTTCGTACACCAGGTGCTCCATGCCCTAGCAGAGGGTGCTGCAGAAAGCTGCTGGCCATGTCAACTACAATCTGCAGAGCATTGAGTGGTGAGTTGTGTTCTATGCCATGCATGGCCCACATTCCTGCATGCAGCTGGGTGTCAATGACAGGTGCTGACCCCAGGCAGGCAGGCGCCTGGGCAGGGTCACCCTGTATAGTGCCAACCACCGGCAGGTAGGAGCCTAGGCAGGGCAAGATGCACAAAAATTCCGGGTGCTGACCTGCTCGCAGCCGCCAAACAGTGCTTCACAGATGGTTTTGCGCTGGAAATGGGCGGAGTCTTTCACCGCAGCCCATGCCGCAGCGCCAAGCTTCCGGCGGGGCAGGTTGTATATACGCGTCAGGGCTTCCTGGTCATCAAGGTTGACCAGCAGCCGCAGATAGGCCAGGATGTTCTTGACATGTGAGCGCTGGAAGAATGGGGTGCCTCCAACAACAGCATATGGAATGCCGTGCTGGACCTGCACTTGGCAGGTGAGGGGATCTCAGCTGCTGCAGCCTGCTTCAGGCAGCGGGGTGCCACCACTTCACAAGGTCATGACCTGCCAAAAGCAATGCTTGCTGTGGTACCCTGTCAGTGCGGTCCAGTGGGTCTGCCTGGGCGGCTGGCAGCAGGACTGTGCCCTGTCTTCACCCTAAGGCGGGCACTGCTCATGGGGCATGCCTACAAGCATCAGCCCAGGTTTGGGAGCAGTTGGACTGCGTCACTGCAACTCATCCCTGCACAAACGCCTCTTTTTGGAGGCAAAGCACTGATCTCTTTGAGGCACAAAACTGTGCCTTTCTAAGGAATGTCACGCAGCACAGCTTACCAGCTGCTGCTGCACCCGGCGTGACAGCCTGTGGTTGCGGTACAGCACAGCCACGTCGCCACAATTGATGGTCCCCCTGCTGAGCAGCGCGCGGACTCTGGCAGCCACCCACTCAGCTTCACGAGTGTCGTCTGGGCAGGCGACAATCTGCAGCAACATCTGGGGCTCTCAGCTACATATTGGCTGCTAGAAAGGTGTGCACTATGCTGGCAGACTCAGGCATCTGTGCATGCACACATGGCATTGACCTTTGCTGGCTGGCGATAACGAGCGCCAGAGAAAGACCTGGACCGATTAGGGCAAGCTAAGAAGGCAGTGTGAGCAGCAGATTGCCCCCAGAAAGTGGCCTGGCCGGGCAAGACATGCTTGGAAGACAAGCACAACAGCGCCAGCTCACGCTGACAGGCACGCCAGAGGCCTTGAGAGCTCGCAGCTCTGCGCTGCCAGAGGGGTCCCGGGTGTGGCTGCAGGAGGCCAGCACAGTGGAAGCACTCCTGACGATCTCTGGCGTGGACCTGTAGTTGTCCCTCAGGAACAGCGTTTGGCTGTCTGCAAGCAGAACACAATCAGACCTCGAACACACCAGCTGATGCTTGGCACACAGAGCTGGAGAAGCCCTGAGGAAGGCAGCATCACACTGTCTGCATGCGAAGTGAAGCAGGTGGGTGACACCTGCTGCCACACGTCTGCCCACACATGGGCTATGTGCGACTCAGACCAGGCCATCTCCGGGCAGCTGACAGGCAAAGGTGCGGCAGCCCAGGCAGTCAGCCAGCAGGCATGCCCTCCAGCAAGTGTTCCCCTCCAGGTTGCTGGGAGCAGGGCTGCGGAATCCAAGCTCAGGCGCATGCCAGTACTCAAGGAGACAGGCACTGACTTGGGTACTGCCTCAGGAGCTTGTCCCTCATGTTGGCCACCTGGGCGCCGCGCCAGCCAAAGATGGCCTGGTCTGGGTCGCCCACCACAAAGACATTGCCCTGCAGCCAGGCCGCAACAGGTCTGTTCAAGCTGTCTTGCATGGCCTGGGCGGCATGGAGCCCTAGAGAGTGGTCAAAAAGCTGTGTCATATGGACAACTGCAAGCACAGAAGGTTGCGGGGGGGCAGACCTGTTCCTTGTTCAGGAGAACGGAGGTGCAGCTGGTTGCTTGTCATGAGGGGCAGGCACCTCACCTTCTGCCCAGCAAGCTGCTTGATGAACTCAAACTGAGGGGAGTTGGTGTCCTGCAGAGCAGGGCAGTCCTCGGCAGACCCCAGAGCCGGCATGGGCAGAGATGGACAGTCATGCCCTCATGCAGGCTGCCGCGGCAGCACTTGTCAAGGTCCACAAGCTAGTATCCAATATGCACCAAATGGCAGGCCTGCCACTTACCGCTGCTGAAGATGTCATAGCCTGTCGGGCAGTGCACGCATGTTTTGCCTAGACACAGACTTGGTCGCAGGCCTGACTGTGTGCATGTCATGTAAGCAAAAGACCTGCATGCTGCACCTGGAACTCATCCACCAGGATGTGCATCAAGACTCGCTGATACCGGGCCCGCACATGGGCAAACTGCTGCAGAATGTAGACTGGTACGCCCAGCAGGTCGTCAAAATCGACAGCCCTGCGGCAGTTGGGGCCAGCCCAGATGTCAGCACTTCACATTGATAGCAGGTGTGGTGAGAGCGCATGAGCGCGCTGGTGTGGAAGCAATTGCTGTCAGGAGAGACTACTACCGGCAGGCAGATCCAGGCATCCTGCAGAGTTGTCAATGCAGGCACTTGCCTGACCTCAAAGCCCCCACTGCACTGCCCCTAAGCACTGCGTATCTCACAGCTCTGTTGCAGCGCCCCTGGCCATCACCCTATGGCGTCTCAGTTCACCAGCTGGCTCAAGCACTACTACCTGCTGGATCGCAACCCCTCAGCATAGATGTCGTACACCTCTGCCATGCTCATTGGGCACTCCAGCCGTCCCCCAGAGGGGTCAGCCTGCGCATCGCCAAACAGCTGGGCGCCAGTCACGCCGTAGCAGGTCAGCTCGGCATTCTTGGCAAAGGAGATGGTGCTGTCCAACAGGTTGATGAGGCCTGTGAGACTCTTGTCCACCATCTGCACAGCAGACAACATTGGCCAGTGTCAACAGTGCACCTTACAGCAGGCCTTGCGCTGCAGGCAAAGAGGAGCGGCTGCTGGAGCTGTTCACTGCGCTGGGTCTCGTTTAGCTGGTAGTGTTGGCCACTGCCCTGCTCTGAGCAGCCTGCCTGATGCAGAGCATGCCATGCCTCTGCTCTGCAGCTGCCTGCAAGCTCCTCCCCTTGCTGTTGGAGAGGCAACAGCGTAGGCAACATGGTGGCCCCAGCAGTCGCGTGAGGGCACGTCTAGCCAAGCTCACACCAGCCAGCCCACCTTTTTGAGCACCTTCTCTTGTGATGCATCGACAGGCATGTGATGTGCCTTCAGGCTCTGCAGCTGCCGCTGCTGCATGAGCCTCTTGAGCATGCGCTTGGTGTCATCTTGGTCGTAGATGGTGAAGCCAGGGGGCAGCTGGGGGTCCTCCAGGAGGTGTGCATTGCTGCGCAGCATGCTGGCGCCCAGGGAGTGGAAGGTGCCTGCACGAGGGGGTCATAGATGGTGAAGCCACGGGCAATCAGGGAGGCGGGTTGCTGAGCGGCTGGACCCCATAGGGGCCTTCAAAGAGTGCCTGCACAGCTGGTGATGCTGAACCAGCAGGCTGAAAGGGGGTTGTACAGGATGTGACTTACATGTCAGTGAGCGGGATTTGGATCACAGAGAGTGGAAGCTGCCGGCATGGAGGGGTGCACACTGCACAAGGGCTGCTGCAGCGTGGATGCCCAGCGGCAATCTGAACATAGGCACTGTCCCATCAAGCAGTCCAGCAACTCGAGAGAGTTGCCCTGGCAGGAGACAGCTGCTGCCAGCGTTAAGGCTCCCAACCTGTTTCTGGCTTGCAATGATGCGCAGAAACGCAAGCTGGTGTCTCGCCAGGGCAACCTCAAGAGACGAGGCAGTGCTCTCAGAGAGTACTGCCTGACATGGTGCTGTGTGTCCGAAGCTGCTCTTCCTGCAGCATAGCTCTAAAGCCTCTTGGCACGGGTACCCTTCAAGCATGGTGTTGTCTGTTCCCTTGTCTGCGTCAGCCACTGTGGTGTTGGTGGGATCCCTGGGCCCCTGTCTGCCTCACTGGTGCTCAGCTGTCCCAGCAGCAACAGCCTTCTTGACCCCACCACTTCTTCAAAAGCAATACGGGGCCCTCTACACGCCTGCATTGATGCTCCGAGCCTGTCGCCCTAACAGGTGCGCCAGCCTGTCCTGCAGCTCTAGGGCAGCCTTCTTGGTGAAGGTGATGACCACAATCTCATGGGGCTGCACTCCCTGCTGCTGGATCAGCCAGGCCACACGCTGGGTGAGGACACGAGTTTTCCCGCTGCCCGGGCCTGCGATCAGCCTGCAACAAAAAGGGCGAGTGCCAGAGGGGACGCATTGCGAGGGTATTGCTGTCAGGGAGTGAAAGGCAGAGGCAGTGGTGCATGTCAGCAGGGGATGCTGAACCTCTCTGAGGCACCAATAGGTTGCATTGCACCATGTTGCTGTAAGTAAGTGCCATGTAGATCAGGCTATGGATCAGGCCAAGAAGTTGCCAATCTGCATGTGGTCAGCAGTTTGTGGCCCGTGTGCTTCACAGGAAGTGTTGGGGGTGACTGGCTGGCCTGCCTGATGTGCTTCTGTTGGGAGAAGACAGCCGCCTGCTGTTCTGGGCTGAGGCCTGCGGTCTGCCCCAGCGCTGCGCTCCCTGCAGGCTGTGTGTGAACGCCGACATGTGCCAGTGCACTGCATGGGCGTCTGCTGGGACGTATGGCTGCCTGCTGAGTGCCGCCTAAGCCTGCTCTCTGCAAGACACCTGCCAGTCTGTGCCATGAAAGATTTGCTGGCAGAGGCAACGGGCCTGCCTGCTGTGCTGTTGCAGCGCCGTGGATCTTCATGACAATAGACCTGAGCATGCAGTACTAGCCCATGTCCAGATGGCCATCATGGTAGTAGAATTGAACAACACTCCTCAAATGGCGCAGGATCAACTGAAGTCTCATGTGTGTAGAGGAAGGGTGCTCATGTGCTTAGCTGACCTGCCAATCTTACCTGACAGTCCCCTTCATAACTGATTTCCAAACCTTGCAGCGTGAGCCTGCTTCTGTGAGAGCACTGTTTCCCCCCAGAGAGGGGCGCAATTTGATGCTGTCACTCGCATGACAGCTGGCCTCATACTGAGCCTCCTCTTCTGGCTGGTGAGCTTGCTGCACCAGCTCGTGACATGGTGGCTTAAGTAGTGAGGAAGTCCTCTCACCCCGTGACTGTGCTTATATGACATGTTTATCTGCAGGTGCTGCAATGCTCAGGTACCACATCGGCAGATGTAGAGCGGCACCTCCAGCGGGGTGCAGGTGCCCAGCTTTCAGCTGACAACACGCACGTCAGCTTCCCGGCTGGGCGGGGTGACAGATGGCAGGAGCCCTCTGTTGGCAGACAGCTGCTGCAGGAAGGCCAGCAGGCTGCTGCTGCGAGGGCCAAGATGGTTGCAGACACAGCTGCATCCTTCCAGGTGCGGTTTGCAGCAGAGGCAGAGACTCGGCTGGCGGCGGGGAGCTCCTCTGGGATGACATGAACATAGTTGTGCTGCCTGTCAGCAAACTGGCCGCCAGCGTGAAGGTCAGCAGAGTGTCTTGCGTCCTTCCTTTCTAATGCATTGCAGAGATGGGGACTGGCCGCAGCAACGGGTTGCATGTACTGAGTGCGGCATAACATGTAATGGCAATCAGACAGCTGGCCAGAGACTTTGACATGTGCACGCTACCCACAAGTGCACAACGTGGAGGCAGTTGATCAATCGAGTCGTTGGCTTGCAGGCTGCTTGCTGGACTGCTCAATTCCTGCTGTCAAGTGCTGCTGCCAACCCTCTGCCCTGCTGCCCATCAAATACCATTGTGCAGCACCGTCAACCATCATCACCATCTGGCTTGGCCCTGTATGGTGCAGGCGGCGGTGCAGTCTGACTCCCAGCAGGCTGCCCAGCAGCAGTCACAACAGCAGCAGCAGGGCAGGCAGTCTGCCTTTGCTGCTGCTGCTGCGGATCTGAATGAGGACGACGAGTACCTCAAGCTGCAGCAGCAGCCTCGGGTCACCCCAGCTGAGGCACGCAACCAGTACCGCCGCCCAACGCGGCTGTCAGGCAGGCTGGCGCAGCTGCAGGGGCAGCCCCGCTCCGTGGAGGTATACTGCAGACCTTCTGCAGGCAGCTGTGGTGTTGACAGCCTGCCCACAGTCTGCCTGACTCTGCAGGCCGACTGGACTCAGCTGCAGGGGCCGCTCTGTGCTGTTGGGGGGCACTCCAGGAGCACAGGCGCATGCCAGGCAGGGACCCCATCATTGCTGCACAGTCGCTGCTGATCACAAGCAGGCAGCGTCGAGCACAGTCGTGATCACTGCTGGCCCATATGCACTGTCAGGCACATCATCTGCAGCCAGCACACTTGTCATCAGCTGCTGGATCGAACAGCTGCTAGTGCAGGAGCAAGCTGAGGAGGAGGGTGGCCGGCTGTACAGGCCTGTGGTCACCCCTGATGGAGTGAATGTTGACAGGGTGGATGAGTGGCCCCTGGTGGAGCCTCCCTTCCAGGAGGCATACCATGAGGCAAGTCTGAGCGCAATGCATAGTTGCAGGTCCCTGCTGCTGTGTGCAGCTGCTGCTTGAGCCGTGAAGCCTGACCTTGATCTGTGAGTGATGGCGTCCCCAGCCAAGGGGACTAGGGACGTTGCACAGCCATGTCGCAAGCCTGGAGCAATGTGCATCATGCTGTGTGACTGCACAGTCAAACGCCTGCTGCACTTCACTGTGGGCCTGAGCCCTATGAGGAGCTGGGGTCAGGCTCACAGCAGATTCTCTTGCACCTGGAGGGGTGCCTGCGTGTTATGTGCAGTGTGCTGCTGCAGGTCACAGGTTGGCTGACAACGCTGCCTTCACCTCCAACAGCAGTCCGCTGCTCTGCCATGTGGCGTCTGATTGCGTCTTGGCTGCTGCAGTGTGTGGGGAAAACTATGAAGCACCGTGTCTGCAAGTACTACAATTTGCTACTGTGGAATGGCACGCTGTACTATCCCACAACAGGTGAGCTCTTGGCACCCCTGCTCAGCACCAGTAGCATGATCTGGGGGTTGAACACTGCGGCCCCAGCATGCTTGCCCGCAGCTTTGCTCACACATCACCTCTGCACCTCTGTGGTGGTGGACACAGCATTCACAGCAAGCACCCACTTGCATCTCATAAGTCACTGCCCTCATGCTCCCTCCTCACAGCCTGGTTGTCCTCCCTTTCAGGCATGGCATGCTTCCTTAAGGCAATACAAAAGCATCATGTGAGAGGCATTGGCCGTCAAGCCCTCACCTGCATTTGCCTGTGCCTGCAGATGAAATGGTGCTGCAGCATGGGCCCCCCAAAGTCCCTCTCAGCTGGGTGCCCCTGCACCCCTTCACCAAGCAGGTGCTCACCCAGAACACGTGGCTGGACGTGGTGCACCCCAGCCAGCTGCCCTTCTCCTGGCCGCGCCGCCCCAAGCTGGCCATGCCCCACGCCCTGCTGTGGGAGCTCACCTTCCAGGACAACTATGGCCACATGCTGGGGGAGCATGGACCCATCATGCACACCGTTCTGTGCGCCTACCTGGGCAGGTGCGCCGTTGAGGTTGGCAGTGGCGACCCCTTGCATCCCTGGTCTCAAGCTGTGAGGCAGCACGTGGCTGTCATGCAGACTGTGCTGTGCACCTGCTTGGGCGGGCGGCCTTGGCCTGCACCCTTGCATCCTGCATGCCATGTTGCGGAGCATCTGCCCATCATGTACATTGTCCTGTGCATCTCTCTGATATTCTGAACATCTTCAATTGCTTGGCCACGCATTGTTACTGGCTGCATTGCAGTGCCTGCTCCAAGATGCTCCCCGCTGTGGCTGCAAAATGTCAGGCTGTGCTGCTGCTGGCCATGATCTGTTTATGGACAATGACCAGCAATGTCTGTGCACATAATGCAGGTGCACATACTCAGATGAGGATCTTGAGGGGCTGCACATTGTTGTCACCAACTCGCGCACAGACATGGTGCAGATTGTGCCAGCTGCAGCTCATGAGATGTTTGGCTGCTTCTCAAAGGTGTGCCTGCATGCCTATCATGCTGCTTGTCCAATGTGGCATACGCTTGCTGGCCCTGCAGTCTCAAAGCCTGCAAGGCAAGGCAGATTCCATCACCGATTGAGGCTGACAAATGCTGCCTCCTGCTGTGGCCTGCAGAAAGCCGTGATGCAGGTCAACGATGCTTTCTTTGAGGGGCATGTTGTGGTGATGGGCACCCTGCTGGCTGGGATTGGGCCGACATGCAGGGGCTACCCATACTGCCGAGAGGAGTGAGTTCCACCGAGCATGCTGCCCACCACCTGCAAGTGCCTTGGTCCCAGGCCCTCTGCCACAAATTGAAAACCAGAAAAGTGCTGCTGGGTGCACCCATGCTGCACTCATGCACCTGCCCGGTGCCATGCCTGGCATTCGAGGATTGCAGCATGTCCTGGTTGGTAGTCACACCTGTGTTGTGTCTGAAAGTGCAGGTTTGGTCGCAACCCCATTGTGCCCACCATGGTGCGGACATGGCAGGAGCGACTGTTGCAGTGTGTCAAGCTGCCCACCCATGTGGTGGCGCCGGCTGACAAGCCCAACATTGCAATTGTGAACAGGCCATATGATGCCGGGAGAGGGTTCCTCAATCTGGACGAGGTCGCTGCCCACATCAAGGTGAGCGCGGCAGCCTGTATCCCTTCCCCAGCTGCAGGCTGCCATCTGATCTGTGCCCCAGCATGTCATCCATCTGCACTGCAGCTGTGGGCTGTGTATGCTGCTGCAGCTCAACGCAGGACATGCCTTGCTGTCTCAGCTGGATGCTCATTGCTGGTTTGCACATCCACAGGAGCTGCATGGCAGGTTGCGCAGGCAGTTCAGAACGCTCACCTGGATGGCTCCCAGCTGCTGCATGTGCAACATGCTGACGGTGCGCCCTGCCTCTGCAGCTGAACTTCCCTGAGGCCAATGTGACCACGCACGTCCTGGAGGGCAAGTCCCTTGCCCAGCAAGCACGCATCTACTTCAACGCCACCATCATCATCCAAACCCACGGAGCTGCCTTGGGTGGGTGGCGCCGCGATTTTCACCAAGCCTGTCTCTGATGCTGCTCATGTGCATCTGCCACAACACCCTTGAATCAACATTACAGCACCCCGACCTTGCTTGTCTGCCCACCGCCATGGTGAGGCAAACCCACAGCGCTGGTCTGGGTTGTGTGGCCCGGCATAATCTCCCTGCCTCCGCCCTGCCAGCGACAGCCACCTACCTACCTATTTGCCCGACCACCAGCCAGCCTGCCTGCAAAAGCTTCTTGGAAGCCCAACGATGCAGCCCAGAAGCTGCTGGTGGCCCTCCTCCTGCTGTTTCAGAAACTTCATGCCCCCCTGCCTAGTGTTGGAAGACATTGTGCCGGCCAACAACACAGACAAACATCGCTGCTGATGGCTGCCTGCTCCTGCAGGCACTGCAGGAACCATCATGTGGTCCCTGTCTAGTCTGCAGGCAGCATGACCTGCAACAGGCTGACCTCAAGAGGTCTGCCTGCCCTGCAGGCAACATGGTTTTCATGCCCCGCGGCTCAGTGGTGATTGACGTGGTCCCCGCCAACAACGCAGACAAGGCCCCCTGGGTCATGTTCATGGGGGCTGACTACCGCCCCCTGCACATCCTGCCCATCACGCTGCCCCAGCAGAAGACTGTGCTCATGATGCACAAGGTGCGGCGCAGCAAGGAATGGGCGATGATGACACCCTACTGGCGTCAGCGCCTCCTGCGCGAAGGGGTGTGCCCCGAGGTGCGCCTTGGTTGGTGGTTGGTGGTTGGTGGTTGGTGGGGAGTGGTTGGTGGCAGGTGAGAACGTGGGCGCCGTCCTGCTCAAACCTTGCAGCACTGGGCGTTGCAGGCTGCAGGGTAGCTTGTTGGCTTTGATCTGGGAGCTGGTGCAGGGCTTGGCCGGCCTGAAGCTGCCATGCGCTGGTGGTTGGAGCCTTGCTGGCACCAGCATCTGCTGCAGGAGGGGTGGCACCAAGGTACGTCTGCTGGGTGCCAGTGGCTGCTGTACTGGAGGCATGCACATCTCTCCCCTGCCTACCTTCTGCTCTGCTAGCTGAGGGCCTTATATTTCCTCCATACCTCACATTTCGCAACGCTGACCGGAGGCTTGTAGTGTAAGGGCTCGTGCTGTCGGCAGGCCCAATATGCTGTGCTCCTACCAGGTGCGCTCTGCAGGGGTGTCAAAGCAGGGAGTGGCCTGTGCAGGCCACGCACTGATCTGCTCCTCGGCATTGCTGCTTAGTTGCTGCTCTCCTGTGCTATGCACAAGCTTTTGACAAACTCCTGTGCCTCCCTGCTGCAGTACACAGAGGTCTACTGGCAGTTTGATCCATATGCAGCCTGCAACTTTCAGTGGTACCTGAAGCACGCCAACATCATCCTCAACCCCGAGGAGGTTGTGTCTGGGCTGCAGCAGGCCATTGAGCATATCCAATTTTTCAGAAAGCAGCACGATAACACTGGACTCTACTTCCAGGTGAGTAGATCAAAGCATAAGCTGGACCCTGCCTTGGCAGGGCATTCAATAGGGCCCTCTGCAGGTCCTTCTTGGTCTGACCCGACAATTACCCTCAAGACTCTGTCGGGTGCTTGGCCCCGCTGCACAAGAGCACTGAGCATCAGATCGACTCCTGACTGCTTGAGGCCATCAAGCAGCAATCCTTTGCAGTATTGAGAGATGATGCACCCTGTCTGTCCTGTAGGTGTACCATGACCCTCAAGCATGAAGCCCCCACCAGCCCCTCAGAACTGAAACCGCTGCTTAACCCCATTTGTTTCATATTTCATGAACACGCTGAACACCAAAAGGTCCTGCCACTGCTCTGTTGGGCTGGTCAAGCAGATTATGAGGACTCTGAGGTCTGTGCAATGGAAGGGTTCTGCAGGGGGTCATGCTTCTTTGCGCGCCTCTGCAAGCAGCAGGTGCAAACACTGAGTGGTTTATGTTCAAGAGCAGGTCCTGAGAGGGGCTTAGGCCAGCCACAGGACATAGGCAGCCACACCTCCAGAGGGGCGGCAGCAGGACACGGCTCAACAGTGCAAAGTGAACAGCTCAGAGACACACCTGATTCCGCAGGAACTTGGGGTCCATCTGCAGGGCAAGACAGCTCACACTTGGTCATGTAGACAGCAGACAGGACATGGCACCCCCAGCCATGTTCCACAAGGAAGGAGCCGCAGAGGTGTGGCGGCATTTTGGCAGGGCAGCACACATGTGACCATTGCCGTGGCAGCAGCAGCAGCAGCAGTGTGCCAGCATCAATCGGCCACGCAGAGCAGCCAGGGCAGGGCGGCGTGCCATATGGTCGACCGGACACAAAACAACAGGCCATGGCGGTGCCCGTGTTGCCCCCCACAAACTGGCATGTTCACACCCAGGAGCCCTGTGCTGAGGCATCTGCAGCAAAAGTGCTGCAAGCAGCCCGGGGTGCCAGTGGCACCTAGGCAATGGGACAGAGCAGCCTGGGCAGCTCCCCGTCAGGACCTGCTGTCCCAGAGCTGCCGCGCAGGACTGGCAGCCAGGTGCTATGCGGCCATGGCTCAAAGCAGCAAAGCTCACCCCCTTCCTGGCCGTGTATCTCATCTTCTTAACTTTTTTGATGCCATTCTTGTGCTG
The DNA here is from genome assembly GCA_963969365.1 of Asterochloris sp. CNOR1. NCBI lineage: Eukaryota > Viridiplantae > Chlorophyta > Trebouxiophyceae > Trebouxiales > Trebouxiaceae > Asterochloris > Asterochloris sp. CNOR1. Next base: position 1,509,224 of record OZ017758.1, on the reverse strand, counting down.
CTTGTATGTCTGGTTGTGTGCTGCAGGTGGGTACAGCGATGTCAGATGCAGGGTTGCATGGAGGTAGAGATGATGGACAAACTGTGCATCTCTGCTGGAGCACAATGCAACCACTTCAAGGAATTCCAGACAGCTCCTGTGCACGCTGCACCTGTATGATTCTTGCTCTTGGCCATGGCTGCTGCGCACCAGGAGATACAAGGATCTGCAGGTCAGCAGTGGCATCATTCACAATTTGCATGTCTCACATAAGCAGCCAGCTTGGTGCTCAGCCATGAAGATTGCTCAGATAGGTCATCTCACTGGCTGCCTGCCGTCCTGCCTGGAGCAGGGTCTGCTTCCGGAACCTGATGCAGGATCCCCTCTGAACTGGTGTGAATGCCAAGAACGCCGGCAACTCGAGAGCCAGCAGCCGAACAGTGACTTTGACTAATGGCTGAGGGTCCTAAGAGGGAGATTGCATCTGGGCGCCCATGACGTCTGAGATGGTTTCCACGCACCAGAGGCAGGGATAGAACGGTCTGCCAGGCTCTGTTGCGATGCTCGCAGCATCGAATATTTTGGGGACCCTCATCGGCTTGCTTGCGGCATTTGCCCCAGATGCCATCGCAGCCCAGCAGCTAGTGATATCAGACATACCTCCGTCGAGACATGCAGATGGCAGCAGCTGGGTCCCACAGTCCTCATCGTGGCAACAGTGGCAAGAGGTAGGGTATGAGTAGGCCTGTGGCACCCATCATCAATGTCAGCATGCTCAACATGAAAGGGCAGGCAATCTACTGCTCCAAGTTTGATCTGCGGTCGCAACAGACGCTTTGCCTGCCTTCAGGAACAGCTACCAGGTCTGCCTGTCGGGGCAGCGGAGGACCCCCAGACCCAGCAGCGAGCCCTGCTTCAAGAACAGCACCCTGTCGATGTCGTGCTGCCGCAGCAGCACACACCACCAGCGCAGCAGGGTGCTGCAGAGAGGGGCAGCAGCCCCAAGCTGCTCAGCGTGGCGCTGCACAGGATGCACCTCTTCCCGCCGCAGCCCAACACCATTCGCCAGCTCACAGAGGCAGAGAAGTGGGAGGACATCCTACAGGAGCCAGAAGAGGTGGTGCGTCCTGCACAGTGCAGGCAGATCACAGCAGCGTTCGCATGAATGCGGGCTGCCCTGCACATTGCATGCAGTTGCAGCAGCGGCGTGGCCTGGACGCAGGCCATCCTCTGTAATGCTGGCAGATGCATCAAGAGTCTGGCCTGAATGTAGGCTGTCCTGGACGATGCAGGCAGCTGCAGCTTGGCCTGCATGCACCATGCCAGCTGGGGTAGGCTGCTTTTGTGCACACAGCAGGCAGCTGCATTGTCCTGACTGCCCTGTGGCCTGAGCAGGCACAATCAGCCAGGAATGCTTAAGCAGGCGGGGCAAAGCACAATCGCTGAGCTTGACCAGATGTGGCTGTTGGACTGTGAGGCTGAGCGCATGGCCCTGTCCCAGCATGGGTGCGCTTGCTGTACCTGCGCCCGAGCCAGTGAGCATGCCGCGGCTGGCTGCCTGACTCAGCAACCGACATGCTGCCACTGCAGGAGGCCCTCACCTCCATGTGCCAGGCATTCAGGTGGGAGGGCCACTTGCCTGCCCCAAGTCACGGCAGCTCTCCCAAGCCCCACTCTGATCACTGCAGGAGGCCCCCAGCTCCTTGCACGAGGCGTCCCTGGGAGACAGCCACGCCTTCTCTGCGCCAGGGGATGGGGGGGCAGTGCCAGGGGTCCCCGTCCTGAGCTCTGAGGCGGGGCGCGTCCCCCTGCGCAGCAGACTGGCTGCTGATGCGGCGGAGGCCACCGCTGCAGGCATCACCCCAGGCAAGGCCTCACTGCTCCACCTCTGGGGATGCCGCCTGTCTGCCAGGCCCCTGGTGTGTGACGCAGCCTACCGCTGCCATTGCACTGAGCGCCTGCAGGCTGGCGCTGAGCCTCCACAGCACATTTCAGAGGGGTGCCTGGCCTGCCGCCTGCTCCTGGGAGGCAGCAGGGTACCCCGCAGCATGCACATGAAGCTATGGCACCCTGCCCCTCTGCACTGCACAGCTGCCAGCCCTGCGCTGGCCCGGTTAGCGCTTGCATGAAATCTGCCTGCTCGCCCACAAGCCCGCACTGCAGCGCCGCACACCCATGCTGTGCACTCACACCGTCTACATGCCCGTTACCTGCGCCTGCATGCGCCGCCCGCTGCATGCCTGGTGTTCCTGCTGATGGCAGCCCCTTGCGTCTGTGGGACAGCACCCTGTGCCGGTGTGCTCAGCCCACCTGTTTGCCCTGCGCGCCTGGTGCTCCTGCTCGCCACGCTGGTGGCGGCTCCAGGAGCCAGCACCTTTGCGGCAGCGCCCTGTGCCTGTGTGCTGAGCCCACCTGTGGGCACTGCAGGCCTAGACCGGCCTGAGAGGGGCCTCCCAGGCCTGTGTGCTCAGTCCTCTCTCTTCTGAGCCCACCTGCTTGCGCTGCAGGCCTGGTGTTCCTGCTGACCATCCTGATGGCAGGGGCAAGCGCCTTTGGGGCGGTCCCCTTCTTCTTTGTGGGACAGCTGGGCAAGGAGTGGTCGGCCTTGGCCAATGCGATTGCCTGCGGGGTCATGCTGGCGGCCAGCTTTGACCTGGTGCACGAGGGGCAGCCCTATGGGGGCAGCCTGGTCATCTTAGGCATCATTCTTGGTAGGCGCCTAGCTGCCCTCATTCCCGCGCTTTGTGCAACTGCCTTGTGAGGCCGACCTGCCTGTCTTGGTCTGTGCTGTCTGGGCTGTGCTGGGTGGGGGGGCCTACCTCTGGTGCAGCGTCCAGTTGAGCATCCCCCCAGGACTTATGCCTGCCTGCCTGGCGCTGCCAAGCTAGACGGCCTCATGGTGCACATTGCAACATACCAAGAGGCAGACCTGGGTGGCCGCCCCGCCGCCTGGTGAGGCCCCTTGGGTGATAGCTGCAGCCAGAGGCAGCAGCACCTAAAGCCCTGAGGGCCAGCTTTGTTGCGGCTGAGGCTCACAGGCACTGCGTGCCTGCCTGCAGCCCTCTGCTGACCCCCAGCCCTAAGCCTTGCAGGCCTGCAGGCATGCTGCTCACCAGAACCAAAGACCTGCTGACCTGCAGGCGCCCTGTTCATCAAGGCTAGCCAAGAATACCTTGCAGCGTATGAGGACGTCAAGTTCGAGTCCTTGCGGGGGGCAGACGCCCGCAAGATTGTGCTGGTGCTGGGCATTATGGGTGCCCATGCGCTGGGGGAGGGTTCAGGCGTGGGGGTGTCCTTCTGTGGGAGCAGGGGATGGGCCCAGGTCAGCTGTGCAGGCAGGGTGTGCAACTGGCCCGCAATCTCTGCAGCAGGCTGATGTGTGTAGAGAGGTGACCAGCACTTTTCATGTTCAAGTCCTGCTTATATGCTGGGAGTGAAGCACAGTCACATTCGCCACTGTCTGGTGTACATGCAGCAGGTGCTTCACCAGGCTTCAGACCCTCCCACCTTTGCATGCCTCCAAACAACGCTTCTAAGCCAGCCCAGGCCCATCTGCGTCGCACCTTGGCCTTGCCTGCCCCTGACTCAATGTGCAAGTCTCTCCCACCGCCCCTGCTGCAGTGCAGCATGTTGCCTCTGGCCTTCAACCTGCACAAATATTGTGTTCAAGGGGCATGTAGCGGTTACTGTGATTCAAACACTCCATTTTGCTGCAGGGCATTCTGGTGACTCTAGCCATTGGGCTGCACAACATCCCCGAGGGCCTGGCTGTGGCCACTGTGCTCGTAGCTCGTGGAGTCAGGCCACGCCAGGCAGCCATCTGGGCAGTGGCCACCTCCTTGCCCCAGCCCCTGCTGGCCGTCCCCTCATTCATGTTTGTGGAGACGTTTTCAGGATTTCTGCCCGTTGCGCTGGGCTTTGCGGCAGGGTGCATGGTGTGGATGGTGTTTGCAGAGCTGCTGCCGGATGCGCTGGAGGACGCGTCTCACAGCAAGGTGGTGTGACGGCTGAGCATCAAGTGCTAGCAATTTGCAATCTGCTCGCCAAGGACAGGGGTGGGAGCCCTGTTTGCAGCAGCTGTCACATTCCGGACACGGCCTGCAGGGAGAGGTGCAGGGGCCCAGCTCTAGCAATTCAACAATTGCTGCTTTGCTCATGCGTGGGTACATCTGTCCAGCCTGGCCCAGCGTCAGGCTGGATCATGCAGCGCTGCCATGCCAAAGACCTGGGCGGGGCTGGTTTCGCATGGCGCGGTGTGCAGGCCTCCACCTGGCAGCGCTGCAGCTGACCTGCATGCTCCACCGTACTGCATGCGCTGGTCCCAAGACTTTGTGTGCACCCCCCGTGCAGGTGGCCACCACAGCCACAGTGTCAGCGGCCTGCCTGGAGGCGCTGCGCATGATGCTGGCAGTGCTGGAGGAGCCGGGGGGCAGGATCATCAACCCCGTCCGCCTCACGCTGACCGAGCTCATGCAGGCCTCACGAGTGCTGCTGCCCGTGGCCCTCCCGGCAGCTATTGCAGGTGCGGCATGTGCAGCAGAGCAGGCTGCAGGCCTCTGCCTGGCAGGTTGTCCGGCTGGCAGGTCAGGCCAAATCAGCAGGCTCATGGGTGTGCTGCGTGTGTCCCTCCTGGTGGCTTTCAGCGAGAGGCATGCAGTCAGTGTTGCGGCTGTCACGATCTTCATTGTACTGTGATGCATCATCATGCAGCGCCTGCCCTTGTTGCGCAACCCCTGCTTGCTGCCGGCCATCTTGGTCAGTCAGGCTGCGCTACTGTGTGCAGGACAGCACTGTCTGCATGGATGCAGCAGGAGGGGTGCTTGAAGTGGAGATCACTTCACAAGCGGTGCAGCCTGCACTGATAACTTCAGGCCGTGGTGCTGAGCCCTAGAAGGAAGCAGCTGCAGGGCTGCATTAGGGTTGGAGGGAGGTCAGAAGACGTCTGGCCCTGCACCCTGCACTGAACCCTGCATTGGGCGGCCACCCTGCAGGCGGGCTGGTCAATGCGTGTGCTCGCCCAGGAGCTGGCGTGCTGGGCCTGGCAGCTGGCCTGATGGCAGTGATGAGTGTGGCACCCCTAGTGCAGCAGGTGACCACTGTCTTGTGTTGTCTGCCACACCAGCGCTCAACCTTGGCGTCCGCTCTGCTGTCAGGCTAGCATTATGAAGCCACGCTGCCTCCCTGCTAGCTGTCACAACTAGCCCAAGCGTGGCCTTTCCGCAAAGCTGGCCCGTCCATGAACCCTCCATCTTCTGCTCCCAGAGCTGGCTGCTCCACAGCGGCTGTTCTGCTGTTTCACAGCCTGCCTGCCTCCAGGTGTCAGGAGTCATGGCGATCCGGCATGGCTCCATCGCCCTCTGTGCCACCTCAGGAGCTGGAGTGACCAGCCTGCTGTGGAAGGGCCAGATGGGTGCCCTCACAAACAGGGCACTGGGTGCAGGTGCTGCCAAAGCCAGCAAGGCTGATGTGGAAGCCCAGGTGGGAAGTCCTGCGCAGCGCCGTTGCCCTGTGCAGCCTTCTTTGCTGCTGCTTGTCACCGATGCATGCCAAGCATTGGGGACAGTGCCAGAGATAAAGCTGGGGAGGATGCTCTGCCAGCTTGTGAAGCCATGTTAGCCTGCCTGCCTGTTGTGTGATGACATCATGCTGTCCTCCTGCAGCTGCCAGTCAAGCTTGACAGCGATGCTGAGGCCCCCCTCACAAACAGCATAGAGGATGCAAGCCACCACCACCAACCCCGGGAGGGTGGCCCCACGCTGCGCCCAGCTGCCTCAGGACAGCTGAATGGGACACACCCCCCGCGGAATGCAGTCGCACAGCTGAAACGGGAGACCGAGCGCATTCGCGCTGACAGCCCTGCACGGCGGCGAGCGCGGGCTGCTGCCCGCGCTTCCAAGGGGCAGGGTGCCTACGCCAGCGCAAGAGGGGTCGTACCAGGCTCGCTGCCGAGGGCGGGGGTGATGGCTGTGGGCCTGCTGGGGGCTCAGGGGCTGGCAGAGGGATGGGCCTTTGCAGCAGCTGCCCTGCACCACCTGCCAGACGTGCAGCTGCTGGTGCTGCCAGCCTGCATCCCGGCGCTGCTCAAGGGGGTAGGCACAGCTGTGGTCATGGGGTTGGTCGCACCGCAGAGGCCCCTGGGGGCTGCCCTGTCGTCAGCTGCCGTGGCAGCCTCCACCCCTGTGGCCGCCCTGGCGGCCCTGTCGCACCACTCTTCATCAGAAGAAGAGGCGTTTGACGCCCAGGATGTCACTGGCAAGGTCACAGCTGCCGTGGCAGGTGCCAGTCTTGTAGTCGCGTTGCAGGTGCTGCTGCCCATCGCAATTCGTGTGCAGCGGGGCGGCGCCATCAGGGGCCTGGCATCTGGGATTTTGTGCGCTGTCACTCTCTATGCGACTTTGAACTTTCTTTGCAGCAGCAGCGGCCTCTGCCTGGCTCTTCAACAGTGATGAACCCCTTCTTTCCCCATGAACCCATGTGCACAGTCGCAGCTCCAGAATTTGACATTTCATTGTTATCACGATATATGCAGCAGTTCAGGAATTGTGATAATGTTCGTGTTGCTGTGGCCCAGGAATAGGCAAATTTTTGTGATGTTGTCAAGCCCTGGATCACAGCAGCAGCATGGGACCATGCAGTTTAACAGATGGCTTTGCTCACACTGAGCGGCGACAGCAGCATTGGGGCTTCAATCAAATGATGAATTGAGCAGGCCAGCAAAAAAGGGGCAGGGGAGGCAGACTATTGTACCATCAGGTGCTTGTTGCCATGCATGTACTTTTTGAAGGTGAGCATGATGCGGGCCCCACCATCCTGGGCAGTTGACAGTCCATTGCTGAATTCGACCTTGAACTTGCCAGATTTGCCAAAGGATCCGATAATCACCCCTGTGTCCCCATTGGCTGTCACCACCTGCAGCACCGTGCTCAAGACATGTCTTCACTCAATGCACATATCTTTGGTCAAGATCCCAGATGCTCACAAGGCGATCATGCTCCAGAGATGCATACAAGAACAGACAAGCATGCAGCTCTACAGATGCTGCATGGGATCCACACGCATGTGGTGATGGGCAAGTGACCAGTCAACACAACATCAGGCAACAGATGCAGGTCCAGCTCTGCCGTGCTGCCCAGCACGCTTGCTGCAGGCCTGCGCTTGCTGCTCACCTTCATGCCTGAGAAGAGCGAGATGTCTGTCTCCTTCTTGAACATGCCCTTGCAGACAGCAGAGTGGCCATCTGCTGCCACACGCTCGATGGTTCCCTGCTTCTGCTTGAGCCTGAACAAGTGCAGCTGCTGCAGCGCTGCAGGGTTGCTGTCGTCCAGGAGCATGGCAATCCTCCCATAGAATGCAAGCCGGCAGGCTGAGCCGTCTGCGTCCGAGTCGAAGCGAGAACCAATGATCAAGGCGTCCTACACACATGACAAAGCCATTGCAGTCTAGAAGCAGCAGCCGGAGGTGGGGACTTGCAGCCAAACAGCTGAGTGAGCTGAGCTGTGTGCAATCAGACTCCAGATGAGACCAGTCAACCAGACGTCCTCCATAACAACATGGCAGACTGGCGGCAGCAGCTTGAGGTGCCATGCATTGCAAGGCAAGAGGCTGGGCCGTCTACATCACACTCACAGCGGGACCCAGCAGTCAAGGCACTCCACATCCTGCATATGCAGCCAACAGGGAAGACCAGGGCTGGGCCATAACCACATGTATCACAGAGCTGTGCGGTTGTATGTGAGTGCCTTGCCAGTCAGCTCACCAGTTTGCCAGATCAAGTGGCTCCTGCTTTGCAACCTGACTTAGTGGATTGTGAGTCATAGGTGCACTAGCATTCCAGGACACTTTTCTTGGGATGCTACGAGCTCGCCTGCATAACAGGCCTCGGTATGCAAGGCGCATATAGTAGTATATGTTGACTGGGGCTGACCTGGGGTGCAGTGACTGGCTGAGAGAAATGGGCCAGGCCCCACTGGGGGCCATAGTGGCGGCCATCAGCAGGCGCCTGTGCAGACTGCTGGCCCGGCAAAGATGCAGTGAATGGGTTGACTGGCCTCCCCTCAAGGCCATGGAGCTCGTCCTGCTGCATGTAGTCCTGCTTCAGGTCAAAAGGGACAGGGTGCTCCTGCAGGCAGCAGCAAGAAGTTGCTGTGCCAGAGTGGCAAGCTGCAGCTTTGGGGTTCGGCAGGGCGCCTGTAAGGTCTACTCAGCAGGGAAGCAGCTCCCTCTGAGCCGCAGCATGGTGTGCTCCGCCGCCCGGGCCATTCCAAGCTAGCCACCTGATGCAGCCCGGGGCTGCAGAGGGATATGTGCAGCAGGCGTCGGTGGAAAGTAACACTCCAGGCTGTCAGGGATGGCTTTGCTGCAGCCACAGCAGCTGCTGCAACCACAGCCCCTGGCTTCACACCTGCATCTGACCTGGCTTATTCTGCCTGCCACAGCCCCTGGCTGCTCATCCGCCTGTGACCTGACGTCACCTGCCTGCTGCAGCAGCATGAGCCTGGGGAGCTCACCTTGACTGCAAGCTGCCCCACACGCTTGATGAGGGCTGGCAGAGCTGCTGCAGGGGGCTGCCCCTGCCCATCTGGGACACCAAAGAACTGGGTCTCCCCCATGACGGTGCTGTGGCCGACGGTGATGTGGAACTTGCTGCGCGAGTGGATGGAGCCTGCGGCAGGCAGCTTGCACTGGCAAGCAGTGACGTCTCAAACGCAGAGCTGGTTGGCTGCTGCATGAGCAGCACCTTGGTGCAGGCAAGCAAGCGCACTCTGCTGTGCAGGGGCAGCATGCCTATATGTGCTGCTGGTTGTGAGGCTGCTGTACAGGCCATGAATGCCAACAAGGGCTTTCAGCAATTGTGAGTCCCACTGCCGTGTAGATGACTTTGTTCAGCATGTGAGAGCTGCAGGGGACCTGCGACAGGCTGGCCTGAGCTGGCCTCACCTACATAGAATCTGATTTTCTCGACAGCAATGATCGCACTGGAGAAGGTGGGGAGGCTACCAGGTGTGCATGCCAGGCCGCGCTCAATCAGCTTTGGGTCCAGCTGTGTCACGCAGATGCCTGCGCGGTCCCCCTGCAGGGCAATTGCACTGCGTGAGACACACAGTCACGCATTGCACTACACCAGCCATACAGCAGCAGGGCAGGACAGCTGCCAGGCAGGTCAACTGCTGCACAGATGTGCAGCAGTACTTTCTGCTCTGCCATTGGGGCCATTGGAGCCTGCTGTTGCAAAGGACAGTGTCCAGTCAGTGAATAGCCACCAGCCCAACCTGGCAGCTCACAGCCCATTGTTACCTTGCAGCATTGAGGGACAGGCTGCTTGAACATCTGAATGCTCTTGACCTTCTTGGAAACCTGCACAGCAGCAAGGTCATGATGAGCATCACCCTAGCCTGGGAAGCAGCAGCATGCTAATGCAGCATTGAGGCAAAATGTGGCTGTCTCAAATGAACTGCATCATACTCCTAAGGATTTGTGCAACAAAGGTCTAGATGCACAAGTGGCACCCCCCTGCCCATACACACATTTTCACCCTGACCAATGTGTTGCAAGCTCAGGTGCCAGGTGGCCCTGACAACTCTTGGCAGTACTCAACACCTCTTGCAAGACACCTTGAGCAGGTAATCTGCAAAGGCTGAGGCACCACTGGTAGCCTCACCTTCAGTTCTGGCAGCTCGATGCTGTCATTGACTTTGACCTGGCCTGCCAGCACGGTGCCAGTCATGACTGTGCCCTGCCCCTTGATGCTGAAGCAATGGTCTATGGCAAACTGGAAAGGGCCAGCCGTCACCCGCGGCTGGCTGGGGATGTGCTGCACAAGCTCTTGCACAATGGCATCCACACCCTCTGCAGAGGCTGCTGCAGCCGCAGAGATCTCGCCACCACCACCTGCACAGGACAGGGCAGTGCGACATGACAGCAGACACAATCACGGGAAGCAGAAAGGACAAAAATGGGGACAGAGACAGTGAGCATGTGCCCAGACTGAGCATGCACACTGAAGAGGTTGCTGCGGCTGCACAGACCTGACTACCATCACCCGGACAGGTGGCTCAGTGCAGCGTAATGTCAAACGGATGACTTGAGATGGGTGGGATTGCAACTTGAAATCTGATGGCAAAGCAGAATGCCATGTGCAGCGTGTTCCACACAACTGAGCGGCCTGCCATGTGCAGCGTGATTTACACAACTGAAAGAACAAAGGAATCTTTGCAAAGGTACAGCGGGGGTTTTTTTGCAGCAAGCACCACTGCCTGCGCTGCTGCTGAAAGGACATCTGGGGTTCTCGAGCAGGCTGGGCTGTGAGAACAATGGGGACCAATGCTGCAGAACTGAGCTGTGGATGGCTGGTGCCGTGCCACATGTCGTGTAGGCAGCCCTTCTTGCACCCGAAGTCTTGGTGTCCCAGGGCACTGTGTTGACCTCTGTACCTGACCACAGCACCCAGGCCCACCTGGCTTGGCTGCCACTGCAACCATGTGGCAGCCAGCAAACTTGGTGGCGCTGAGGGTCTGGGCCAGGCGCTTCTTCGCCTTGGCCACCAGCTTGGGCCGGACCTCTGCGGGCAGCAGGTCCACCTTGTTCAGGACCACCACTAGGTCCTGGGTGGCCACCTGGCAGCACAGAGAAGGGTTCAGGCATGGGCTGCCCACCAGCTGGCTGCACTGCCTTGCAGTGAAGCGAGACAGAGCGAAGTGCCGGGCAGGTCGCTCCAATGAGCAAACACAGTACGCTCAGCTGGGGCTGGGAGAGTGGCTGGGCTAGGTTGTGGGCTGGGGGCCTGCAGGCACTTCACCAAGCACGGCAAAGGGTGCTGGCATTTGTGCTGAGGCTCACACACGAATGTATCTGGCACAAGGTACACTTTGGCAAGCATGAGATTCACAATCAGCTGGGCCTGTGCCCCTCAAGGGGTCTGCTCGCCACAGCACCTTTGTAATCATGTTGTCTGCACTCAAGCATGTCTGAGGACTATGACAATCAGAGGGCTGCTGCCTCTGCTTTGAGGCCATCGCACGCAATGCCTCCTGGCACTCTCGGCCACTACTCACCTCTGCAACTACCAGGCACTCTGCGGTCTGTGTCTGGATGCCCTTTGTCACATCTACAACCAGGATGATCATGTCAATGATCTGAGCGCCTCCCATGATGGTACGGATGAGGGAGGCGTGGCCAGGGCAGTCCACCAGAGTGAACTGCAGCTGTGTCTGGAGCAGCTGAGCTTTGAGGTGCCGGGGCATGGGCAGGATGAAACATGAAAACCCCAGGTCCAGTGTGATGCCCCGCTCCTTGCTCTGAGGGTGCTTGTCCAGGGCGGCAGTAGAAAACTTGGTGGACAGGGCTGCCACTGCATCGCGGCATGGACATGTAAATGGACACAGTGCATTAATGGTGGCGTGGACTGTGTCCTGACTGAGGCTGGACATCCATCAAAGGAGCCCGGAAAGCTTGCTGGAGGCATAACAGAGCATTTTCACGGATCTGAGATGACATGTCACTGAGCTCACCCAGGCTTGTCTTGCCGCTGTCCACATGGCCCAGGACCCCCACATTCACATTGTATACGCTACTGGCCGCGGGAACTCCTCTAGACTTCATGGGTTATGCCGGACCCGGCATGCAAGAAGAAAAGTCTCATACAAGGAACCTGCATCATGCCTCCCATCTCGGCCTCCTGCTCTCAGTGCAAAACACACAGCAACCTGGCCTGCTCAGGCATGCAGTACAGCACGATCAGGTTGCAGGCACAACATCCTCTCCCCCCAGCTCACCACCAGCTGCTGAGGTCCCCCTCTTTGGGGTGTCAACATGCAGCCAAGCGCCGAAGATTGTTGGCCACTGCCACTGCCGACAGCAATGGCAGCTCAGGTGCAGTCTGCAGCACTGCATGTTGTATGTGAATGTAGCATGAGTGCAGCAAGCAAAAACAGTTCCACTTGCACAGGCAAGCAGATTGAGCGGGCCCGCATACATTTGCTCACCCAAGACCATTGTCCTGCAGAGCAAAGAGAGGAAGGACAAGCCACAGCACAGCCTCGGGATGATGACGTGCTGCCAGATAGCCTGGGAGATGCTCTAGACCAAGGGAGCTCAGCCACATCAGATGCGCTACAACGAGGCGCCAACAGATGCATTGTGAGTCGCCTGACAATGCACAGCGGCGGTAGCCATGGACTCTGCAAAAGCTACCTTGCCTGGAAGGGGTCCTTGAAGCATGGGCATGGGTGCAGCATGTATGCTGCTGTGCATGAAGCTTGTCAGGAGCCAGCAATGTGGCAACTTTCAGGCATCTGACGGCACCCAGCGGCAGATGGCGGAATGCTGCCAGTGGCCGAAGGCATGGCTGAGCCCCTGCCAGGACACCCTGCTGCTTGATAAGATGCCACAAGGAGCAACATTGTTCCTACACACATGCAACATCCATGCCTATAGGCCAAGGTATTGCTCCAGCCTTGGCAGGGCTCCACAGGGCATGAGGGCGATAACACACCATCAAATACACAAAGCTCATGGCTGCAGGTGGAGGTGTTGCTCCAGGAATTCTGGGATCCCAGCAGTGGCCCTGTCTTTGCAGAGGAGGGCGACCAGCAGCGCTTCTGGAAGCTGACGCGGCGCTTCATTGAGAGCCTGGCCGCAGGAGGGAACTACACCAAAGTCAAAGCTGTGAGCCATGCACTGTTGCAGCTTGTCGCATGCTCACACGCCATTGCCCTGCATGGAAGGTAGCTTGAGCTGCCTGCTTTCGACTGCAGTGGCCTGGTGTTGCCTCATGGCACGGGCTTGCTGCAGAGAGTGCCTGCTTTCATGCTGCCTCCAAGTGGCCTCTGCAGGCAGCTGTGCGAGCCGTCTGCCTGCAATTGATAGCACACATGGCATGCACTCTCTTTGAGGTGCCTGCCATGCTGAAGTTCGAAAGGACAGGCATGAGCTTGTCGTTATGTCTAGGTGGGGTGTGTGTAGGTGTACCCTGACATGGGGGTGGCAGCCATGCTGAAGAACCAGTGGGCAGACATGAACTTCTCGGTGGCCAGCCTGGCAGACCGCAAGCCTGTCAGCGAGGATGATGACCTGGTCATTGTGGCAGCACCAGACCCTCAAGGTAGCTTCTCCAGCTGAGTTGTGCCATGCATGAGGCGCTTGTGGGATGACAGTCAGGCTTTTTGTCAAACTGCTGGTGGTGGCAGCTTCAGACCCCCACACAATGAGTCCTTAGGCTGCAAATGCCAGATTGACTGCACTTCAGCATGTTGCCATGCTGGCTGTGTGATGGCCAGCTGGCAGCGGGATCTGACCTTGGTCAAGTCAGTGTACCATCACTGTCAAGGCGCCATCTGGATAAAGCCCTGTTCTGCCCAGTCCCAGGGGCAGCCTTGAGAATGCCATGCAGGCTTTGCATGCCAACATGCTGCTTGTCCTTGCAGCAGCAGCACTCATGATGGCTGTCTCCTGGCGGCCCTGGGCTGGTCGATGGGCCAGAGCTATCACTGCCCCCGTTCCCAGCAACAGATCTGCTGCTGCAGGACTCGAGGGGGTGAAGCGTATTGCCAGCGAGATAGAGGGCAAGATTCCTCTCGTCCTGTTCAATCCCAGACTAGTCAGGTCAGTACGCTCTGAAGGCCAACATTGGTTGGAATGCTCTGACATCTCATTACAATGGTCAGGGGTCTGCCCTTTTGTGTTGGAGCTGCATTCAAGACGCTCCATGCGGCGCTGCCATATGCTTACACCAACACTTGAGTGAACGCTCGCTTCGGCCTCAAGGTCACTTTCTGCCTGCAGTGGTGATGTTGGCGTTGGCTTGAATGCACGGAGGCTAGCCTCCAGGTTCATGTCCACCTTCACCACAACCTACAGCCTGAGGCCAATTGGTGAGAAGCTCTGCCTTTGTCTGTTTGCAGCAAGAAAGCTGTTTAAGTCACCTTGCTGAGCCACAGGCCTACTTGCTTGACAACACACACTCATCCGCAGCAGGCTAAGGTCTGCAGCCAGGGAGCTCGACAACAATCCTGCTTGCCAATTGGTGGGGAACCTGTGACTCTTGACCCTGTGGCAAGTTCCTGGTGGTCGGCGCAGCAGCTGTTACCGCCTGGTTGCTGACTGATGAGCTGGCATGCTGCGCAGGCGACGTTGGCACTGTGTTCCGGCGCTACCCTGGCATGTGGCAGGTCTTTGTGGAGGATCTGGAGGCGCCCGGCAGATACAAGCTCATCGCTGAGAGGCCCTCCAGCCCAGCAGGTGAGGGCTTGCCTCACTTTGCACTTTCAAGCCTACACAATCCCTGCTGCCGGCCAATCAGACCTGTCAACCCTTTGCTGTAAGTGGATTTAAGTCACTAGGAAGTGTTGCTGCCAGCAACCAGGCTCTGCAGACACGTCATTGACATCGCAGTCCATTCCTTAGGGTCCAACAAATTGCTTGCTGCCTAATGCAGGTGACGCCCTTGATGTCATCATCCAAGATGCCTTTGGGCTTGAGAACGAGGAGAAGGGCTTGGGTGGTGGCACTGGCCTGTTTGCCTCTCTGGGCAACACAATGGCTTCAGTGCAGCGCTTTGCAAGATCTTTGACACGCTAGACCCATTACACTGAATTGTTCCAGGCACTGTCCGGTAAAGTAGCACTTGGTCATGATTGTGCTGAGTGTGCTGCCCTGGATACTACTGTCCTGATTTTTGGTCATGAAGCATGTCCCACCCTTCTCTTGGTCTGTGCTGCCCTTGAACGCTGCACTGGAGAGGGCACTCCTGTTCTGGGCTGAGGGGCACCGCCTGCACAGGCAAGGCTGTAGTTCATGAGTGTGCCTGGACATGTGCGCCTTTGCAGAACAGACACTTAGCCAGCTGCTTGCCCGCCTCTCCCTCTCGCATACAAGTGTTCAGCTGCATCCCAGCAGTACCTGAGCTGAACACCTCTCATCCACTGGGAGCTGGAAGTGTACCTCACCATGTGGACCCCTGGTGACGATCACTCTGGCCAGAGGTTGGCTGGACTCCTCCTCCACTTGCTCCTGAGGCCCAAAGTAAGCAGCAATGGTTGTCTGCTGCCTCATGCTTGGAGCCTCCGAGGTGCCATGCATCAGGCCAGGCACACTGCTGCTGGTCCTGCCAATGCCTGCAGCATCAAGGGGACTTTGCTGGTGGCTGTGCCAGTCTTTGCCATTGCACTCCACCTGGTCCAGTGAGCAGGCAGTGATGCAGGACAGCCACAAGCACAGCTGTGTGAAGGCAGTTCAGGGGGCGCAGCTGTGAGAGCAAGTATGCTCTTCACCTGAGGGCGCTGCGCCTGCAGGGGGCTGCCTGTGCACGTGGGGACTGGTGGCAGCTGACTGTGACAACCGCAGGGCAGTCGCTTCTGGCAGGCGTGAGGGGGAGGTGGCTGCAGAGGCTGACATTCTGGGCACTGCCCCAGACACCTGAGCCAATGCCATCCCGCCCACCCTTCCCGCCTGCTGCATGGCTGCCAGGTCTCCATGCGGGAGTGCAGCTGCAGGCGCTTCTGCCGGCTCCCCTTCAGCAGGAGGCTGACAGGCAAAGGGCCGGTGCGCTGTTGCCATGCTGGCAGCTGCAGGTGTGTTGGCGGGCGTGGGGCCCTGTTGGGAGGCGCCCTCGTGTGCTGCTGCTGCGTTGCTGAGATGAGCTACAAGCACGGAAGGTTTGGACCCCATCAACAACAAGAAGGTGCCTGTCCAGCTCAGCACTCGGGCACACAGACGGAACATTGCTCAAGCACTCTGTTCATCAGCGCTGCATCCTGGCATGCATGGACCCACTGTCACCTGTATTCAGCCCTGGCCGAACCCCCAAGACAGGGTGATGCTGATCTGAAGTGCTCACTGCAACACCTGCACCAGCGCAGGGATTGCCAGGTTGAGCTGTTGCTGTGCATTTTTATCAGGTCTTGCATGCGGGGCTTGCCACACGCACTGCCTTCACACCAGACGGGCCTCAGAAACAGGCCGTACATGGCAGGTGATTCCACTACAACAAGCTGTCAAGATGCCAGGATTACCAATTTGTGGCAGGCAGCCGGCACTGAAGCTCTCCCACACCAGAGCAGGAGCTGCTGCTGCTCTGTGGTCAACGGCAGTTGTCTTGACATGAACATTGAGTGCAAGACCATCAGATTTCTGCCCTCTGCATGGGCACACCTCGCCTGGTGTCCAAGCCAGAGTCCCCGAACTCCTGAGCATGCTGTGCCTCCTGCTGCTGCACAGACTCTGCGGCTGCACCAGGCCCCTCCAAGCTGTCACCATCCAGCTTCACTGCCACAGGGAAAGGATTGACGCCCCCTGGCATGCCCCTTTTCATCACTGTCATGGCCTGCAGCCATATGTGCCCCCATGAGGCGTGTTCATCAGCAGCTCATGGCCTGCACCAGATCTCACATGCCGTGGACAACCTGAGTGGCTTGGGCTGCCCTCATCCAACCTCCTGGCCTTCAGAGCTCATGTTCCTGTGAGGTATCTGTCCACAACTGCGCCTCCCACCCTCAGTGTTCAGGGCACATTGCCACTGTGGCTGTCTGGAGTCATGAATCGTGACTGCGCTAAGCCACTCGGTCTGGCTGATGATCACCCATATCTGCCCCAACACTCACCTCACTGGGTTGAGCGCCCTGCCCAGATGTCTCTCTGACTGGCGCCCAAAAGTCTGGTGCTGTACCCTCACCCTGATGTTGAGCATGCACATACCCCTGCCTGAGTGCGCAGCCACACCTGCCTCGCCTGGTACGTATAGCCCAAGGCCCACCATACCTGCCAAAGGCCCCACCCTGCTCCACAAGGCCTTCACGCCCATCTCCTTTTGGAGTGCATGCTATCCTACTCAAAGGTGTCCAGCCAGTCCAGTAATGTCCCTGTGCCATGCATCCCTGACACAGCAAGCATCCAGCCCCATAGCGCCCAGCCTTACCTCAATGTTGAGTGCGCACACTCCCCTCATAAATGCACGCTTCATCTCCTGCTCCAGCCTCTCCCGCGCAGCACGCTCCTGCTGTATTGCCTGATGCGCAACTGCCAGGTCCCCCTCCACTCGGGCAACCACCACCTCGCAGTCGGTCCAGGCGGCTGCCTTGCCTGCCTGGTGGGCCTGCTGTAGCCTCTGGGCCACCTGTACATGGGCGACTTGAGGACTGCCAAGCTGCCTGGACTCGTCCTCGTGTCTGATTGGGAGGGCATAAACAAGCAACAGCACTGCTTTCGCTGTGGTAGGGTGCATGCTCATGCCGAAGGCGTTTTTACACATGAACCTGCGCACGGGCCAGCGCCCGAACATTGCTGAGTGAAACAAATTCCACCAGGGTCCAGCTGACTCCACCAAGGCAGCTCAGCCAGTGCTCACAGTAGCGCGCCGCTCGTGGGCAGCAGCCTTCTGCCATGCCAGCACCACAGCGCGCTGCAGCCTTCCCACTGTGTAGTGCTGCCCGGCCACCAACAGCATCTTGGCCTTGCGCCTGCACCCCTGAGCATAGTGCGACCAGGCGATGAAGATGTCTGCTACCTGCTTGCTGTCCCTTGCTGCCACGTAGCAGCCCAGCAGC
Organism: Asterochloris sp. CNOR1; assembly: GCA_963969365.1. Taxonomy (NCBI): domain Eukaryota; kingdom Viridiplantae; phylum Chlorophyta; class Trebouxiophyceae; order Trebouxiales; family Trebouxiaceae; genus Asterochloris; species Asterochloris sp. CNOR1. The sequence goes on along the minus strand of OZ017758.1, from coordinate 1,491,708 downwards.
CTGCAGAGTCACAGGCCTGGGGTTGTGTTACTGCAGGCATGGCGGGCAATGCGAGGCCTGCAGTGTGGCCCCCTCAGCTTTGCCCGGTCTCATCAGTGCCAGCAGGGGCATCTTATTGGGCAGTGCTCAGCGCTGTCTGTGCACACATGTGCATCCCTGATGCATGTGCGGGCTTTTGAGGTGGCATGGCTTCCCGCGCACACTGCTTCTGGAAACGCCAGCATCTGCTGGCACTGCATGCAGTCCTGCTGGGTGAGTTGGCTGGCATGCACTGGCATTGGCTGAAGGTGCACAGGCTGGGCCTCACTTGGCCAGGGCAACCGTGTAGCGCTGCAGGGTAGCCTGGTCCTGCGCCAGGGTCTCCCTCAAACCCTCAATCTCCGTCTGCTTAGCCTGCATGGCCCTGTCAGACTGCTGGCGAGCCAGAGCTGCTTGCGACTCACTCTGGGAGGACAGGCGCGCCTTCAGAGTGCGCAGGTAGTCCTGCAGGAAGCGGCCTAGCTGCTGGTCAGAACTACTCGTGAAATCCGTTTTGAGGGGCAGCAGACAGAGGTGATAAAGCAGCTGTACAAGTACAGGAGGACTGTGCTCCCAAGCTTTTCAGAAGCCGAGCTCCCGGCCAAGTACCTGCAGTATGCAGAGGCAGCAGGTAGGGCGATGCTGTGCAGTAAGTACAGCCTGCCTGCAAGGTGCACTCTCCTCAGCAGCCGGTAACATGCACATAAGCCTGGTGGGTGAGCCCCACCTGCAGCTGCTGGGCAGCGAACTTGTTGCACACATCCAGGCGCTCCTTGAGCCCAGTGTCAACCTCAGCCTCCAGCTCATCGGGAAGGCTGGAGGTGCTACTTTCTGGCAGCACTGCACCCGCGGAATGGCAGGTGGTTGAAAATGCTGTCTGAATGTTGGGGGAATGATGCATCCATGCAACATTGGGCTTTTGTCTCCTTACCAGTCTCTGCAAAATGACTGGTGGCCGCCACGGCAGGCTGAGGGGTGAGAGCGGTGAAGAGTTCGTCGGTGAGATTGGCATCATCATGGCTTGGCTCCATGACCCATCGACTGGGCGGCAGGGAATTTCCCAGAGCCGCAGGATGCAGGGAATCCATCGAAAGACCTTCGGAAGGTGCTAGTCAAATGCTGCAGGATGCTAAATTCGCATGCCGTTCCATTCAATTCAGCAAAGTAGTTGGCTGGTGTCTACTGGTGTCTTTGGGTGCCTGGCCAATACGCGACATACTTTAAGGGCCTGCCATTGCAGCAGGAATGTCAAGGGACTGGTCTGCAGGCTGGTGTGAGTCCCAGACAACACATGCTGCAGATAAGGTGTCTCCTGATGCAGTTGACGCCTCCCTGCTGCTGATGTTCTGTTGGGTATCTGGCAGATGCCTGCTGTGCAGGAGGAGCAGCACGACGTTGCTCCCGCTGTGGCCCCACCCCCCATTTTCTCCAGCACATAGCTCATGGCACCCAGCCCCAGGGCACTCTGCAGAATGGCTGCCCGGGACCCGCCCCAAGCAAAGGTAACGCCTGCACAGTGTGCAATAGGTGTAACAGCACATGAGGCAGTTTGAGGCCTGTGCACAGGCTCTGCAGGAATCAGGGCATGACAAAGTGGCCATGCCTCTCGACACTTATACGTGCCATGGGACCTCACGTGTAAGAGACTGCAGCAGGTGCAGCAGCAGGCGCTCAGCTATGCCAGCGCTTATGCCACTGACCTGTGGCAAAACCAGCCGCGCCTGCGTTCCACGCATCCTCCTTCTGCCTCAGGCGCTTCACAAAGCACCCCACTCCTGCATACATGGCGCCCATCACGCCAAAGCTGACGGCAGAACTCCAGCCAGCTGCACGGCAGGCTGCCAGACGTCCCGGCCCCCTGTGTGTCACCAGTGTGCTGCCTGCACACATGAGCCTGGGCTTCAGCCGCACAGGGGAAGCGACTTCTTTTCAGATCCTGGCTCCCAGGTGCAGGCAGTAAGCTGGTCCTCCACAAGTGTCTGCGCTGTCTTGGTGGGAAAAGCATGGCCAAGAAGAGACACAGCAGAGGCTGGATGATAAGCTCTCTGGATGATTCCTGACATTTGCTCTTGGAATAGGTCTTGCACCTTCATTGCAGCATCGCAGTCGTCATTGAGGTCTCAGCTAGCCATGTTGTGCCTCACCAGCTCCATACACAAGGCCAAGGGCGCCACTGCTTGCTCCTGCCATGATGCCTGACACACTGCAGGGCATCATGGGGCTGCCTGTAGGTACGCCTGCTGGCTGCGTCGCTGGCTGTGCCATCATGTCATCTGCCTCCTTCGCCATGTACTCTGCAGAGTCAGGAGACAAGCTGCCTCTGATGTCCGACAACAGCATTTTAGTCTGGGCGTCCTGCACAGCCATGTCTCCATTTAGCAACCTCACCGTCCAGCAGCAGCTTTGTTCTGACATCTTGGCTGTCATCATCGTCCACAGAGCTGTCCAGCCTTTCAACTCTCTTTGCAGACGGCTTCTTCGCGTTGGGCTTGCTGCGGATGGGCATGATGGGTTTGCAGTCAGAGCTCTCGAGCGTTGACCAGTGGACCAGAGTTTAAAGTAGGTGTGCAACGTGTCATTTGGCTCTTCTGAAGCTCCACTGTCCTAAACGTTGAGGGCCGAGTGATCTGGAATGCCCTAGGGGTTACCTGCAGCAGCATGCATGCTCAGATCTTCAACTCCTGTCAGCAATCTCAGCATATCCCTCTGCATTCCCAGCTCACTTTCAGGTGCTCCTGCTGGCAGCATCCATGTCGGCCAGAGACTGTGTGGGGACCAGGGCACTGCTTAAGGAGACATGTGCGATGTGAGTGCTTTGCCTTGAGGCTTGCCCCTGCCTGTTGGTCTCCTTGACTTGAGGCCAACATCGTAATTGCGACTGCAGATGTAATACCTGAGAGGAAATGCGCACGTACGTCTTGCCGTGCGTCATTCTTTGAACAATTTGCCAAGCGGCAAGATCCAGAGCCCAACCCCCTTGCCAGCAAAATAATCGAGACAGAGCTTCTCCTATTCATCCTGCAACTGGTGCGGCGCTTGGCTCACTCAAACCAGATCCGTATACAGACGCAAGGGACCCACCCCTCCCACACCTCACCATGCATTGCTTGGCTGCCTGCTCTAGGCGTCAACTATACCTGTCAGCCAGCAGCTGCAGATGCGGGGCAAAATTTCTGCTCCTGGGCGGTCATGCCCAGACCCCTACCGCTGTGGCTGGCCTGGCTGCAGAATTTGGACCGGGGCCTGCAGCGTGCTCTCAACAGGCAGGAGTTTGATGTCGCTCAGGACATCAGGACCAGGCGGGAGCAGGTGGACAAGGTCCTTGCTGCGCACCTGGTGAGGTCGCAAGGCGGCGCCAATGCGGCGATTACTCATTGGCAGCCGCCCGCTGCGCTCATCGAGAGGTGCTTATTGCCTGCCTGCATGGGTGTGCAAGGAGGGCCCCTTGACCTTTATCAACAGCCAGGTATGGGGCCGGCAGGTGCACTGGCTTGAGAGAAAGGCTCTGGTGTAAGCTGGTTCCCTCCTGCTGCACTGCAGGCATCCAAGGGCCCAGGTTGTGGGTGCCGGGCAGCAACACAGACTGAGCTGGCTGACATAGCCTCAGAAGGGCTGAGGCTCAAGTCTGAAATGCAGCGAGCAGTGGAAGAGGAGCGGTGAGCTTGTTGGTGCATTGTGCAGGCACAGCACTGGTGGCATGCCACAACAGCATTCCTGCATACCTGGTGGGATGCACTGCACAGATGTCAGGCAGAGCCACGGCAGCTTGGCTGTGGCCCTTTCCAAAAAATCTGCAGGCTGTGTGTGTATCTGGGAGTACATCTCTAAGCCGCAGCGTCTGCAGAGGTGGTCACTGAGCTGCAGCTGCTGCTTGAAGCCCAACGCATCCATGTGTGCAGGTACACGGATGCCGCTGCTCTGCGGGACAATCTGCGGCAGATTGAGCAGCAAGCCAACCTGGCACAGGCACAGGCCGATGGGCTGAAAGTGCTCAGGCAGTCCAGCAAAAACTTCCGCCTGGGCAAGAGGGTCGCAAATAAGAAAGCAAACTGGAAAGGGGTAGTCGTTGGGTGAGCCACGCACCCCTGGGCACACAAGTGGCGGCTGGCCCTACCTGGCTGGAGTGCTCATGATCATGCTTTTTGACCGTTGTCTAAAGCCTGCAATGACTTGCAGGTGGGATGAGAGCTGCTGTGAAGACGAGGAGTGGCAGCGATCTGCAGGGGTGGGTGACCTGCAGCAAGGGGCGGCCCAACGGTGGTACCATGTGCTACTTGACCACAGGGACTGGCCGCAGGATCAGCCAGCTGTGGCTTATGCAGCAGAGGAACTGCTGTCAGCTCCTCAGGTAGGAGCCATGACTCATCACAATGATGGCAGAAGGCTTCATCAGTGCTAGGTTGCATCACAACCTGTTGTTTGTGGTCCTGGGCAGCGTCATACAGTGTCCAGCCCCTTTCAAATCAATAAGGGGCACCGGAAGCTCCCCTTTTACGTCTTCCTGTAACACATGGCTGCGCAGATAGCCCTGCTGACTGACATGTTCGTGGTATGCCTGCAGGCCCCACTGACCTGGGCAGATGAGCATGGCAATGATCGCTTTGTGCATCCCTATGGGTACACCTTGTTCCTGGGGGAGGATGCACAGGGGGACATGCTGCCCACCAGGCAACTCCGAGACAGATATGCCCAACAGAGGCAGGATGTTCATCCAAAGGATGATAATGAGGACTCAGAGCCCCCTGCAGAAGACCCTTTTGAAAGCTAGCTGCCCTCATGCCCACTCTTGTTAATCAATTTTTAGTTCTGCAAGAAAGTAAGGGATGCAGCGAATTGTGCCGGAATTCAGCATGCGGTCTGTCATGAAAGGTGAGAGTATACATGGCCCACGTCAAGGAGCCCAAGCACAATTGTTCACAGCAATATCTAATTTGTCGCTGGGGATCTGCCTTATTGGTTTGCACTTCACCAGAGTGATGCAGAGAGCAATTACTAGTCCCCTGTGTGCAGGCCTGTCACATCGTGGCATGCAGCCATGCACAGCATCCCTCACCCGCAGGGAGGTGCTTGCCACTGGCGCCACCCTACCATTCCTGCAAAACATGTCAACAAAGCCTGCTCCTGGAGTATCAGCAACTGCCCGGGACACACATGTGAAATTGAACTCAGGCAATAAAATGCCCTTGCTCGGGCTTGGGACTTCCCAGGCACAGGGTGATGAGTGTGAAACTGCTGTGAAAAAGGCCATCGATCTGGGCTACAGGGTGAGCCACCTGCTGCTGTGGCTCTTCTCCCTTGTGCGTAGCCCCAAAAGGAAATACGTATGGTGGTGCTCAGAGATGTCCTATCTCTTTTGATGCTGTGATGCTTGCTGAGCATTTCCATGGAGTTCCCATGACATCCCATGCAGAGCACTGGAGACAAGGGGCCATTCTTTGGTATAACAGTGCGCAGGCTGCCCAGCATTTCCTGGCTGCCAGCATGTCCATGCCCACATCTTGCCATGTAAATGCCTCCAGCTCTGCTATGTCCCAGAACAATATCTGTGCTTTGTTCTGGGACACAGCAGAGCTGGAGGCACTGAGCACAGCATTGGCGGCGCATGAGTTTCTTCACAGCCATGTCCTTTCTGCCCTGCAGCACAAGGTGGCAGGGCGAGCTGTGCATGGCACTCCACCATTGTACACTCTCCCCCTCCCCTCCTTTGCCCTGCCCTGCAGCACATCGACACGGCATAGAGCTGTCCAGCAACAAGCACTGGACAGGCGAGCCCTGTCCACCTCCTTGTGCAGCAGCACAGATTTGCTTTGCCCTCACACACATTCACTTCTGACCTGCAGGACAACGTCATCATAGAGCATTTTCTGGCAACAAACTCAGGCCCCAATGTTCTGCATCAGGTAGACACTGTACTACCTCGGCAACGCCTGCCCCCTGCCTTGCAGCACATTGACACCGCAGAGCAGTATGGCAACGAGCACAGGATTGGTGGGGCCCTGTCCACCATGTTGGGCGCTGGCCGCGTAAAGCGCGAGGAGCTCTGGGTGACCACTAAGCTGTGGAGTAACAACCATGCGGCAGCCAATGTCAAGAAGGCTGCCAAAGCCTCCCTGGCCAAGCTGAAGCTGGATCATCTGGACCTGTACCTCATCCACTGGTGAGCAATCTCATCTCAAGTGCTGGTGGCCTGCCGCTGCACCTCCCTGGCATAGTTTGATGGCATGCCTTGGTAACCGTGAAGCTGGCTTGCCAGGTTTGCTGCTGCACCTGTACCTCATTCACTGGTGATCGATCACAAATGCTGGTGCTGGCTTGCTCCTGCACCTCACTCATGGATTCACACTGCCTTACCCTGTACAGCAAACATAGTCCGCAAAGATTGTAAGCCAGAGCTGGCGTTTCAGGACTCTCACCACATCCTTCATCCAGGATCTCTGATCCTACTTGCCGCTGCACCTCCCCGCAGCACGGTTTCCTTGCATGTTTGTGAGGTTGGTTGGGTCTTGGTCTGCATGACAACTGGTTTGCCAGGCTTGCTGCTGGCCTTGTTCACTGGGCAAGGAGTGGGCCGCCCATGACATGTTATGGTGGGCTGGAGCTGTCTACATGGAGCTGTGGGCAGTCAGGGGGCATGCAGCATGTGTGTAAGATGCAGTTAGCTGGCCCCACACAGCTGGCGGCCCTGCTCTGGTCCTGGTGATGAGCTTGAGTGCATGGTTTGCCTGAAGCCAGCCCAGCATGCATCCCTGCAGTGACAAGGCATCAGGCTGCTGCAGGCTCAGCTGGGCACTGCAGTGATTTTTCATGCAGTCAGGAACAAGTTGCTGCAGCTGGTTTTGCATGTGCTGGTGGGCCTGCTCTGTCTTAGTGCTGAGGATCTGTGCACCTACGCTGCCCCAGCATGCATGGACAGGCAGCAGGCTGCTGTAGGCTCAGCTGGGCAATGCGATGAGCTTTCAGCATGCGGCCCACACGTGCTGCAGCCAGCTTCTGCGTATGCCTTGAGGTGACACCCTCACCTGCAGCGCTGCGCCCACAGCTTTAGACAGTGCTGCCCGTGGCCAGCCCTGCACAGGGAAGCCTCACAAGGTGCCAGTGCCCCTGCACCAAGCTGAGATCATGCTTGCCCACAGCGGTCTCCTGCATGCAGGCCGTACACGGGCAAGCCGGGACCCCGAATTGATCCGCCCCTGGAAGAGACGTGGCAGGCCATGGAGGGGCTTGTAGAGGAGGGACTGGTCAGGAGCATTGGCATCAGCAATTTCTCGCCGTCAAAGACGCAGGCCGTGCTGAAGGTCGCCAAGATCAAGCCTGACGTGAATCAGGTGGGGCATGCTGCCAGTGCTGCATGCAGGGGTAGCCGACCGTGCAAGGCCTTGCATAAGAGTGCTGCCGGGCTGCTTGTAGACGGTACAGCTGCAGGTGTGGCTACTACTGGGCAGTCAGGTCAAGCTGTGGGGCGGGCTGTGGGTGCTGTTGGAGTATGGGGCTGCCTGCTGTCAGATGCAGCTTGTGCAGTTGCATGCTGGGGTTGCTGCAGAAGGTGCTCTTCCTACTGCTGCACGGTCATCTACTGCCCACAGACAAAGTGGCATGGCTGTTTTGACCAAGTCATGCTGGCTTCCTGCAGCCTGGCTGTGCCCAGCGATCAGGTAGGATCAAGCTGTGGGGCGGGCTGTGGGTGCTGTTGGAGTATGGGGCTGCCTGCTGCCACATGCAGCTTGTGCAGGTGCATGCTGGGGTTGCTGCAGGAGGTGCTCTTGCTACTGCTGCACGGTCATCTACTGCCCCACGGTCGTCCAACCCCCACAGACAGACTTGCATGACTGGTTTGACCAAGTCATGCTGGCTTCCTGCAGCCTGGCTGTGCCCAGCGATTAGGTAAGATCAGCAGTGAGTGCTGTGGTTGCCAGCCTGCTGGCTGCTGACGGCTGACTGCTGACGTGGCATCTCTGTTATGCCCAGCACCTGTGTGGACACGTCCTGGGAGGAATGCATGCTGGTGCTGCCTGCCTGTGCTGCCTGCCCGTGCCGCCCTGCTGCTGGCTTCAGCAAGACTGTGCTGCAGTGGTCACCAGCACAGTGAATTTCGCAGCACTCCAGCCTGTGGGTCCCCCCATGTCTGTTGCATGAATAGGCATTGCCTGCTGCTTCATCTGGTGGCTCTCACCAGAACATGGCGAGCCTCTGTTTACAGGGTTGACCTCGACTGTGCAGGTGGAGGTGCACCCCCATTTCAGGAATGAGCGGCTTCGGCAGTGGTGCACGGAGCAAAACATCCACGTGACTGCCTATGGCCCTCTGTCCAGCCCTGGGACCATGCTCAGCATGGGCAAAAGCTTGCCAAATTTGATGAGGGTGAGCATGCTGGGCGGAGATTGACGCTGCTCTGACCTGCCAAGTTCGTGAGGCTGCTCATCAGAACCACCAGCCTCTGCGCTTGTTGCCTGACTCGATGAAAGCCAACGGTTTGCTGAGCGGAAGGGGCTGCAATGTCAGCACTGCCCTTGAAGCACCACCTCCGGCTGCATGCAGGATCCCAAGGTGAAGGGGATTGCCCACAAGAACAGCAAAACACCTTCCCAGGTGCTGCTGAGGTGGGGGCTGCAGACCGGCGTCAGCGTGATGCCCAAGTCAACAGACGCTCGGCACATGCAGGTGGGTGCCACCTGTCTGTTGTGTGCTTGCTGACTGCCTGCAATGAGTGTTGCTGGTGCGCTGCCAACCAGCATGCCATGCGCTGTTGAAGCTGATCTCTGCACACTTCAACCACTGCATTGCCCGCCTGAGCTACACAGTGTGCCACATGCTGCTGTGGTTCATATCTGCGCACTCAGATGCTCCGTCGCCAGCCTGTACTTCACAGCGCGCCGCATGCTGCAGTACAACCTTGGAGCGTTGGGGTGGCAGCTGCCGCCCGATGACATGGCACAACTGTCCAGCATTGGAAAGCAAATCAAATACTTTGATGGTGAAGGTGAGGAACGAACCGCAGTGTTGCCAGTGAAGCACAAGCAGCAGGAGCTGTCTGTCGAGTGCGCCAGTGCTGCGCTGCACACAGACTCAACTCATGCTGCTGCGCATGTAAGTCTCCTTTGGGTATGATCAGCTGCAGCCTGCCCTCCTGCAGGTTTCATCAGCCCCCACGGTCCGTTCAGGCATTATGAGGAGCTGTGGGATGAGCAGCGCCCTCATGCAGAGTAGTGTTTTGCAGCAATTTTCCATGTAGGATGCTGCTGAGTAAGCTCTGCCCCATAGTGCCCATTGACTTGACAGTCTCACCATGAATGTCTTCAGCATGTGGACTCCTGAATTGAAATTGCATTTGCCTCAAGGGCAGAAACGTCTGAGTGAACCTTGCCACAGAACAATGATGTGTTGCACCAGTTCACAACCAACCAAAGCTGTCATTGGCATGGGTCCTTGTGATGACTGTGGCTTTGGATGGCTAAGTTTTCACGGTGTAGCTCAATCGCCAACTGCGCCAGCTGTACTTGACGTCATAGGCTTCAACTGTAATACGCTTTAGGCCAGAGCCTTTGCAGAGCTCCCGCATTTCCTCAGCCACCATGCTGGATGCCAAAGCTTCTTCCTCATTCCTCATTGGCACCTCTGCCTTGCAGAACATATGTTGCCCATCTCGGGGGCTGAAACTGGCACGGCATGTCACTCTGGACATGGAGTCTTTCAAGATGTGTGTGAATCTGCTGTGCCCTCGCCTTTTGCACGGCACCCTGCTGGCAGGCATTGATGGCATGCCAGGCTGCTGTGACCTTTGAGAGAGGTGGCTGTAATTTTGCAGGGATCTCCACCTGTCTCCTGGGCATATTGCTGTCAGAAGTACCTGGGGACACATGCAGCCAGCTTCCGAGACAAAGTCGTCCCGCAGATTGACCACCATGTGACATAGGTTCTTTGCAATCTGGAAGTGTCTCAACAACTGCTTGACTGGAAGTGTCGCAACAACGGATAAATGTCAATACTGTTGCAATACTATTGCATCCGACCTACACCCATTCTCTTTGGGAGCAGGACACAACACCTACCTGCAAACAGCACACTTTCAATCCCAGGGCAGCCTGTCGCTATACAAAGTGTGGGAACAGTAGCTGAGGAGACCGCTCATGCCAGGGCAGCGGTGCCCATCATATGGCCCCAAGGCAAATGGATCGCGTGCCTCCTTCTTTGCCAGAAGATCACCGTGACATCCATAAGGATCTGCCTGAAATGCCTTGAGGGTTGAGGCCTCATTCTGCAGCATTGATGAGTGTGACTGAAGCCGGCAATGGTGCAACTCAGGTTCCCTGGCAAGCTCATGTGCAGGATGCAAGCTAGTCTGCCAAAATCGACCTCAGCAAGCAGCAGGCCCCAAGAGGGCCTCCTGAGCAGCAGCCAGACCCCAAGAAGGACCAGCAGAGCCGGGATTGCTCCAGTAGCAAGCCCCAGCTGTAAGTGCTTGGCTGCTGGCAGTGCCAATCGCACCTGAACGGCGTCACGGGAGAGAGTGCGCGAGCCCAGGAACGACATGCGCTCCTCAGGCCACCGGAGGGCTGCCCTATGTACCTCCAGGAATCTAGCTCGCTTGAAGTCATAGCTGACCATTGTGAGGTGCTCAGGGTAGGAGCCAGTCAGCTCGTGGAAGCGGCAGAGGCTGAACAGCAGGTTCTCAAAGCTGTCACGGGCGTGCTCCTGCAGCGAGGGCAGAGCATGAAGGGAGTCAACCTCGTTGCATGAGGGGCAAGCCGTATTGCATACAAGGGCAGCCTTTCTATGCCACAGCACAGTTACTCTATATAAGGCCGGCATAGTGCTTTTTTAGGTGGGGCACCTCTGTGAAGGCTCGATCCTGCACGCCGTTGTGCCCCCACCAGCCAGCAGCTGCTGCCACCATCCAGTAGCCCTCGGCCTCGCTGCGAGGCCCAGCAGCTCTGCGTGTCTGCCCTCCTGAGAACAGCAGCAGGCTGCTGGGATCAGCCTCCGCATGCTTCACCCCGATTTGTATGTGCTCCACAAAACTGTGGCTCTGCCCCTCCACACCCTGCAGGCCAGCGAGGCTGTCAGAGGCCTCTAGCAGAATGCACTTGGACAGAGCTGCTTCGATCATTGCAGATGCACTACGCTGTTTGCCTGAGCTGCTCATACCATCAGCAAAGGCTGCAGGGTGTCATCACTATGCCTGGTGGACCCCCAGGCCATGCCTATGCCTGACCCCAAAGCAGCTTTATGCTTTGATTGAAGCAGACTCACCCTCTGATAAGACAGCAGGAACCAGTTACCAGGATCCTCTGACTTGGTGAAGTCAAAGCCAGTGAACACAGCATGAGCAGCCACCACAACCAGGTTTGTCAGGTGGGGCAGCGGGTGCTTGTCAGCATGGCGGGTGCCAGTCAGGGCTGCATTCTGCCAAAGGGCTGCCTGCTGGGCCAAGCCATAGGGCTCCTGCTTCTGGGAGCTGAGAACTGTTGTCATCTGCAGCACGGCCTTGCGGTTAAGGCTGCAGATGGAAGAACTTTGGCACAGCCAGCTGGCCTCTGGTGCTGGCTGGTCACGTCTGTGTGTTGCTGACACACTGCCCTGGAACAGCATTGAGGCAGGCTCATTCCAAGTACGCTCACTCTGAGGACTGCCAGCAGCGTGGACAGTGACACGAGAACTGAGAAGATCTGGATGAGACCACCAAATGAAAGCCTAAGGTGCCCCCTGCCACGCCTGCAGTCATCGAGACTGATTGGTCCAGGGCTGCCTTCAAGGCTTTTTGGGTCCTAATGCGCGGGCTCCTTGCCTGTGAGGCAGCACAGGGCTATGTGGTGCAAATGGGCTGGCCGGCCAAAAGGTCCAGGAATCCGATGGAGCTCCATCGGTGTGTTGTGCCATGCAAGTGGCGGTCTCAGATACTGCATGCTCCGATCCACGGTTTGAAGAAGCTTGCAAGCCCAAGAATGCAAAAGTCTTAGAGTGAAATGTCCACTACTTCAGCAAGCAAAGCAAAGGTGTGGTCGGTGAGATCCAGAGGTGCCTTGATCAAAGTGTACAGCTTTTAATACAGGTACCCCTGCCTAGCATCCATCAGCTTGATGAGCAGGCTTGACCTCATGACTGGTGACAGGCCTGCATGAACAAGTGGCAGCTGACTCGGCAAGGACACCTAGATCTTAGGGAAGGCACAGCGGCCAGAGAAGGGGTCACCTGGACACTGGAGATACTGCTTGAGAGCCTGCATCTCTTCCTGGCAGCGCGTCCGGTCACTGGTGGGCTGAGCTGCCAGGTAGCTGCATATTGCATGAAGTCTGTGATTGCCGTGAAACCAGAAAAGGCAGCAGAAGGCAAGGCAGTTGTCTAGCGGCGCACCTGTGCACCATCACCTCTGTAATGCTGGGATCAAGCTCAGCATCAGCTCCTGCAGGGCAGGAGGTGCAGGCAGTGACACAGCATCTGTGCAAAGCCTGCAGGCGCTGGCTGTATCGTGTGCTGTGCTGTGCTGTAAGCAAGCCACGAAAGATAGGCGAGGCTGCAGTGATCCACGTCTGCAGCCTGGTGGCAGCTGAGCTGTGCCTGCTGGCACATGAGCTGTGAGCTGCAGAAGCTTGGCCAGACCAACTCCGGCTGAGGCGAGCCAAATGAAGGCTGACTGTCCGCGTCAGTGGGTCTGCTAAGCTGCAGGGCTGCCTTCCCACACTGCAGGCTAGCGCTTGTTCAGGCCTGCTATGCGCTGCTGCTGCACAGGCCCCCCTGCCCCAATCGAGGCCAGGCTGCAGGCTCTCCCCTCCTCTGGGTGCCCCACCTTGGTCCTGACCGGCATGTGACCTCAGCACCCTGCCCACGGACTCGTCTGCCCTAACCATGCCCACTCCTCTGCGGCGAGGACGCTGGATGCTGGCCTCAGGCGCTGCGCTGGCCTTGACCGCGCCCATAGGCATTGTGCTGGCTTGGACTGTGGCCACAGGCATGCCCACCTCTTGGCCAGACTGCAGGGGCAGCACGTGTTGTCAGTAGAGCAGCTTGGGGGGCAGAGCGCTCGTCTGGTGCACAGCAAGCGTGACCTGTACGCGCTCTGTGGCAGCCTGCACATCGACACTTGGTGGACATATGCAAGGCGATGTGGCCAGCTGCTTTGCCCACCTGCAGCCCTTCATACTCCATGCCAAGTTGCCTTGCTGAGGGGCCTGCCAGCTGGGCAAGAGCCCTCCCCTGCTGCTCCTCTGCCCAGGCCTTGGCTTGCCTGACCTGCATGCAGGACACAAGTCACTCAGGTGCTGGTCTGCATGACGGCAGAGAGGCACAACCCCAAAACAATTCTTGAGCCACACGATTGCAAGGTGGCCTGGCTTCAGCAGTGACCAGCCAGATTTGTCACCACACAATGTGCATGGCATTAAAGATGGTTCGCTGTGGTCAGTGGAAACCAGCAGCTTCTCTGACCGTGTCCTGCTGCCTGCTGTGCTGATCACGCACACTGCTCTGAGACCATGAGGACCGCCATGAACATGCACAGCTGACTGGCAGGGGCTGCTCCTGCAGCTACTGGCACCCACCTGGCTTGCAGAGGGCTGCGAGGCTGCCTTGGAGCGCAGCATAGCTGCAGCAGTCAGCTTGAACAGAGGTGGCGTGCAGCCAGCAGGAGGCACACTGCCAGCAGGGCCTGCTGGCAGCAGGGCCAGCACTGAGGGTCCTGCACCGCGCTGTACCTCACGATCTGCACAGCAGACAGCTTTGCCTCATGCTGCTTTCCTTCCTTTGCAGTGGCTCGATGCGCCTCGGCAGGCAGGCCTCTCTTGACTACATGCAGGCTTTGCCTGGTCCACGATGATGCAGCACTTCATTCTTGGGGGACCTGCTGTATGGTCCCTGTATCCAGCTGACTGACACATTGAGAGTTGCACAGACACCGGCGGGCAGGCTGCGAGCTGGGATCCTGTTCACCAGACTCACCTTCAAATCACTGCGGCACTGCCGTCACAGGACCATCAAGCACAATGCTGCAGGCCCATTGATCCAGGCAGCCTCAGTTGCGGCTGCGCCACCTACACCATGCTCACTCTTGCAAGACAGCACTGGCGTCGTCGGCCCTATCATGAACAGCGTGGCAGCCCTGCTGTCTGAGGCAGGCAGCAACAACCTCAGGGCACCAAGCTCACCCTCATGGTACAGCGGCAAGGGCGGCACAGGCTCCGTCAGGCGCCGCACAGCATCACTTCCGTGGGAGGCAGGCTCCCAAGCAGCCTCCGGCTCAGCTGCCCCTGGCTGCTCCTCCTGGGGGCCCTCCTCGCTGGACTGCTCTGACTCTGCAACTGCCGCTGCCGCTGCAGCTGCAGCTGCCGCAGCTGCTTCCCTAATTCGAGGTGCTGGCTCCCAGTCATCCTCTGAGGCTGCGGCCGCAGCGATAGAGCGCCGGGCAGGGGCCCTGCCTGTCACGCCGGCCCGTGTGCCGCCACGCAGCTGCCTTCTGGCTGGATGCCTGCGTGTCGCAGGCTGCTCCTCAGCTCCGCCTGCAGGCAGATGCTGTAAGCTTGCCTAGGGCTTGAATGGAACAATGACAGGGTGAGCTCTAGACCCACATGGATGACTAGCTCCAAGGTTGCGTGGCATGTGCTGCTCTTTAGCTTCCCTTGCAGGCAGGTGCAGGCAGCCCTGCTTGGGGCTCAAGCGGAATACCACAGCCGGGAGTCACAGGAGCACAGCTTTTGTGATTGCCTCTCCTGTGGCATAGCGCATGCTGCACCTCAGCTATCTTGCATGTGCAGGAATGCCTGCCCGGAACTTTTGTGCAGGAGTGCAGTCGGGAAGCTTAGGGTCTCTCTCTGCTCAGCTTGCGTTGCATTCAAGGCAGCTGCAGGGATCGCAAGCATACCCATTGCCATGCTTGGCAAGCAGCTGTGCAAACTGGCAGACCTTCTGCCATGGAGCGCCTGTCGGCTGCCATGTGCAGAACGCGGATAGGGTCGAGACCCCCGGAGTTGCGTGCTGTGACAGCAGCACACATCATACCTGCCAGGTCCATCAACAGGCCGGCTGCTGCAGCGGCATCTGGGCTGGTACGCTGCTCAGTGCCTGCAGCTGCTGCCAGCTGCGTCGTGGCAGACTCGATGCCGCCACCAGCGCCCTCTGTGGCCTCCTCCTGCCCCTCCCTGCCAAGCATGTCAGCTGCAGCACTCCCAGCAGCTGCCTGGCCCCGCTGCTGGGCGCCAGCTGTCAGAATGGTCACGTCGATGGCCACTGCATTGCTCTTGGCCCCAGTGAATGCAAGAGCCCTCTTCCTCGCATTCGTGGCGGCGCTGCTGGACCCAGAGTCGACCTGCTTGGCTGCGGGCGTAGCCATGACTCTGCCACAGGAGACTGCACGAGCAGTGCACTTCAACACCACAGGCCTGGGTGCAGGCCCAGCACCAGCATGGCAAGGCATCTGGTGAGCAGCTGGCTGTGCAACTTTGGCAGCATGGCTTCAGCTGTTGAACAGACGGATGTCATGACCAGTGCTGCAGCCTGACTGGCACGGCAGGCCTCACCGGCAGCACCCCTGTCCGCGCTGCCGTCACTGGCAGGCCGCCCCACGGCAGCCACGCCGGTCCCAGCCTCCGGGGTCACAGCACACTGCGGCCCCGTGGCTGCCTGCTGAGGCTCGGCGCCCACAGATCCCTCTGCTGCCAGTCTGGCGGGCCCAGGTACGACCTCTGCAGCTGCCTCGCCCTGCAGGTGCTGTGCTGCAGGTCTGACGCTAGAGGCTGCCCCCGCCCCTGCCAGTCCCGGTGCACTACTTTCCGAGGGTGCATGAGCGGTGCTGGTGCGCCCAGCAGCCCTGGCCGGCGTGGCAACAGCTGCCTGCTGCTGCCTTGCAGGCGTCCGCTCTACACTGATAGCCAGCCCTGCAGGCAAGCACTCTGCAGCAGGGCCTGCAGACGCTGTGCTCGCCCCAAGCCTGCTCCGCGCCGGCTGCATGGTGCTGTCGGGGGACAGCAGCAGGGCTGTCCTGCCTGGCTTGGCGCCAGGGTCTGACTGGGGCCCGCTGTGGGCGGCAACCCTGCAGAAGAGAAGGCCGGCATGATGGC
Organism: Asterochloris sp. CNOR1; assembly: GCA_963969365.1. Taxonomy (NCBI): domain Eukaryota; kingdom Viridiplantae; phylum Chlorophyta; class Trebouxiophyceae; order Trebouxiales; family Trebouxiaceae; genus Asterochloris; species Asterochloris sp. CNOR1. The sequence goes on along the minus strand of OZ017758.1, from coordinate 1,475,647 downwards.
ACGAGCCTTTCTGGCCCACCTGCAGTAGGCTGCTGTCACATGCGCCCAGAAGGTTGGGGAGGATCATGCATGCCTTGCGTCCAATGCCAGAAGGTGGATGTACAAGCCAATTTTGCAGATGGCAGTGTCAGGAGCAGAGACCAGGTAGAGGCGGCTGCTTGGCCCTACAGCCCTAAGGACAGGCAATGTACGAACTGCAAGGCCATGTGTATACCCATTTCAAGTCCATCTCCATGGACCAAGCCCACCTGGTGCTTGAGCGTGACTGACAAGGCGTGCTGCTGCTGTTCGCCAGCCTAGAGGCTGTCTTGCCGCTGAGCACTGGGGGTGCTGAGTGTGCAGCGGCCTGTGCTGCACCTGCAGTGCACCTGCAAATGCATTAGGCATGCCTCCTGCTGGAGCTGGGTGGACTGCAAGCCTCACATACAACAGCACAGAGAGCTGCAGATGGTACTCTATGGTCAATGACAGCCTTCTGCCCCACGTCCAGTCAGCAACGATGCCCAAATTGCACGGCTTGCCTGCATCTGTCGATTTGACTGGGGTTGCCCCAGCTTCTGTCTGTCTGGAGGTCGGCGTGGCTGCAGTGCCAGGGCTGTTCTCCTTGCCCTGCAGCTTAAGGAATTTTCTTTGCAGCATGGTACAGCACGCACACAGCAGATCTCACTGGGGTACCCACCTTCTGCCTCTTGGCGTCCTGCCCGTCATCAGCCTGCAGGTGGACATGCAATGTACAAAGGATCCCTATTCTTGGCCGCAAAGGCTTGATTGGCTTCATGTCTGAGAGTTGACCAGAGAATGCACAGCAGCCCACCTGGCCACGGCTGGCACGCTTCCTGCTGGGAGCAGCATATACTGGGCTTAGCCCAACAGTCCTGCGAGTGGGGCGGCTCCCTTGCCAATTGAAGGCATCTGCAGCAGGGAGACCATTGTTGTGTGCATGGCCGCTGCCTTAGGCTGCTGACCGAGCATGGCCAGTCTGCTGCACAGGCTCACCCTGGAAGTCCCGCATTGCGGCCTCCCCAGCCGGATGATCATCGATCCGGCCATCCCACGAAAAGGGCACAAGCCCCTTGAGCTCGCTGAGCCCCTTCATTCCGGAACACAGCCCTTTGAGCTGGCTGAGCCTACATAATCATTGATATCGTCGTACAACAAAAGCCTTCAAAGCAGTTGACCAAGTCAATTGTTGATTTCCTGTATAATGCATAGCTTGGTGATACACCAATGCCAGTGCCCAATGGGTGCAAGCGATGGCTGCGTGCAAGATGTCTGCAACTATCTGCAAACTTGGAAGGCTGCAGGGCAACTGGACAAAGCTCTCTGTGCTGGTTGAGGGACTACTACTATCTTCCTTTAGAGGGTAGCATCCATCAGCACAGAGCCAGGCGCTAGACCTCATCGCCCTGCATGGGGAGGTAAATAGCCCAGCCAATGGCAGTCATGACAATCGTGTGCCCTCATGCTAGCCAAGCATGATGTAAGGCTCAGCTGAGGGCCAACAAAGGCTGGCACTGTTGCTACACTCAGGAGGTGATTACAAAATGACTTGATGCATGCATCACAGGGGCACTGGAACTTGATGTGGCCACTGCTCAGAAGCAAGATGACATGCAGAATCAATTGCTGGATGTCAAGCAGTCTGCCCACAAGACTGGCTTGCACACTTATTCAGCAGATCAACAGCAGCGTCCAGCTGTCATGCTGCAACATAGAGACATGCATAAAGCTTTTTGATGAGATCACGAAGTATCATCACCTTGTTGTTTACATCGTGAGACAAGAAGCATCAGCATGTGCCGGGTACATGCCTGCCTCGCATGTAGCTGAAAGTGTGGGAGGGACTCATCCAATAGCAGGAATCATCACCGCAGCTGGCCGAGAAGGCACACAGATGTTTGGTTTTGTAGGCCAGGACGATGGCCAGAACGAAGCTTCCAAACGAGGCTACAAAACCAATCTGACAAATGATGGTGAACAGCCACCTTCCACCATTGAAAAACACCTGTGCATGGCAGCGGGAACAATTAGCTGCAGAGCAATGTGTGTGCCTGCACAGGAGGAGCAGAAAGCAGCTGGCCTGGAGCACCTTCCTCAGGTGCAGGCTCAGTGTCAAGCATATGACAGAGGGGTTTGGGGAGCTTACTTTGTCATGCCTGACCTCATGCCTGAAGGGTAGAAGCGTGTACAGGATGAGCAGGAGAGGAGATGTGAGGTGGTAGCACGCCCACACAAGTGAGATGCCCAGCGGCCCCACGAACTTGGCCCCAGCTGCGACCATCACAAAGCCATACGCGATGGTGGCAGCCATGATGAACTGCAGTGCAACAGGGAAGGACGTCAGAGGGGTGATGATCAGTGTCAGCACGCCTGTGCTAGCCACCTAAGTGCCGGACCCTCCGCAGCTGCACAGCCGCCAGGAGCAACACAAGCACCCCGTGGTTGGTGCAGAACACCAGGCTCACTGCAAACAGGCTGTGAGGGAGTCCTCGCAGACCTTGGTCCAGCAGCTTGTTGTGGCCTTGACCCGTGTACTGATGATGATCCAGGCTCACCGCAAAGAGGCAGTGGGGCAGCAGGTCATTTTTGGCCTCGCAGGACTTGGTCCAGCAGTTGGCCACTTTCTTGCCCCCTGCGCCAGGCGTCCACCCCAGGGTCAGACAGCCGCACTTGCTCATGGTGCCGCGCACAGCTGCCTTAATGTACATCCACCAAAAGTTCTTGGTGGACACCTCCGCGTTCCAGTGAGACCTGCGCAGTCGCAGCCATCCCACTTCTGGCACTGTGCAGCAGTGCTGGATGACTTTGCACTGTTCCCCTCGTACAGTTTGCCATCTTGGGCAGCCAGTCTGCTGAGAGGGCCAACATGCTGCCTGTGCAAAGCGTTCAGACAAAGCAGCCCCGATTTGGTACAGGGACAGATGACCAGCAGGGGAGGAGTGAGCAGCCAACTGGTGGTGCAGGAGGATGCATGATCAACAGGGATTGGCACCAGTGGGTCCGATATATTTGGCTGAGCCAATATGCTTGTGCACCAGGGCTCACTTGATGTCGTGGATGATGTTGCGCCCTGGGCGGACGTAGTACTTGACCACAGAGCTGAGGATGGCATAAGCCACAAGCAGGCTGACGACACTGGATGTCAGGGAAGCTGGGAACTTGCCAGCCCATATGTAAACTGCATGGCAGCAGGGGGGACCTTAACAATGTCTGTGGCATCTCATCTGCTGCCAGCCCATTGATACAATTACAGTCTCAGGCTGCATAGCCAAAAGGAGATACTTGGCAACTGCGCTGGTGGCACTGATGCCACGGGGAGAATGTCTCCTCTGAACTCAGCACAAGGAGACTCTGAGGCACAGCCTTTGGTGCAGCATGGAAACCCATGTTGCGTCGGTCAGGAGATTCGAGCTGAAACTGCAGCAGCCTTGAGCTCAGCACCTGCAGTGCTGCTGTGCAACCCCTGTGCCCCACAAGGATGCACAGTGTGAGACACACTGTGTGCAGCCAGCAAGCGCTGTCATACATAGGCAGGCAGAGCTCACCCAGGGGGATTGCAATGAAGGTGGGCGTGGCGATGCCACTGACGACATAAATATAACAGGGGGATAGGTAAAGGATGCGGTCCAGGAGGTTGAGGCCTTTGGCAAAGAGAGGGGACTTTCTGGAGAACAGCATCTGATAGGGGCCTGCAGCCAGAGGCACATAGCTCTGTCCAAGGCCCCATGGGCTGCATGACGTCTGTGGCAGAGGTACAACTGTGAGGTGGGCAGCAGTGCAGCAGGACTGTGCCAGGTCTGCCCCAGGTCTTCAGCATGACCACCAGCATGTCAAACCTTTCCTGCAGCAAGCATTGGCCAGACATGTGGCCAGGGGTGCCTGCGCTCACATGCTGGGGCAAGCCTTACCCTTGCACCAGCGTGAGCGCTGCCCAAAGGCGCCCCGAACCTTGTCTGGGGCAGACCCACGCACAAGCTCCTGCTCCACATACACCTCCCTCCACCCCCGCCTGCACAGGCACGGCAGACCGGCTCAGATATTGCTGTTGCATCAGGACGACAGGGTCACTTATTGCGCACAGAGGGCAGACCAGCTCTGGCTGGTGCGGATGAGCCCTGTCAGCAGGAATCATGCACAGCAGTTGAGAGCACTGGCTGCAACAGCCAGCTGTGCAAGTGAGCATAGCCTGCCCATGTGGGGACTGTCAAGCTCAAACCGTAGGCCTCATTTCGCATGACATGCGGACGGTACAACAAAGGTGCAGCCCGCCCATGCCTGCTAGGTCAACAGCCTCAGCAGCCAGGCTTCTGCTACACCTGACCTGTGCCTCTCCATGCCTTGTGTGTAGTGCTTTGTCAGTGCAGGGTCTTCCAGAGCAACAGAAGGAGACTGTTGCTGTCCCAACTGGCCCACATCCAGACCAGCTCATCTGCCAAGGGCACCGTCAGAGTGTGAGATGGGAACCACCCCGCTTGCCCAGCGCCTGAACCACACACAGCGCACCAAACAGAGACAAGCGCTCACCTGCGCATCTCCATGCCGAGGGCATAGTCCTCGGTCAGAGTGTGAGTGGGGAACCACCCTGCCTGGGCAAAGGCGTTGGCGCGAATCAGGAAGTTGGTGCCAGCGCAGGAGATGAAGCCCATGACATTGTATGCAGGCTGCAGGTAGTGCCAGAAGCCCACATTTTCATGGTTGAACACATCGTCCCAGTAGCTGACCCCCCTGAAGACCTGCAGCAGGCCACGGATTCTCAGCTCTGGGGAACGGTGCAGGCAGCATGGGAGCTTGGGAGGCTGTGTGAGCAGTCCAAGGCCTTGAGGGATTGCAACACCTAGCGCTGCTGCAGAAAGGCCAGCCCAGCATTGCTGGAGAGGGCATCGTGGTGGCTGGCACCACCAAGCAGGGGCAGCAGTTGCAGCTGGGGTGACTGCAGGTGCATGAGGCCAAGCTGTCCAGCTAATCAAGCATCACCAGGCATTGGCACCTGTGCAAGCACGCACCTGAGGAGACTGCACAACTGCAACATCATCTCCAGCGTCCATCCAAGGCAATACTTTTGTGAAAAAGTACCCATGGGCAGCCTGGTCGGCATCAAAAACTGCAATGACCTGCAGGCAGCATGCAGAGCACACATATCGGCCATGCTGGTACTCGTCTCAAGAGGTTGAGAGCAGCCATCCTCGAGCTCAGAGGCAGTGACGTGCCATAAGCAGCTCCATGCAGGCAGTGCGGGCTGCATGACATACTACACTCATTTGCAAGTGCACAGCAGAGCAGCTTGAAATGTGCCTGACAGCAGGCTTCTAGCTCTGATGCACATACAGGCTCAGGGCCAGGGCCTGAGTGAAGATTAGTTGTGCGCTGGTATGTGCCAAGTTTGCCAGCTGCTATGCTGCACCTTGGCAATATCGGATGCCAGCACCACCACCAATGCTGGGCTGCCGCATCTCAAGCTGCCGCATTTGTGTATTTGGGCGCTTGTTGCTGTCTGTCCTCTTGCACATTGACAACACGAGCGGTGCATGCAGAAGCAGGTAACAAGTCCCACCTCGGAGGCTGGTGGCACTGAGTCTCCGTAGATCTGGCGCAGGCAGTTGTTCAGGTTGGAGCTCTTAGGGTTGCTCTCGCCGCCCTTGTCCTTCTCACGCGTGACGCGGATGATGGGGATGCCATGCTCCTGCAGGAAAGCAGGCGTATGAGTCAGGCCCAACCCAGGAGCGTGCCTCAGGTCTTCGCAAAGCTGCAGGCAAAACGGTAGAGGGGTTGGTCCCGAGGCCAGGGCAGTGAGACCTGCTGAAAGAGACAGGCCGGGGTATTGAGCTTGGTGGTTGCTTCCTCAGGTGTTCAGAAGCAAACCGGTGAACGAGTCCATAAACTTGGCCTTCCTAATACCAAGAGGGCAGGAACTTGAGTCCAGCCTGGCCTCAGGGCGGTAGTGGTGGGGGTCTGAGGAGCAATGGGTGAATGAGGTGGAGACTGGCCCAAGATGTCTCCTGGGCAAAGGTCTTTGAGAGGTTACCTGCACCAAGTAGTCTGCCACCTCCTGGTGCAGGTCAGCAGCCAGGCGCTTGACCCCGTTGTGCTCCTCCATGAAGCCCTTGGGGGAGTCATCACACAGGTAGACGTGAACTGCAGTCAGACAATGGGCAGGAGTTGGGCGGGCAATAATCTGTACAATGTCCTGCTTGGGGACACCCAGGCAGACATGTCGCAAGATTGCGACAGGCAGTGAGCAGGCAGGCGCGAGATGGGCGCAGGGCAGACGGCCAGGTGCCTGCCTGCAACCCGCACACATCACACGGCACGTGGTGATGCATGGCAGTGTGCATGACGGGGGCGCAAAAGGAGCTTCGTTTTCTGCCGGCGTGGTGCAGCATACCCTGCACCAGCAGGTCAGCTGCAGCAAGACCCCTGGCCTGCATGGCAAAATAAACCTTATGTGGTCCCAGGCTGCATGCAGTGACTGTGGACCTGTTGCATCCACGCTTGCTCAGGTGGTCCATGTGCAGGGACCTGGCTGCAAGCCTCAGGCATGCACGCTCGTTGTGCGGGTGGCTGCACTTCAGCTGACCTGCATTGGCCATGTTTGCGTCCATCGCCAGCTTGGCCGCCTTGACAGCAGCTGTCAGGGTGTCATTCAGGGTCTCGATGTCCTCCTTGTAGCAGGGGACCATCACACGCACACTGAAGGGGTCGCGCACCTGCCGGCAGGCAGGCAGACTGAGACACAAACCATGCCTCATGCATTTGTCCCAGAGATCGAGCAAGCACAGGCACAATGCGCCACGCAGACACTAGGGCCTGCTGCTGGTGGACTGATCGGCAAGTGCTGTCTTTGCATCTGGACTGTAGCAGGCCAAGTGCACTTCTGCCTTGCACCGGCACGGGGCGCCTGTGCTGAGCAGTGCGTTTGGTCTCGGCTGGATGCCTTTCTGCCTTGCACTGGCCACAGGGGCTGTGCTGAGCAGTGCACCATCCTGGCTGCGGTGGGCTCGCCGGTCGCTCACCGGTGGAGGGGTGAACTTGCGGATGCGCACGCAGAGGTGGATGGAGTAGATGACGAGAGTGGTGGCTCCCAATGCCTCCATGACCAGGACCCACACCCCGTAGGCTGTAGCAGGTCCCAGGTGCAGGGACTTGGTGGCGCGGACCACCACATAAGCAATGGTGACTGCCAACCAGGCCAGCACGAGCAGAACCATCTCCCAGGCAATGTTCCACTTGCGTTGGCTGGGACCTGCATCAACGCAGGGATCGAGTGAGCAGAGTGTGGGGCACAGAGTCAGCCTTGTGAAGCCCAGCACTTGTGTCTCAAACAATGCGGCACGCCTAATGGCTGGGGACCTGCAGCATCAAGTCTCCACCTTCACAGCACAGACGATGACGAAGCAGCTGTGGCGCCCAGCCGGGCCCCAGACCAGTACAAGGAGCCAGCAACCCCCAGACAGTGTCCACCTGAGCTGGTTGGCAGCCTTGCATGATGATGTGACGGTGTAAGGCACAACATGGTTGCTGCTGAGGCTGAGCCTTGGCGGAGCGTCGAACCTGTGCATAGCGTGGTCCGCCAGCCCCCAACTGCCGGCTGCGGTAAGGTGCTGACAGAGTCAGCACCTTTCAAGGCAAAGCAAAGCCAAGCCCGTCACGGCCCCCTGGCAGAAGGTAAGGCTCTGCACGTGAGCCATCAATGGCTCAACTGTGAGGCAGCCAGCATTGGCAGGCATCTGGGCAACAACCACCCTCCCCCTCTCTAGCAAGTTCAGGATGCAAGCCAACAAGCTTGTGCATGCGCGGGGTGCCGGCCTGGGTATACATGCCCCTGTGTCCTCCCCAAACCGCTGCTTCCCATCAGGCCTTTGCACTACAACTGTAACATATGAGCCAACAAGGCTTTCATGAAAGCACCGGGCAAGGTACCCACCCGGCTGCCTGCTCATGCACACGTGTCCACCGCGGGCGCCTCTCACAGAGAGGCTCACCAACTGGGGCAGGCCATGCGAGCCAATGAGGTCTGTTTCCGGCAAGGCACCCCTCGAATGCCAGGGGCAGGACAGGCACACTCACGTGTCCACTCCAGGCGCCTCTTCCCGACAGGCTCATCCACTGGGGGCAGGACAGGGGCCTTCCAACGCTGATCACCCGCCACCCCTGCACCAGGGCCCTGCCCATAGTCCACATCTGCAATGCCCTTAGCCTGGGGGAAGGCTGCTGCAGCTGAGGGGTGGTGCCGGCCTTGCACCTGCAAACCACACAACGCAACTCAGTACTGGCGGCTTCTGAGGCAACATGTTTACAGTGTGGAGCTGCCTGCTGTGGATTGCAGACCGCAGTCGTGCCACCGCTGGAAGCCACAAGGGCGGGCGATAGCATTATGGCAGCATACAGACCACCAAGTGTTGCAGTGTGTTGATCTGTGAGCATGTAGGCCAACGGGCTGTTGGGGTGCTGCGGCATGCGCTGAGCTGGTGAGCCAGGCAGAGGGTCACCTGGCCAAAGGACACTGCACGGGCAAAGGTGCTCCTCTGCTCCTCCACCACTCCGTCGCCCTGCTCGATGTCAAAGGTCTCCACGCCAGGCTTGATGAGGTTGCCGTCGGGAGTCAGCTCCCCGGGCGATGCCCTGCCGTTCTTGCTGGGAAACTGCAGGCATTCAGCAGTGGTGTGATGTGAGGTGCACCATGCGCTGGCACTACACCTTGCTCAGCAGAAGGACAGCAAAACTTCTTGTAGCCTGTGGTTGGTAGGCAGGGGCAATGCAGACAGCAGCAGGGCGGGCCGACCTGAGAGTGCACATGACACCGGCCTAAGATAAGTGGTGTGGGCCAAACTTTGCTGCCTGGCAAGCAACAAGCACAGAGCATGCATGCCAGCTGCGAAGAGCGCCCAGCAGCAGGGCTTGCCTTCCTGCCGCCTGGCTGCAGCGGGTAGCCAGCCTGGCGAACAGCTGGGACTTCGTAGCTGTATGCATCGCTGCGCGGCTGCTCTTCTGCGATAAGAACCTGCTGCTGCAGATCATGTGCAGCAGGATCTGCTGCCAGGTTGGCCACAGGGTAGGGCTGGTTCCCATAAGTTGGGGTGGTTGCCTCCACAAAGGGTGGGGCATACGGCTGATCGCCATAGGTTGGGGTAGTCTGCTTGACATAGGGGAAAGGCCCCACACCATCAGAGCCTGCAGAGGCAGTGCCGGCAGCGTTCACAGCGGCGTTTGCTGTGGAGGAAGCAGGCAGCTCAACTTGTCAGCTGTGGCGAGCTCTGCTGGGCGATGACGCCCCACAGGGAGGTTGGCCCCCATGCAAGGCACTGAGAACCGCCCACACCCCACAGCTGCTCCACTGTCCAGCGCCAGCTGCGCTCACCCTGTTGGTAGCCCGCGCCGCCAGGTGCATATGGGCTCTCCTGCCCCGATGGCCTGTAGGGCGACCGACTGCGGCTGCGGCGAGGGGTCCCATCCCTGCTTCTGCTGTGGGGGGTGGCACCCCTCTGTGGTGTGGTGCTTCTGCCTGCTGCAGCTCCCAGCGGCCCTGCTGCCTCATATTCTGGCTGTGACACAGGCTCCTGCCACCGGCCTGCACCCCTGCGCGGCGTGTTGAGCCTGGTAGGCGGGGTCGCCTCATCATCGGATGCATAGGGTACGAACCCACTCATCCTGCCTGGTTGTGCTCAGCAGGGGCGCCTGCAGTGCATTCAGCAGCTATAGGTAATCACAGCTTCAGGAGGCAGCCATCTGAAGGCACCTGCTGGAGGAAAGTGGCAGGAGGGGGGCTTTGAGACCTGCTCCAATGCAGATGTCAGCAATATCAGTGGCTGGGTGTGCATGGGAAAAGAGGTACCCATGCCTGGCCTGAGCAATACACACAGCGCGGCAGCAGGGCAGGGTTGAGTACCTGTGGACCAGCAGGAGCACGTTCGAGGATTGCCTGAACTTCCAGGTGGCGCTTGCAGTACTGCAGGTTCTGATGTTGTGGCCTCAGAGGCCTGAATAGCAGATTGACCTGGGGTCAAAGGTGTATGGAACCCAGCAGAAGTCGCGCTGAACTCCACTTAGTAAAATGAGCCAGGTGGTGGGACCTTGCCATGGTCCTATCAAATGAATGAGAAGGAGCCCCACACCACTTCTGCTGTGCAAGACATGAACATGGCAAGATGTGCAGATGCAGTGCAGCCGAGTCAAGATGCAGCTCTGCAACTGTTGCAGCCGGCAAAGTGGAGCATCGCACACTGACCTCTTGTGGGTGAACAGTTTTGGAGAATGTGATCGTGTGCTCGGGGAGAGAGGACTCCTAGAGCAGACAGCTCACCTGTCACTGAGTCAATAAGTGGTGAAAACGTCCTCAAGCGGTCGTCACGAGGGTGCCTGCGTGGTGGCTGCTGGAGGGGAACCAAAAAAAACAGCTGTTGACCTACAACCATGCAAAACCTCAGCAGATTTCAGGTCTAATCCCATTGATTCGCTAAGCAGCAGTCAATCATGCAAGCTATCTCTGCAACTCTGAAGCCCAGCCCCGTACAGGGCCAGCGCGACAGGTGGGTAGCCAAAAATCTTGACATTCCGAGGCATCCCTTCCCTCACTCTGACATGCCATCCACAGGGACGTGAGCAGGAGGGTGACCAGCAGAAGCTCTGTTCAGGCCCATGCCCACCAGGCAAGATCGATCTGGGCCACAGAGAATGCCTGGTGGCAGTGTCATGCTTGTGTAATAAATGATGTGCCATGATGCATGAAGACTGGCATGAACAATGGCTCGTGCAAATGTTGTGTCACGTGCAGCAATTGCAGCTTGATGTGCTGCAAGTCAATACACAGCTTGGTGAACTACTGGGCCTGTGCAGCGTGAGCAGGGAGCCGCTGAGGTCAGCCGTCGCGAGGTGGCGCTTGCTGGCCTGGCAGCCATCTCCCTAGCAGCAGTCCGCCCTGCTCAGGCTGGGCTTCTGGGCGGCCCTAGCGACAATGACATCTACAGCTCTGACACGGTGAGTGCTGTGGTGCGGCCTGCAGCTCGCGCAAGAACCTCGAGCATTTCAGCCACAAATGCAACTCGCTCTCTGCATTGCCGCCAACAGCATGGAAGCACTGCAGGTAGCACAGGCCAGCAGCTTGGGCAGGGGCCTTGCTGTGCCTCATACACCTCTGGCTGGCTCCCAGCTGCCTGGTTTGCTGCTGCTGCTGTGGTGGAGCCAACAGGCTGTTGCACATCTCCTAGCTCCTCATTGGCTCCATGCTGGGTGAGATGCATCATGCTAGGCTCTGCTGTCCAATGCTATGCCTGCACAGCTCATGCGACGCATGCAGGTGTGCTGGTGGCCCTGCAGGCCCTTGAGTGCTGCCAGCTATACCGGCAAAGTCTCCCCTGGCCCTGCCCAGCCCTTGAGCAGGAGCACAGGCTGCATAATGCTCAAGGCATGAACCCCGTCTGCTGACTGCTGCAGGCTCTGCTGGTGGAGAAGGTGACCTCTGCCCTGACCCTGCCCAAGGACGCTTCCAACCGGGAGCAGGCCTTTCAGGAGGTGAAGGACAAGGGGGAGGCCTGGGTGGCCAAGTACCGCAAGGGAGGGGGATTCCAGGGTCGCCCGTCCTTCAGGTGAGCAGGCTGGTTCGTCTTTGCACCCCTGCTCCATCTAGGTGCCTCTTTGGTGTTCAGCAACTTCGAGCGAGGGGGTTTCCTGGAGGGCCCGCCTTCAGGTGGGGAGGGGCTGGGCTTATCTTTGCACCCTGCACACAACTGTCTGGCTGGCTGACTGTGCGAGGGAAAGTGGTTGATGGCAGGTCTTCAGCTCTGTAGCTATCCACCTGCCAGGTTGTCGGCGCCTGACTGCCTCTGCTGCCTTGCATGTTGATTTGTCCCCCTGCCACCTGTTGTGAGGCCATGCGCAACCACACGCTGCAATCTCACTTGCACCACCTGCCTGCCTGCAGCAACACCTACTCTGCTGTCAATGCCCTGGCTGGCCATTTCAACTCATATGGACTGACAGCTCCGGTGCCCAAGAAGCGTCTGGACCGCATTCAGAAGGTGGGGGTCCCTTGACAGTGGAGAGCAAGCAGCAAGGCGCTCCAGAAGCCAACCACCCGCGACAAAAGCCCTGACCAGCAATATAAGCTGCACGGAGTCCAAGCATCAGAGCACACAGCCTGCTTCAGCTTCACTTCTGTCAGCTGTGCACCTGTCAGCCAGAGGCGGCTTGCTGTCGGCTCCACAATGTCAGATCTGACACTGTAGTCATGCCTACTTGCACAGCTGGCAGCCACTGTCTTCTGCCTTGCTGGCGCCTCTGACTGTCTATCAAGCACCAAGTGCACGTGATGAACCCCACTGCCATGCCATACAGGAGCTAGAAGACGCTGACAAGCTGCTGAAGCGCGGCAGGTGATCTATATGCTATATGCTAATTTTTTTCTAAACGCTGCTGGCCCTCTTGGTGCAAGCTGAAATTTTGAGTGCCTTTCATTGTCGAGAGTTGTAAAGAGTTCGAAACTCAAGCACAGCAAAGCAAAGCTGTCAATGACTGCATTCAACATCATGCAAAGGAGCAATTGCTGGTCTGCCTGCATTCAAAATTGTACAAGGCTTCACCACCGTCGTCTGCTAATGGGAGGAGCGTCCTCACCTGCAGAACAGGCACCCATTTCAGGTATGCTCTTGCCATCTGTGCATTAATCTTCAAAAGTCAGAAGGCACGGCAGTGACGAATGCTCTGCTGATGTTATGGGCCAATACTTAGCATGCTGGCAGTTGAATATGCCCCTGTGCCGTAAGTGCCAACCACGGGCAAAACCCCCCCCCCGCCCCCCTCCCGCCCGCGGCTGGCTGCAGTATGCTATCATGCATCCTCACCTTCCACGATGGGCAGCTTGCGTTTCTGGGCGCCGCCTGCCCTCGCAGCCTGCTGCCCTGAGGCAGGGCTCCTGGCACCAGGCTCTGTATCATCGTCAGTGCCAGCAGGCTGCTGAGAATTCTGCTGCTGGCCACGCTTTGCTGCCCGTCCCAGAGCTGGGGCCAGCAGGGCTTCATCATCTTCCGATTCTGCGTGAAGGTCTGGGGGCTCTAGCTCTGTGTCAGAGGTGTACAGCTGCTGCAGCCTGGCTGGCTGCTTGGTAGCCTCCCTGCAGCAGCACATGACTCAGCTTCAGTATCTGGCTGTCTTAAGCGTCTGGCTGGATCACATGGCGCCGCTGCAAGGATGCAGGCCTGCTTCATGGGGCATGAGGGGCTGGTCGTGCTGCAAGGTGCCCAGTACTGGGGGAGCCCAGGGGAGAGCTTAGAAAGTGCCCCCACCGTCTGCTGCCAGCCTGTCTGTGGGATGCCTGGGCAGGCTGCATTGGGCGGCGCTCCTCTGAGGGCCCTGTGGCCTGCCAGCCCAGCTGGCTCCGCTGATCCCCCAGTGACAAGGCGCTGATCTGGTCTCCTTGCTCTGCAGGGCACACAGACACTCGTCACTGCTGGTCAGATGCCTCTCTGACAGTCTCTTCAAAGCCTCCAGTGACGGGCCACCGGTCGGGCCTCCTGGCCATACAGTGCATTTGTGGGCGTTGGTCCCCGCAGTGGCTTGTTGGGAGGGGGACTTCTCTGGCAAGCCCCTGAGGGACCCCAGCTTTGGCCACCAGCCTGACAATTCGGCTTTGCAGATTGCCAGGAAGCCTTGCCTCCACCAGGGCCTCTGCAATTGTTTGACAAGAGCGGAGGTGGTGAGCACCCTCACCTGATGACTGAGTGGGGCCGGGACGTCCGCTGGATTCGCTGGTTTCTACCTGATCATCCTCTTCTTGCTCTGAGCCTGCAGCCATGTGAAAGGGAGGCGCCACCTCAAGCAGCCTGTGCCCTGCAGCAGCTTTGTCTTCGTCCACGAACAGGCGGCACATCATCTGCGCATTAGGACAGTGTGCAGGAAAAATATTGCATGTGAACTGCCTGCAGCTGCAGCCAGGGATGACCTGTTGGCACTCTCCTGTGAGCCCACCTTCATCAGAGTCCTCAGCAGCCAGATGGTCAACATCCATGGCATCCTTGACTTCCGCATCTTCAATTACCTCTGCCTCCTCAGGAGGGCCCCAGTTGCGGGCGCTTTGCCGCGAAGGGGTGGTGCTGGCAGGCTGGTGCGTCTTCCTGTAATGATGCCTGCGGAACAGAGCACATCCGTCATGTGCCATCCCAGATGGTCTTACACACCCAGACGTGCGGCCTGCCGGCAGGTTTTTGAGACACGCTGTGCAGACAACTGAGCCCTGCACATGAGACGGCACCACAGGCTTGCACACGACACAGCTCTGCTGGCTTCAGGAGGGCGTGCTTTGCCTGTGGATATAGCTTATGTGGGCCCGTTTCACCTGCTTTTGCCACTGGCCATGCAAAGCGAGTGACGCAGCACAGCCTGGCCTGGCCTATGAGAAAAGGGGGCAGCTGTGACTCGATCACCTCCCCTTCCTGACAGCCGCTCTGCCGTCAGAAGCGCATGCCATGTCAATGGTAAAGTCCTCTACGATACATCTCACAAGCTTGCCTGGCTTTCTGGGAGGGAGTGGGCTCCTCTGGCTCCTCCTCCTCTTCTGGCAGCTGTGCTTGCTCCTCTTCCCCTGACTCTTCTCCCCTGCCGGCTCGCCTTCTGCGCTTGAACCCCACCTTGCTGCGCTGCCCTGGGGTGCCCTTCTTGCCTGCAACCGTACAGGCACACCCTCAGCACAGCCGCCACGAGTGGCATTGCAGCCTGCCATGCTTGTTGAAACCATGTATCAGCTCAATGAGCGGCCTGCGGGCTGTGTATGACACAGAGCAAGCTGTGCAGCGGCGGGGTATCCCAAGGAACAAAAGCAATTACCAGGACTTGATTGCAACGTGCTGCTGCAGACAGATGGAGGCTGCTAGTGCAGACCTGCCTGCATAGATCAGTGACAAGCCGCCACCCTATTCGTCTTGCCTTCATGGCGCTCCCTGGTGTCCTGTCTGTGCATCAAGCGGGCGCACAGCCTGCAGGGATGATGCCCCTCACCCACCTTTCATGGCGCTCCTTGGGTGCTGCCCCTTGGTGCTGCGCTGGCGCACAGCGGTCAAGAATGCAAACAGCTGGCGCCACTCGGGGTCCTCTTCTGCAGGCCTCTCCACCCCCCAGCAGCGCTCAGCTGCCTGCTCCACAAAGGTGGCCACCGCCTCTGAGGCTGCCTGCAAGAGGGTGTGCATTGCACTTGGCTTCAGAGGCCCACAGATGGAACAAGCAAGACCTGGGGCCTGTCTTGATGCATGCACAGCTGCCAGCAACAGCACCTTGAAGCAAGTGCTGGGGGCTGCCTGCTTGAGGCATGGGGCCTGGCACGCTTGACCGGCTAAGCCTGACTGTCACAGCGTGAGCCAACCCCCTGACTGTCACAGCATGAGCCAGCACACTGAGAGATCGCGTGTGGTCACCTGCTTGAGGCAGGGTGCCAGGCGGCCCAGCCCAACCAGGAAGGACAGACGGGTGGGAGCCTCCTCCAGCGCAAACTTTACGCCCCCCTGCAGCGCAGGCTTGGTTTTTTTTTCCGCTGGCCAGATGGGGGCGCAGCGGGTGCTCCAGCTGCCTTATCCTTTGTCAGCAGGGGGCCCCTGTTACTGACATGATTCACCCCATATGTGAGTTGGCAGTCTCTGGAAGCAAGATGTGGCAGCTGTCAGATCAGCGTCGCCTCCCAGCACAACCATAGGTTAAGGTAATGCACTAACACTGCAGAGACTCTACCTCTGATGAGCAGGAGCTGAGCAGTGGCTTCTGTGTTTGAGTGGCCCCATCCTCACATGGCTGCTGATCCCAAGCAAGCAAACAACCTTTGCCATGCGTAATCTCCATCACCACCATCGGCATGCTCCAGCTGAACCCCAGGGCTCGATGCATTGCCTTTAGGCACCACATCATGCAAGCACAGCTCCGCCCAGCTTGGACTCGCGCAATCAGTTTCCCCGCGGGCCCCTCTTCTGCTTACAACAGCAGGCCTACCTGCAGAATCTGCAGCACTGGCTTCTGGGCCTTCTTGTTGAACCCAGTGTACATGTGTGCCACACGGCGGCTGAGCTCCAGGAAGTGCTCCCAGCTGTGCTGACTGGCATCATCTGCCACGTGCTGCTTGAAGGCGGCTTCCAGGGCTGCCAGGTAGACCAGGGGCAGCTGCTCCTTGTCAGTTTGCTTGATGTGGCTGCACACCTCCTTGACCACATCTGAAACCTGCAGACAGGGCAGCATGTTGGTCTGGGGGTGATTAGCTGGGGTTGTCTATGTTGCGAGAATTGTTGAGAAGGCATTATCTGCCACCTGAGACACTCAGGAGGCCCTTGATACTGACATGGCCTGCCTGCAAGAATCAAGGGGCAGGACAGCCAAAATATGTCCTCCCTGAGAACATGGAGACACCCCACATGTGCCTGACACAGCAGCCTGCCAGGGCCTGATCAGAGCTGCTCACGCAAAAATTCAAGATGCCAAAGCTCAAGCCCCTGCAGCTGCAGGATGCTGGATACAGCCTGCCAGAGTCTGCTACGGCTTACTGCCTTGTCATGGCCAACCATGTGCGACACCAGCTGCCCCGCCAGCCACTGGTGCGCGGAGGCGGCCTGGAAGGCAACCAGGCGCCCAACAGAGCTCAGAGCATCTTGTTTGCTGCGCTCTGCCTGGTCCTGGGCCTGCAGTAGCACCAAGATGGGCGGTGTTCAGATGTTGCAGCAGCAGCCAACAGTTGGTGTATGCCTTTGCAGAGCAGTGCCACACAACGGAAGTCAATCGCCACATGGCCTGCGGAAGTGCAGCCCAGTGCTGCTTGTCGGTGGTACCCCAGGTGTGCCTGCAGCGCTGGGCTCTGGCAGCATCCGCATGCATACAGCAACGACTCTGCGGAGGCTCCCACTGCCTTGCCCGGAGACAGAGCAGCGACCTGGTTTGTGCAGTGTTGGACACTGCCTCAATTTGACCATTGGAGCCTGCCAGTGTGCCCTTGTGAAGAAGCTCCGGCAGCAGGCACCCAACATTCACAACGCAAAACCAGCATGTCTTTTCAAACATCTTTGCAATCTGCTCACTGCATCTTGCAGCTCCTGTACTTGCTTGCTGTCAAGGCCCTGCCGTTCCACATGCGGCCCAGGGCGCTGCAGCAGGTTCTCGCAGTGGTCCCAGAAGTGGCGCAGGCAGTCCTCACTGGGATGGACTGCCACCGCGGCGAAGCGAGCCTGCAGAGGGGCGCAGAGGGAGCATCAGCCTGGCAGGTGCTGTCAATTCCAAAATGCTGCTGATCCTCAGATGTTCATCATGTCAACTGGCACAGAGTGCTCAAAAGTGGCTTGCACCAAGCAGGCCGGCCACACAAACGGCAGCTATAAGACGCAGCAGCAGGCAGCAGTGCGCACCAGGACCCAGTGACCATGAGGCCCCAGGCACATGTGCTGTAGTGCGCACTCACCAGCAGCTTGTCCGGGCTGAAGATCAGGAACAGGTCTGCCTGTGTCTGGAAGACGGCGTCCTGCTGCTCCAGGGTCTCGGCCGTGGCAAAGATGCGCTCCAGCTGGTCTGCCAGGGCCTGTGCCTGCCCTGCCAAGTCAGTCAGCTCCTGGCTGGAGGGGCTGGTTGTGCTTTTGAGGCGTTGCAGGCCCCACAGGAGGTGCACAAAGGCAGCCTGGATGGCCAGGCCGGTGATGGGCAGGCCAGGCGACCGCCCATCTGCTGCCATCTGCATGTCCGCAGAAGGGCTTTCAGCATGAGAGAAGCGGGCTGTCACTTTGGCATATGTGCACAACAGATGCAGGCGAGACAGTTGCAGGCACTGATGATGCATGGCAGCATCCGCCGCAAGGCGCCCTGAGCGATTTGTGCAACCTTCCGATGGCAGTGCATGACAAGAAAGGCTCACCTGCAGCAGGATCTGCAGGCTGTCCCACAACTCGGGGCCCTCATTTGCCTGCTGGCACCTGATCTGAAGACCTGTCAGCCTGAGCAGGGCCGCCCTGCGTACAGCCACCCACAAATATCAGAAGCTCCAGCTGAAAATGGCAAAACTTGTTCCTGTGAAGCATTCAGATGCGGCAATGCAATGCAGCAGTTGAACACAAGACACCACATGTTGTTGCCAACTTGCCCAAAAGCTTTCAGGGGCAGCAGCATCCCTATCAAGCCCTGTCCACTTGCCTACAGGCAAACAGGTCCTCATCCTCTTGGCGCAGGTCTGTGCCCAGGCTCCCTTCGCTGCCATACACCTCAGCTGCTGCAGCCAGATCCTCTGCTGCCATAACACTGATGGAGATGGCAGCCTCCTTGAGCTTGTGAGACTGGGCATTTACTGCCTCGCTCAGCACAAGCTGGGTGCTGTCCTGCAGCAACGCCAGGGCAGCGCATCGGCATGTCGTCAGGCGCCCTTCAATCACCACAGCAGCTTGTGCACTTGTCCAGAGCTGCCTTCTGGGGCTGGGCATGCACTGGGCTCCTCAGCACAGCTCAAGTGCTGTCCTGCAGCAGGGGCGGGCCACACATGTGCAGCCAGCCAGCACCTTCGCGGCCAGCACAACCAGGCAAGTCAGAGGTGCCAGCACTTCAATCTGATGACATTCTGCCTGCCAGATGAGCATACCTGCATGAGAAGTAGAGCTGAAAGAATGCACCCTGGATTTGCAGCTTATGCAGGCAGCATGCACAGACAAACCTGCCCAGCAAGTATACGCATCGCACATGTGTCCTGCAGCAGCTGCACCTTGAGCTCCTCAGGGGCCTCGCGGAGGCAGTGCACAAGTGTGGTGCAGGCTTCGACCACAGCTGCCGTGTCCACATGCTTGTCCAGGATGTCAACCACGGCTCGCAGCAGCTGTATGAAGGCCTCCTGCTGCTGTTTCAAGGGGTACAGCTCCAGCTTCACATCGCGCACCATGCTGACCAGTGCAGCAGCCTGCATGCAAGATTCAGGCCTGAACACCAGTGTGAAATGTTCTGGCCTCAGCAGTACCAGAGCAAACAGCACCACTGTCTCGAGATCAGCCCTCTGGAGCAAAAGCACAAGAGACGCCGCTGTGTAAATGCGCTGCGCTTGCCCGCATTGCAGAAGGTATGATCCTATCCAGATGCAGACGGCGCTGTGCTGCACCTTGACGGCGTCTGCCTGGAATCGCATCAGCAGGTCTGGCAGGCACTTCATCAACACCAGGGTCAGCTGCTGCTTGCTCTGTGCTGCAGCTGCTATCCTGGCCTTGGTGGGCTGCTTCCTGCACAGCACTCTATCAGCTGACTGGTAGATGCCGCCCTGACCATTCACAGCAGACACTTCTTCGTAAGGAAGTGCACACAGGTGAACATATAGGGTGATGCATGCAGCCTCAGCTGCACACAAGCGAGCTATTCACATACACATCATGGATAGCATGGCCCCTGCTGCTCACTTAGTGTCACCCTGGCTTAAACTGCCTCCGGCCGCCCTGTGGGCTGCCTCCCTGAGCAGCTGCACCAGATTGGTGGTGGCAGCACTGGAGCGCGCCTCCACTGCTTCATCAAAAAGCAGGCCTTCTGTCATGACCTTCCAGTTCTTGAGGACCTCCATTCTGGACAACAGAGCAGCGACTTCAGTCAATATATGATTGCCAAAAGTACAGCTCTGGCAACAGATCAGGGGTCAAGCCTGTCTGACCTGTGAGGACCCGCAGCAAGAGCAGCACTGCTCTTGCAGCATCAGCTGAGACCCCAGCAACAAGTCACTCAGCCCACACAGCCATGGGTCAGCATTGCAATCTGGGGCCCCACCTGTCTTGCAGTGCGTCCACAATGAAGCTGACCATCCGGGGCGGCAGTGGCTGCTCATCCCCCCTCAGGCCAGCACTGGACAGTCGCAGACGCTCACTGTCCTCCAGTGTCTCCCCATCCTGCAGCAGAAGGACCTTTTTTGAAGCTGGGAGCAGCCCAAGACCTGCACGGAGCAAAGGTTGCGCACTGCGGCAGCGTGGCCACTGCAAGGGCTTGGGCAGCAAATAGGGCTCAAGTGAGGGCTGGAGCATGCTTTTTGCAGCAAAGGGGCTGCTATTGGGCCTGGCACATGGCATGTGCCGTAGAACCACAATGCTGTGCAACGACATGTGCTGCATTGGGCATGCAGGGAAGTTCTCTGCCGCTGTTGCTGTGCAACCAGCTGATGTGGAGCAGCCAGGTGCAGCGGCTGCCAGTAGAGTGCAGTGTGCAACTCTGAGATTGTGAAGGGACACTTCACACGATGCCTACCTCAATGTTGGCCAGCATCTGCATGAGGTGCAGCAGGCCTGAAAGCTGCAGCTCCGGCTTGCTGTGACTCTCCTTGCCTGCGCGCTGGCTCCTTGCGCGCTTCCCTTGGCTCTGTGTCTGAGTCTGCAGCGACCAGCAGCAATCATCACAACGGCACAGGCACAGTCATCTGAATAGCATGTGCTTGTGGCGCACCGTATTGCAGATCCAAGAAATGTGATGCGCAGAGGTTGCAGGAGGAAGGTCAACTTCAGCACCAGTTAGCAGGTCGTCAAGATGCCCACAAGCATCACCAGCTTGCAATGCATGAAGCTCAGAGTGTGTCCCACAATGCTGGGACCGAGACCTTTTCTGCCACTGAAACGAGCTGCCACCACTTGCTGAGACTGCAGCTAATCTTTGCCCCAGTGCAGGCTGTCCTCACCTGCTGGGACTGCAGGAAGCTCTGCCCCTGCGCCTCCTGGACGCTGGCCACCAGCTCAGCCACTGCATGCCTGACTGCCCGGCTGTCGTCCAGCAGCAATCTATACACCTCAGCTGCCTGGGCTGTGGGCAATTCCTCCAGCTTGACCAGGATAGTCAGCAGCTCAATCTGCAGCAGCCCAACAGCTTGCATGTTGCAGTTGCTGCAAACAGGTTAAGATTGGGCATGTAACAAAGTAGCCCATCACACATGCGTGCTGGGCACCACCCCCCCAGCAACCAAACAAGAGCAGCAATGCCGGAAACGGCAGTCATAACAGCAGCAACAAGTAAGCAGACCTCTGACATGCAGTTGGTACCCCCATCACCCCAGCAAGGTCATAGACGTGTGTCTCATGCCTGTGACGGCATAGCAAGCTGTGCAGGCCTCTGAAAGCGTCACCTGCTGACGACCGTACACCATCACCCACCTGCAGGGCCATTCTAGCCAAGCACTTGAGCAGCTGATGGCAACGCAGTCCCTTCCAAGGCCACATCCTTATCGATATGACGGAGCAGGGCAGCAAACTGCTGATTGTGCCTTGCCAAGCCTTGAAGTGCACATCCTTCTTGACTGCACATTCTCCCACCGCTTTGGTGGCATACGGGTATCCTTCTGCCATGCATTCAACACTCTGGCCAGCCACAGCATGCACCGCTGCACCCCTTCACAGGACGCCTTGCAGCCCACGTGGAATCAGAGCCCAGATGAAGCCCCACCCCTTTGACGGCAACTTCTTCGTCCACGTCGTACACCAGCTCGGCAAAGCGCTGGGAGAAGCGCTGCGTGAAGGCGCGCATGCTGTCCACATGCTCGCTGCTGCGGTAGATGGCCAGCAGGGCAGACGTTGCTGCGTCACGCACCAGGGGGTCCTGCAGACGTGCGGACTTGCGTCTGCTACTCGAAGCAGGGGTTGGCCGCAGTGGAGATCTGAGCATTCATGCATGGTGAGCAGGCTGCCTTCAGGCCCCCTCAGCCCAGCTCACATGCAGGTAGGGCGTTGGGCCCACTGCAGGCGCTGGTCTACATGTCCCAGGCGACATGCAGGCGGTCGGCTGGGCAAGACTCCCCTTATCAGTCAGGACTCGGGCCACATGTCGGCAAGGACATGCTTCACACAGCATGCAGGTGGTTTGCTGCTCGACCGCTCCCTCGGTCCTGATGGCCAGACAGGCTGCTGGCTGGTGAGTGGACATGCAGGGCCTGAAACAGCAGCCTGTCTCACCTTGTCAGACAGGGCCCAGGCCACATACTTGAGGTATTTGTCCTGCAGGAACTCGGAGGGCATCTGCTCAATCCAGGTGCCAATGCCCTCGATGACCAGCGCCCGGATCTCCTCAGCCACATCGCGGAAACGGTTGCCCATCACATTCTGGAACAGATTATCCACGTGGGCCTTCAGTGCAGTCACGTGGGTGTGGCAGCGGTCGATGGTCTGCTGGTGGGTGGCCTCACGCGCCTGCAGGGTCAGGGAACTTGAGCTATGGACAGACATGCCTGGAGTGGGGCTGCACTTTCAGCCGGATGACTGTTCACAATCTGCAAGCAGGTGAGGTTGCAGGCGTGCAGCACCAGAGATAGATTTGAGCTTGGGCAGCGAGCGGTTCAGCAAAGCCTTAGAATGTGGCGGTGACAGCGGTCTGCTGGGGGGCATGTCACAACTCCGCAGATGGTTTGCAGGGCCTCAGCCTGACACGCCTGGAGGGGCAGTAAAGTCAGCTGTGGGTCTGCAAACCATCTGCAAACATAGGACCTGGGGCACAGGCAGCACTGCTGAGCATGTGCAGGTGTGCCTACACCTTTGGCTGGTGCCTGGCCTTGCATGCCTGCAAAGGCAGTGAGGGTGACACGCATGCAAGTCGGGGGGGAGGAACTGTGCCTTGTGCAAGCTGCGCTGTTCATGTTGGGAGGACGCAGCCCAAAGGCAACAGCTCATCCTGGCGCAGGCAGAATGCTGAACCTGCCGCTGAAATGGTGGCAGTCATGGAGTGACAAGCCTAAGACTCAGGCGAGGACGCACCAGCCCTCTGCCACCAACCCTCTGCAGCTTGGGGCCAGCGCTGCATGACAGGCCTGACCTTGTTGCCCTTCTTCCTCTCAGCTGCCTGCTGGCGCTCAGCTGTGTCTCGGGCCTCAGACAGCACGCCCATCACGTGCAGCCAGGATGTCACCAGCTGGACTGCCGTCAGCGTGGACGTGTAGCGGAACTGCCTTACCACTGAACTGCAGCAAAGAGTGGGAGCGGTGCAGCTGTGCGTGCCAAGGCAGGGCTGCTAGGGAGATGCGCTCCAAAATAGGACACCATAAGCTACGGGCACCCAGCAGGTGGTATTGAGCAGACCCTCTGATGCACATGGCCACAATGCAGGTGGAGTGGGAGCCAGGTGAAGATTCTTGGCTATCTGCGGAGGTGTGCCTAGCTCTCAGTGTGCCACCATTGCAGGGGGCCACTGCAAGGCCCAGCTGCCGGTGAGATGCAGCTGATCGCCCCTGGAAGCAGGCAACTCGCCCTGGGTCACGCAGCTGTCTGCGGATATACCAGAGTGGCAGCCGAGCGGGCCCAGGGTTAAGGCTGCAGGTGCACTGCAGAAGGTTCCATGAGCTTGTCTGGAGGGGTACCATGAAGGGTGGGTGCCCAGCATCTGTCAGTGTCTCTTGAGCCTCCCTTCCCTTGTCTGTCTGGGTACGGGCTGCTCCCGGCAGGCCTCATGCACGATGCATCTTGTGCTGCCTGCAGTGCTTTCAGGCGTGCGATGCCTCACCAGTTGAGGGCCAGCAGGAGGGTGGACACCTTGTCCAGCATGAACTCGTCAAACAGCAGATCATCTTCCTTGGCTGCCCGGATGAGCCTGTGCCACAGCTCCAGGTAATTGCTGCGGAAGTCCTTGGATTGCCGAGCTTTGAAGGGGTCGTGGAACTCATCCTGCAGGGCAGGGCAAAGACCATTGTCTTGATGCTTGTGACAGGGTGCTCGTCATCATCATGGAAAGGCAACGCTGCGTGTCCAAAAGAAAGCCTGCAGATCTGCTGTGCTCCTTCCTGGCCATCCCGGACGGCACAGCGGTGGTTGGTGAGGTTGAGCTGGTGACTTTCACTTGCTGGCCTCAGGGATTAGCAGAACATGCCTGTCAGCCGGAAGCTGGTCTGTCTGGCCAGCTGACTGGCCTGCCACCAGCTCGTTCACTTTTAGAATTACTGGAAGAGGCCCCTCATGCAAAAGTTGGGCATGCTGGCTTGCTAACACCCACCTGCATAGCAGCCTCCTGTACCATCGCTACAAGCTCATGCACATAAAGGTGAAGCCCGCCATGCTCAGACAGGTATGTCTGAAGTCATCTTGCCTGTTTGGCAACCTCCAGCAGGCTGCCAACGGCCTGTCTGTTTCAATGTCCGAGCACAAGGCCCCATGATGCAGAAGACCAGCATGCCAGCTGGAAAGAAAACCGCTTGTAGAATGTCACAAGCCTGTCCATTTCAGAACCTCAAACTGGAGGCTCCCATGCCGGCGGCAGGCACGCCTGCCAGCAAAGCCCCACCTGCATGGTCACCTCCAGCAGCCTGCCACCAGCTTGTCCACCTTGAGGGGTCTAGCAGACGACACCTGATGCAGGCAACAGGCCCGTGTGCAGTTGAGGCTACCTGCATGGCAACCTCCAGTAGCCGCGCCACGAGCTTGTCCACCTCTCCGTCCTCTGCCTCCTCCTTGGTGACTTCAACATTGCAGCCAGCTGCCTGCACGAGGCATGCACATGGGTTACAACTGAGCTCTGCGTCAGCGCTACTGCAACACTGCTTCTGCTGAGCATGACAAGCAGACTCCTGCCCTGCAGCGAACCCACCTGGGCTATCAGCGTCAGTAGCTCAGCTGTGGCTGCAGCTGCGTCCAGCTGGTAGTGCCCCACCCAGTCCTGCATCAGTAGTGTGCGTTACTGAGCTTTGCTGAGGACCAGTCACACAAAGCAGAGGCAGTTGGCGACCTGAGCAGCAGCAGGGCAGCCAGGACAAGGGCATGCTGCTTGCCTCCGCTGCTTTCTCCACATCTGGGTCTCTGACATGCCTGATCAGACCTGTAGCCACCCCAGGGACCTGGCATGAGTAAGAATGACATGGTGACAGCACAGTCCAGCAAAGCAGTGGAGGGGAACGCTCATTGCATGCAGCAATTGTGTGCAGCATGGCTTGGGCTATCACGTACTAAAGAGAGAACCATCGTCAGCCTGCTGCCTCTGCGCTCTGCGACGCTCTGCAGCACGGGTTACCTGCATGCGGCACGCACATGACATAGCCAAAGACGGGCCTTGGAGAAGGGCTGGATGGAAAAGGGCTGGTGGCACTGAATGCACCAGCAGGAAGAAGCGATGCATTCATAAGTAATGCAGGCCCTACTTTGCGCCGCTTTGGCGTCAGAGGCTGTGCCTCTTCTTCACTGTGGGAGCGCTCTCCATCACTGCCCCCCTCACCATCCTTGAGAGCCCGGTCATGGTCGCTGCAGCATGCAAGGATGGCTACACTGCTTGCTATAAGAAGCAAGAGCCATCAACGGGATGCGCATACCTGTCAGCCCCCTCATCGCTGACAGCAGCGGGTTCTGTTGCTAACTTGTTGTGGGAAGGGCGGGTCCTCGTTGTCATGTCAGGAGGTTGTGATCGATCTGAGCACGATCTGAACAACACAGCACAGCCAATCAAGGTACCAGTGGGAACTTGCAGGCCATGCTGGGATTTAGATTCTAGCATTCAGAATCCGTCAAGTCAGCAGTTGGGTCATGGGGCCAACATCCTGACATCCTCTGTGACACATGCACACACATCCTAAGCAAGCTTCATCACTAGCAAGGGGCCCCCAGCCTATCTTGACGGATCATTCTGGTGATGAGATGGTGAGCGGGTTCACGTGACAATGCAGATCAACTTGGCACGTTGAGGCCAGCAGCATGGGATGAGCCAGCTGAAGGCATCTGACAGCGAATGCCTGTGTGTGCTGTGCATGTCACTGTGCAGGAGTTGGCCAGCGCTGTGCAGCACAGGTTGCGATATCTGCTTATAAGTCTAAGCAGATTAAGCTAAAGGTGGTTACATGGGCACCTCTGCCTCGGTTTGTGCAGAGTTTGCCTCTGCCTCTTTGCTTCTGATCTCCCAGACCTAGCAGCATAGTGTGGCGACCAAGCAAAAGGCTACGCAGTCACAGGGCGCCTGGACGGCGTTGTTGCGCACGGGAACCCTTCCATGAAAATGCCATGTGTAGCCTGAGCTGGCTCCAGAACAAGGCCTCTGCGGAACAGCAGGACCTGGCAGGACCTTGTCAAAGTGGAAAACTTGAAGGAGGATCTGGTCTTCATGAACGTCTTTGCTTTCGAAGAGGCTTGTCCCCGCATGCCGCTATGGCCATCAGGTCACAGCATGTGTCAGAAGCAGGATGCCTCAGCAGCATGCCTTGCGTGCAGGCGTGTGCTGAACATCTTGCCAGGTGTCCTGGCCTGCACAATACGGCTGGGAGGCCAGCTAGGGTCTGCGTCAGGGTGCCTGGCAGCCGTGGCCGTCCCCCGATGGCTGCGCAGGCCATCCCTGGGCTGGAACCTGCTGCTGCTTTTGGGGACTTCAACACTTGTACTTAGGCCTGTGCATTCTCGTGTGGTTGGGCTGCATTGGTCACCTAGTGATGCATGCTTGTGGCTCTCGGCATGCAGCAGGTGTGCGGGTGGGTATGTCTGCTGGTGGCTGCACACTGTGCATGCCACCACATGGTACCATGACGCTGGTCCTGGCTGCAGATATCTGATCAATTGGCTCAACTGCAGCCCAGCAGCAGTGGAGGAGGCGACAGCATTCAGGCAGCCCCCAAGTTGAAGCCTGCTGAGGACACAGTTTTGTACACTCTGGATGGCTTCAGAACTTGTCTTTGAGTGCTGCCAGCCGTACTGCTGCCTCTGAAGTCTCACATGTGTACACTCGTTCAGTTGCTGTTACCTGCAGTGGACCCTGTACATGACATCTAGTTCAAGTAGCTCACAATGCTGCCAGAGATTGACAGGTCTGAGGAGCAGCAAGAACACCGATTGAGCCGGAAAAGGGGATGATGCATCCTGAGAGGGCCAAGCGCAGCTGATGAAGTGGCCTGCGTCACTGCCCACAGCTTTTTGTGTCTCAACCTCCGTCACAAGGCAGCCCTTGATGAGCTGTTTGTCACCATAACAATTTCATGACTGTGTGCTTCATGTCTGCATTGTCTATCATGGCCATGCTGCCATCAGGACAGCAGGCATCTACACAGGGTCAGTCTTGCACAGTCAGATGGTCTGTTAGTGAGTCATGACTTCCGCAAGAGCAGTAGTGCAGCAACAACAGGCTGCCAGCTGGTGCAATCTCAGGTACTTTGATGTCTCAGATGTATGAAATGCCATCACAATGAAGCTGATGAACAATGCACAGGCAAATAGACTGAAGTCATGAATGGTTCATTTGGTGAGGGGCCAGGCCTTGGGTCAGAGCTCGTCCTTTGAGCCCATTCTGAGACGTTGCATGCGTAGCTGCAGCGCCGCCATGGTGCCTGTGGCAGCCCCCTCCCCTGAGCTGCCAGATTGCTGCACATGGGCACTATCAGGCCTGCCACCAGAGCTCATGTTCACCCGATTTAGGCGCTCGCGAAGGGCATCTACGGTTTTGTCAGCCCCTCCAGAGGACTTGGGGGAGGCATAGGCTGCTGAAGCAATGCTTGTCGGCGACTTCACTGCCTCAGCTGCAGGTCACAGCACAGAGTGGAGTCAATGGCAAGCAAAATGCAGCTGGGAAGCACCCCAAAGCATGTAGCCACACACCAAGCGGCGGACTGCCAACAGCTCATCAACCTGATCCATGCCATAGGGATAGCTGGACTCAGAATCAAACGTGCAGGCCCTGAGCAAGCAGGAGCCATCCAGCAACAAGCAACACTGACTTCCTGCTCACACCCTGCGCCAGGGCAGTTGCATGAGCCGCTAAATCTGTTTTAGGCAGCCACATGCTGCAAGGGTATGTGGCCCTCACATTGCCTGCGAGTGTGCGGCCAGGTGCAGATCTCTGATCTTTACGTGCTGCCTGGCGCTTTGCAGCAGCACTTCTGTAGCTGTCACAATCCTGACACGCCCTCCATGAGAACCTGCCCCGCTGAGGACGCCCATGGCCACGACCTGCACTAGCCCGGCACCCCACTGCATGCTGACCTGCAACGCCATTGGCGATGCCGTTTGACGACACAGGCTGGGAGGCTGCTGCCTGCTGGGCCTGCATCCGCCGCTCCACCTTGGCCAGTCCCCTCTCAATGTACTGCCTGCAGCGCAAAGATAGCCCCGGTCAACAATGCAGGTCAAGTCAAGAATACAGGTCAAGTCAAAAGCCTCAGGAGGTCGTGGACATCGACTGTGCAGCCGCAAGTAGGGCAAGCATGCCAAACACAATGCCCTACCAGGTTGGCACTGCGCCATTGGAATGCGTGTGATGGGCTAGTGCGGCTGTGGCCAGAGGGGCCAAGCCCTAGGCGCCGAGCTGCCATCAGTTAAAGGCGACAAGGCCCAACAGCAATGCCACGAGTGCTGACCTGAACTGGGGCGAGGTCTTGGCGAGGTGGGGTTTGATATCCACCTCTGGCAAGTCCTTCTGGAACTGCCACAGCTCCTCCAAGCCTCGCTCTGTTGTGGCCTTGTCCCCAATCTTCTTGAAGATGCCGGCCAGACGAGCCTTAGTCTCCTGCATGGAGAGGGAGTATGCTTGTATCATGGCTGATGAATGGTGACCTAATTCGCAGGTTGCTGCTCATCCCAGCACATCTGTTGGTCATGCCAAGTACTTCTTGCATTTGGAAGGCATCCTCCAGAGGTGTTGCCGGTGTCAAGTTTGGCGACAACAGGCTACAGGAGACAGCAGTTGTCCAGTAACAGCCAGAATTATCTGGCAGGCATTGTCGACTGACAGGGCAACCTTGGAGGCCGCATACACACAGCGAGCTCATCTGGCAGTCTTGCCGGATGCATCAGCGCGCATGTAGTGGCCAAGCAGGGCCCACCTGAGTGGTGGGGGAGTTGCTGCTGTGCGTGCTGCCAGGGGGCGAGGTGTGCCCCGACCCCACCCCCGCAGTGCTGTCCTGGTGGGACAGGGAGCTGCTGCTGCCAGCCTGGGCCAGCGGCATGCCTGCTGAAGGCGGCCAGCTTGAGCTACCCTGCGGGGCAGCAGCAGTGCGGCCAGACGCCTGCGTCGGCGCAGCAGGGGCTGCCGTCTGCAGGACAGGTGGGCGGTCAGCACAGGCAAGCACATGCGCGCTTGAATGCACGTCTGGAGCCAGGACTGAGGGGCATCAGGTTGTCAAACCGGGCGATGCAGGCCTTGCATTGCGCTGGTGTCTTGAGGTACACTATGGCAGGCAAGCATCTGAGGCAGTAGGATATAGAGGCACACTGCCTGCCAGAGCTTGAAGATGTGTGCAGAGCCAAGAGCACTGAGGACAGACCTGAGACGGTGTTGGCCCACTGATGAGGCCAGCAGAGTGCAGCGTCTGCAAATTGAGGTCCACATAGGCATGTATGATGGGGGCAGGGTCATGGTTGTGGGGAATGCCCGCCATGTGCTGCTTGATCTCCGTGCCCTGCAGCAAGGCACCTCCAATGCTCAGCAGCAGGCAGCCATGGCGATGTGTCAGGCCAGGCGTGGATCTTAGTCGCTATGCGCTGAGGGCCAAGATCCCTGGACGCAGCCCAGCCTGTTTGGCAGGTGAGTAGCATGCCTGGCAGCCCAGCATGCAGCATGGTTCATGCCGCAGTGGCTTGTCATTGTCACCACGCCACTGCTCTCTTGAGTCTTTGTGAGCCCAATCTTGGTCTCTCGGAGCTTGGAGCAAGACAATTGCAATGGTGCACAACAGGCTGATTGCATGAGCACCTCTCAACACACCCTTGCGCCATCTGAGTCGCCTTTTCATCAAGCAGGATGGTCCTTACTACGCACGATAGCGGTTGTCAGCAACCCTCAAGGCTCATGGGCTGACCTTGATCTTGCAAAGCTCGTGCAGGATGGTTTTGACCATGCGCAGCGGCTTGTCGTCATCGGCACCCCTCCTCCTGATCTCGTCCACCCCCAGGCCCATGAAGAAGTCGTGAATGCTGAGCAGAAGCTCATCAAGGTCCACCTCCTGCAGCCAATGACCGTCATATGCTCGGGGTCCTTGAGAAACTCAGCTGCGGGAGAAGGCCCCACAGATCGAGGTCTTCAGGGTGAGCAGGAACTTGTCCAAATCCAATTGCTGCAGCTACTGACAGCCAGCTGCTCGAAAGGCTGGGAGACTCTGCAGCATTTTGAGGAGGCAAAAAAGGTCTGAATGGTGTGCAGGAGCTCAGAAGCTGTAGGTCGACTTCCTGCGTGCTGCTGAGAGGCTCCAGTGCTCTGACAGGCCGACTCAAATCAATAAGTGCCAAGCAGCATTCAAGCTGAGGCTGCCATTGCCTCAAACTGGGGGAAGCGCCATGCCACAGCTTGCGCCCAGCACAGGCCAGAGCACCACTGAGGCGCATGCCACAGCATGCCACTGCTATTGACAGCGGGGCTGCCGCTGTGCGTCTGTGGCAGGCATGCTGCCAGCAGCCAGCAACGGCCGGTGTGCATGCTGTGCCAGCTGCGCTGCGGCTGCTGGTGTGCATGCCTGGCTTGCATGTTGAGGCACAAGACATGGTGATTGTGAAGAACATGGTGGCACTGAGCATACCCTGCTTGAGGACCAGGCTGGTAATCAATTCTGCTTACGTGCAACTGGCCTTGTCAGTGCAGTGACCGACGGGCCCAGGAAAGAAGTGAGCTGCCTTTTTACTCACGTCCATGGTGGTGGACAGCGCCTTGGTCAGCTTGATGAGGCACTTGACCACCAGGTCGTTGAACTGGATTTCTGCAGCAGGCCCCTGCCGGTGCAGACCCTCAGGAGGGTACCTCAGCAGGACCAGCAGCGCGCTGAAGGAGTATGTCCTGCGACAGCAGATGCTGTGTATAGTCCACCGGAATTTGCTTGCAGAATAGGCTAGCGGACTCCAATTCACAGCTGGACGAAGCCGTGCAGAAGTGCCACCTGCTGGATGCAGACATGCAGCAAGCAGGCAGCCAACTGCCCTCAAGTCTTTTGCCCCCAAAGATAAACATCAGCAGCTCACGTCAGACGAAGCAATGCCTTGCCTGTTGGCATGGTCCAGAATCTTCAGCATCAGCACATTCAGCGCCTTAAGCAGCTGGGTGCCCTCCTGCAGCTTTGGCACCTGCTTGTCCAGAAGGCGCACCAGCAGCGCAGCACAGCACTCACGCAGCTGCAGGCAGCAGACAGCACACTGTGAGGCAGCTGGACACCACCAGGCATGCAGTGTGTTGACAGGTAGAGACACCAGATGTGCAAACCCAGCAGGGCTCCACAGGCTTGCTGATCTGTTGCAATGATCCAGGCATCCATCGTGGCCCAGCAACAAGACACCCTGCCAGCATATGCAACGTCTTGTGTTGTAGCAAGGTCCCATGGCCAGCACTGCAGCTGCATGGCACAGTTGTAGGGGTCTCTTCAGCAATATCGCAGTCACTGCAAGCCACCCAGAAGCATTGCAGCTGCTGGCACGCACCGTCCTGGAGGCAATGTTGGTCGCCATTGTCTTCAGCTGGAAGGTCTGCATCAGCGTGTTGAGCGCATACTTGCATCCCCGTGAGCTGGGCGCCAGCCCCGTCCGCTCCATGTCCTGAATAGCTGCATCGAACACCTGCAGGCAATATTGCACCACAGCATTCACTTGAGTGCGTACCAGCGAGCTGGGCGCTAGTCCTGTCTGCACCACGTCCTGAATGGCTGCACCAAACACCTGCAGCCAGCATGACCCTGCAAAGAGAGCTGGTAGCCAGAAGCTGCTCAGCTGGCGGCAATGCAGAGACCCAGCCACACTGATCAAGGCAATGCAAGGCAGACAGCACTGCCAAGTGCTGTGGGAGAAGCTCCCTGGGGCTGCCTGCATTGCTCCATCCAGCTGGGTGTCTGCTATGATAAAAATACTTTCAAGAAAGCCAGTTGTTGGTGGCAAGCGTGCCTCACCTAAGATCAGGAAGTGCTGTTCATGTTGCTCTGCTGTGCCTTTGGCAAGGAGCACACAACAGGGTCCAGCAGGTGTGCTGACCTGATGGACCTTGGCTGTCAGCTCCTTGACCAGCCCGTCTGCCTGGGCTGCGCAGTTGCCCAGCGTGGATGGGCTCGCTCTGCCAGCCGTCGCCTCCATGAGCTCGTAGCACAACACCTTCATGCCCTCCACTGCCTGCAGCAAACATTGCTTGCTTGAGCCCTTCATGCACCTGCTCTATGCTCCTCCATGCCTTGCAATGCCTATGTCGCGCTTGCCGTGCCACTTCCTCTGTTGGATGAGGCCAGGAAATGCTGCTAGCTGAGCCCCAGACCAGCCAGATGCGCAAGGCAAGCATGGCACACCTTCGCTCCTAGCTCTGCCGACCTGCTGCATGGGTCTTGATGAGGAGCTCGGGATCATGCAGTTATCGGCTTACTGGTTCCACACAGCGTCTGCCCCACCTCACTTCTGCCAAATTGCATTTCTGCAGCATGCTCAGCCAGGCCCCTGCTTTGACCAGCAGGCTAGTAGTCTCCACAGAGTGCCTGCCTCATCATGGCAGGTTGTGGCGCTGCAGCAACATCAGTTCTACCCCAGCCGGCCCCAGTTGATTGAGTGCCTGTTCCGCCTCAGCTGTGGCAAGCTGCATCCGCCAGCGGACCAGGCCCGGCTGCAAGCAGACTTTATAAGTGCCTGCCCTGCGTCACCGAAGCAATTCGTGGCCCTATAGCATGGACCGCTCCAGCTGCAGCACTTATTCAAGCAGTGCCTCATTTGCGGCAGGTTGTTCTCGTACAGCATGTACAGCCCTCGCTGTCACCCTTTCACACATTGCACTGCCAGCCCTGCCTCACCTGTGGCAGGTCGCGACCCTGTAGCATGGCAAACCCTCGCTGCCACTGCTCCTCCACTTCCTCATCCCGCCTCTGCGCTTGCACCCCAGAGCCATCTGGGGGTGGCGTCTGCAGAGGTGTGGCAGCCACAACACCTACAGGACAAATGTTGGATCTGGAAGTAAGCTTTTGCAGACTCGGCTGCAACTTATGCAAGGCTTCGTCAGATGCGTGGGGAGGTTTTCCAGGAAAGCAGCAGCCCCTGATTCAGTGGGACATGCATGTGCCACAGCCTTGTGCTTATCTAGGAAGTAAGTCTGATTTGCTGTCTGTCACCTGGCATAGGTGTGGCAGCTGGCACAGGCGTAGGCATGCTGCTTGGCACAGCACCATTGCCCGACTGATGGGGCGGAGTCATCTCAGCCCGAATAGGAGGGGTTGCCAATGCCGCTGGTCTGCAGCATTGCAAACCTGTGTCAGCACAGCGAACAGAATGGCTGCTGTACTCAACCATTCCTGTGCTGTATGAGTCTGCTTGCTTCTCTCTCAAGCCGAAAGCCTTTGTAATGCGACTTCCTCACCGCCTGGCAGCTGCTGATGGGGCAGAGAGATTGCTCAACGCATGTGAGGCCAGCGCATTTGGCTGGAAGCTGCCGCTCTGGCTGACAGCAGGTGCCCCAAAACTGCTCCTGCTGAGCGGCCTGAGCCCCACCTGACTCTCAGACCTGCACACAGAGGTGACCCCACAGACCTCAGTTCTCCTGGCAGACAGGTGTTACAAAAGGACCTTCATTCTCTCAAGTCTTTCACTGTTTGCCAAGAACGCTTAGATCTCACCTGGGAGGTGCCGAGGAGGATGGCTCAGCCTCCACCTCCTGATCCTGCCCTAGCCTGGCTGCCTTTCGCGAGCCGGGCCTTGAGCCAGTCTTGACAGCCTGCAGCAGAACATGCATTGGATTCTGCCACTTCCATGTAGCTGGTAAAGTCGGTGCATGCTGTGTGCTGGCAAGCCTGGACTGATAGCTGCAGCTTGAGAGCAGCACTATATGCATCAGGAAGCTGTGCTGAGCATCTTGCTGCATGTGTGCGGCAGCGGCCTGCCTCTGCATCTGCTGACGTTTTTGCCATCCAAGTGCTGTGCCATGCCGCCAGCATTGGGCTGAGTGTCACCCGGTAGAGGCCAGAAAGCAATTCAAAATACCTGCTTGTCCGTGTACTTGAGGCGCTCGCTGATAAGGCTCTTCTGCTGGTCATTCAGGTGCCCCAGCATCTCCCAGAAGCCTGAGGGCCCCTCCTGCATGTACACAGCTTCCAGCGCGCCCAGCACTGCACTGCGGGTGGCCTTGTCGCGGTCCGACACCAGCTGCGGGCATTAGAACAGAGGAGTCAGTGGGAGAGAGACAAGATTAAAGAAGGAGACACCACGTGGCTGCTCATGTGTTGCATCCAGTTTCCTCTGGGAGATGTTCCTCATCAGCTGCATTCACCTGTATGCTCAAAAATTGCTCCAGGGAGATTTGTTGACCTGTGCAGCTTGAACGCCAAACCCAAGCAGATGGGCCCCTGTGGCACCAGCGGCCCCAGTTACACGAAGGCTGACAGTTTCACTCCTCTCACTGCCTGGAGCAGACCCCTGCATGCTGCTGCATAGACACACGGGGTCGACCCACACAAGCAGGGCGTGGCGCCATGCCTCCTCCAGGGACAGGTACCCATAAGCTTGACTTGCTGGCATCAGTGCGACTTGCTGGCACCAGGACCTCAATGGGCACCAGGGCTGGCAAGGGCTGGGAGCCATGGCCCTTCATTTGCATCAGATTCTCCAGGTGGCAAGCTCATGGCGACAGAGCGTCCTGACCTGAGCAAGTGCTGGCAGGGGGCGGTGGCGCGCCTTCTCAATGGCGGGCACCCCCTCATCTGCAATGATGTCCCCCAGCGCCTCTGCCGCCTCCACCCGTGTACGGTTATTTTTGGAGGCCAGCCCAACCACCAGCATATCGACAATGCGCAGCGTGGGGTGCAGGGCACGCGCCTGCCGCAGTAGCTCCCTGTGCAGGTGCCTGATGCGGTCCTGCAAGCGGCATCACGGCAAAGTTTACTGTGACTGCTAGACGACCAAGAGTACACAGCACAGCATACAGATAGTACAGGTGCCTGATATGGTTCAGGTAGGCTCATGGCACCAATTTGAAAGCAGAGTGGGGTGCAAGGCATCTGCTGGGCACAGCGCAGCATCAAGTGTCTAAGATAGTCCTGCTGGCAGCAGAGGTCAGGACACGGGGCCACATGACGCACGTTCTGTAGAATGCACCACATGCAGCGAGCAGGCAGGGCTGGAAAGCACCTGGGGGCATGTACTGCAGACAGGGCAAGTAGCGCAACATGCCTGGCAAAGACACAAGCCTGCTCATAGCATTTATGCCAGCAGATCACCTGATTGTGGCCTGCCTTTTCAATCAGGCAGGGCACAATCACAGCTGCCTCATACTCTGTCAGCTGGCAGTCCTGCAGTGCCAGATGGAAAGCGTTTCAACAGAAATTCCCAAAGCAGCTGCAGAGATGGTGGCGCCAGAGGGCAGCCAGCCAGCACACAAGCATGTGGTGCAGCCAGCACCACCAGCGCGGGCAGGACAGGTCAGCCAGCTGAGGCAGTCACAGCACACTGTCGCCCACCACCTGCTGGCTTGCCTTTAGCATGCATGCAGGCAGCATTGATCAGCCCAACTATCAGCGGTCAGCTCTGACGGAATGCAGGGGGCTGCATCAGCAGCAAGACACAACCAGAAAGACTTTGTGCAAAGCATCCCCTTCAGCCGCACGCAACTACAGCCCCACTCTGCCAACACAGCTCCATGCGCATTTCAAAAATGCCCATGCAGGCAGACAAGCCATGCCTGCCATGGGCCCAGGCAGACAGGCAGCGGTCAAGCAGACTGGGCAAGTCTGCCAGCACAAGCGCACACTGCTGCCGATTGTCAACCAGTACAGCTGCAGAAGGCGGGATATGTCAGCCAGAAGACGCGCTTACAGCGCACTGCCACCCACCATCTGCTGGCACAGCTCCAACAGCGCCTTGCACATTTCCAGGACCTTGAGCAGGCACTGTGTGTTGCCGTCGCACAGGCGCAGCACAGCCCATCGCAGGAGCAGGTCCAGGTTGGACACCGCAGCCTCAGGGATGTCAGACAGCTGCCCTAACAGCAGGTCTGCTGCCTCCACATGCTGCCGGAAGTCCTTGCTGAACAGCAGGGCCCTGCACAGGGCGGCAGGTCTTTCGGCGGGGCCAAGGTTCACTGCTGTGCCCAGGGGCTCCAGCAGCATGCAGGTTCCCAGCACTGTCCAGCTGCAGCCTTGTGGTGTAAGAGAGCTTCAGAGGCGTATGGTACAATGCTGCAGCTTGTCACAGGTGTAAAGGCAAGGCAGGGATGACCGGTGTCTGCCCACACGCAGCCTTGTCCCGTATGCAGCAATCCCCAAAGACACATTCTCCCTCTGCACACCTGAGGGTGTCTGACGTCTGTGGCGCCAGGTCTGTCTCCAAGGCCTCAGCCTCATCCTCCCTGACACCCTCAAACTTGCCAGTCTTCAGGGTGAAGCGCGCCTGCAGGTACATCGCAGCATGCATTACCTCTCATGTGCAGGCCGAGGTGGTGCAGGTGAGGCAGGTGAGGAAAGCAGCAGTCCCTGTACCCCGACAGCATGCCTTGCGGCCGCCGCAGTGCACTACCTGGAGCAGAACCACAGCGGACAGTCTGGCAGCCTCACAGGCAGGCCGTGCGGAGCCTACCTTCTTGGCCCGATCATCCTTGCGGTCACTGACAAGCAAACACGGCCCGTTGTCGTTGCTGCCCAGCGCAGATGCTGCAGCAGCTAGCGTGGCTGCACTGTTGCTGCGGCTCTGCAGGCCTGCCGCCCTTGAGCCACGCACAGAGGCTGGGCGACTCCCAAGGCTGGCAACAGAATTGGTCCGAGATGGAAGCTTGATCTCTGGCACCTTGACCCCTGCACACACAGTTTCGTGGTCAGCTGGTTGCTCTTTGTCAAGCCACCAGCAGGCAAACACCTCCCAAGGGGAAACGGTGCTTATTCTGCAAGGATGCTGCTGAGGTCAGCCGGGCATGCAATGCCTGGCAGCCGCTGGCTCAAATCAGCTGTCACCTGCAGCGTCGCCCCTGCTGGCCGTTGCAGCTCTGCTGGCTGGGCCAGGACCAGGCGCTGCAACTCCGACCTTGGCCGCCGTATCGAGCACTGCCTGCCTGGCTGCTGCAGGCAGAGAGGCAGCGGCTGCTGCCGCCTCCTCTGGACCGTGCACCTGCAGCAGTGTGGTATGCTCAGCACAAGTAGTTTGGGCACGGGGCACTGCTGCTTTGCTTACATGGATGCAAAGGCAAGATCCTCCAATGAACTGGATGTGGACATGCCTAGCACCTCCAATTCTGTACACGTGCTGCAACAGAGACCGCACAGCTGCGTGGCAGCCGAGTATCCTGCCCAAACAGTGCACAGCAGCAGAACAGTCCTGCACAGACAGGCTGGCAGATAAACAAAGGTGTAGAGGTAGCCAGGCACATACTGCAAGGACATCATCATCCCATATGCCCCTGCGCAGCTGCATAGCGCTTGCAGCCCGTCAAAGCCAGCCCACCATGTGCCAAGAGTGACCATGCCTTCTGACCTGCTGCTGACAGGTGCTTGCCAGCCTGCAGCCCCGCCCCGACAGCCTGGCACCCACCGCAAGGACTTGCTGAATGACTCCTGCGCCTGCCTCTCGAGGGTCCACAGCTTTGTCCTGCAGGCCGACAGCAGCAGCCCGAACAACAGCGTCCAGGCACTTGCCAGCCTGCCCGCCCTCCACCACGCTGCTGATGAAGCGCAGCCCTGCCAGCTTGGCCTCTGTGCTGGCCTTGGGGGTGGCGATGGCATCAGCCACTGCTGGCACGAGGCGGTCTGGGCCTGTGGTACTCTGCCAGGCCTCCAACATGGTCACCACTGCATTCCTAACCTGCAGGCCGCCAGCCGCTCAGCAAGCAGGTGGAGGAGAGGCCATGCTGCAATGCAGATGCTGTGCCAGTGGACCCTGACAGTGCAGCTCTGACACCAGCGCAAGCTGAGGTGGCCGAATGCAGCCCAAGAAGGCTTGCATGCGGCTAGACAGGTCCTGAAGCGAGAGTTGTGTCGCATGCAGTTGTGATGGGCAGAGCAGGGCAGTGCGGACCTGGCTCTTGCTGTCAGACAGGTTTGCCACTGCAGTGCCCAGAAGTGGCCTGCCAATGCGATCAAAGGCAGATCCCATTGCCTTGGCCAGCTCTCCCAGCAGCAGTAGGACCCTGGCCGCAAGATTCCTGTTGCTATCACCCAGACGGGCCTGCACAGAGTCATGGAAGGGGCATTAAAGTTGCATGACAAAGCGGCTGGATTCTGTTTCAGAGAGTCATTTGCACACATTGCTTTGACTGACTGCAGCACTGGCATAATGTCCACAACACCTGACTGGGTCTTGCTGCCAGCATGCTTCTCATCAACTGGGCGGGTGACACAGTGAGCAGTGTGCTTGCAGCTCACCTCCTGTGGGATGAGGTGAGGCTTTCGCTATGTGAGGTCACGGGCAATCCTAGGCAGAGTCAGCTGCAAGCAGCAGAGCAGGCTGCAGCTCCCACGGGCAGCTGGCGCACAGCGCCAGTGTCAGGATTCCTTGACAAGTGACATGAAAGGCGCTTTGTCAACTTGAGCACCGGCATCAGGTCCCTAGCCTCTGACTGCTGAATTGCCTCCAGCACGGTTCAGGCAAGTCATACAGATGACAGCCTCACTCACCTTCCTTCTACGCTTAGCGCCAATGATATATCACCCACGCTTGGTTGGCACCCTGCCTCCCATTGCCTTCAGACAGGTGACATGTAGAGGGTGCTGTTTCCCAAACTCACCTTCAGCGCTGGCATCAGATCGCCTACATTTGGCTGAATCCTGCTGCCCGCGGCCTTAAGGATCTCTTCAAACTCTTCCACAGCTGCATTGCGTTCCTTCCAGTTGGCGCTGCCCAGGCTGGTAACCAGCTTGCTAGTGATGTGCCCGCTGATGTCTGTGCGGGGCAGCAGTTCGTCTGGGTCAAAAGCTGCAGGGATATCCTCTGCTGCCTCAGCAGGCCCAGCAGCTGCCGTGCTGCCTGTTTGCTGCTTCTGGCCCCTGCCAACCCTGCGCACCATGCGCGCTGGCACCACCTGCAGCATGAGGCAGCAAGCTGAGAGGAGTTATTACATCTTGCCGGCCTGTGCCTTCCTTCAGCTGTCTGTCCACTACACCCACAATCACCACTTGCAGCCTCATGCAGCATGCTAGATTGAGCACAAAATGCCCGACAGTTGCCCTGAGCGGATTGGTCCAGCGGCAGAGTAGCAAGCAGCAGCAGCATGGCTGTCTCTCCGCTCAAATAGCCCACTATGGGGATGCTTGACACTTCTGTGTCCAGGCCAGTGGGCCACCTGCTGTGGAAAGAGTCTGGTACTGTCATGAGGGCAGCATCATTGTGAACTTATTTGACACCTCTGTTCCTTCACCAGGCCGCCCACCTGCTGCTGGGGATTTCTCTTGAAAGAGTCCTCCAGCGCTGTCATCAGTGCAGGCTTGACATCGCTGCGCAGCATGTCAGCCAGCCCGGGGCCCAGCTGCTTGTGGCAGATGGACAGCAGGTGGATGGTGGCGTTGCGCACGCCGGCATTGCTGGAAGCCAGGTCTGCCTTGGCCCACTCGATGAGGGCCTTGACGTCAAAGGGTCCCAGCCCAAACTCCTCCACAGCTGTGCCCATCCACATCAGCGACTCGCTGAGGACCTGCAGCATCACTGGCGCCGGGGGATGGACAGAAAAGCTGATAGGCCTGGCAGGCACAGCAGCCCTCTCAATCACCACTCCAGAAGGATGCTGGCATTGCAGAGCAACTTGCATATGGTGTCCAGTGCATCAGGCCGAGTACAGACCTGTGGCATGCGCAGTTGCACTGCGGCTTCACCAGCATCTGCGCCTCAGCCTTACTAGACAGAGACATCAGCATGCACACCTTTAGGGGTTTGTAGGCCGCAACATCCTTGCGCCAGCAAGCAGTATGACAGGCACGACTGGGCCTGCACCTTGGGATTCTTGTGGGCCACCGCCTTCTTGTGCAGCTGCATGCACACAAACTGGGGCCCCAGCGCCTCTGAGGTGGCTGTCAGGGCCTGCCCTGCCGGCCCCTTCAGCTTGATGTCCGCCATTTTGTCCACCAGGCCCCCAATGGCCAGGAA
This sequence comes from Asterochloris sp. CNOR1, assembly GCA_963969365.1. Classification (NCBI taxonomy): domain Eukaryota; kingdom Viridiplantae; phylum Chlorophyta; class Trebouxiophyceae; order Trebouxiales; family Trebouxiaceae; genus Asterochloris; species Asterochloris sp. CNOR1. The sequence continues at coordinate 1,435,775 of OZ017758.1, read as the reverse complement.
GGCGTCCTTCTTGGTCATAGAGGGGGACTCAGTGGCCACCAAGCTGATCAGCTCAAACGCCTTGCTCATGACCTGCAGGGAGCCGACGATGGGAGAGTACTGTAGGCAGAAAAGAATGCCTTGCACATCCCCTGCAGGGGTGCCCAGAATGGGAATCATGCTCTGCTTATCACCTGCAGAGTGCCCGGTGGGAGGTGGGTCTGGCAGTCCTGCACATCACCTCCAGGGTGCCCATGATTGGAGCTGACGACGTGCACCTTGATTTCCAGCAGGGCATCAAGGTGCTTGAGCCATGATGCAAGCCAGACTGCTCACACAATACATTTCAGCCATTGCTGCAGAGGCCCATAGCACAGCCCTTGTTGCCTTTGCAGCATGTGAGAACTGTTCAGTAGGACTCAAATATTGGCTCCCTTGCCCCAAACTGCATGAAATCAAAGCAGGTGCTTGCCGGTTGCCGATGGCTGAGTCCAGGGCAGCTGCTCACACAAGTATATGACCTTTGTGAGCCATTGAACCCACCTGAAAGTTCTTCTCTGACCAGCCCGGCAAGTAGGACATGCTCTGCACAAGCGCGGAGGCTGAGCCGTTGAGGTTCTCTTTTGTGGCATGCACCTGCTCCAGCAGGCGCTCCATGCTGGTCAGCCGCTCCTTCCAGTTGGCGCTCTGCAGCCCCTCCAGAACGCCTGCACACAAACAATTTCTTGTCTCGTCGCAGTCTTTGTGATCCCAGCCCTCTGCCGCACCACCAGCACGCCTGCACACAGACACATCCAGTGTGTCTCTGCAGTCCATTTAGGCGGCATGCCCACAGGCACATTTTAGCAAGACTCATGGTTGCAGTGCCTAGTGTTCATGGTGCAAAGGCATCATGGCTGCCGTTTCAGCAGGTCTCGAAGGGCATCAGGTGGCAGTGCCCAGCTGTGGCTCCTGCCCATTGGAGTTGCCTTGACATGGCCTGCATCCTCTCAAAAGGCCTTGCCAAGTCATGCACACACAACATGAGTCCCTGCAGCAGCTCACAGCTGACAGCTTCCCCAGGCCAGCGGGGCGCCATGAGTGCTCACCCTCGCCAAACAGCTGCAGCAAAGTCTGCTTTGCATCCTCCTTGGAAAGCGTCCCGGCTGCCAGGCCTGCATCATCGTCGTCAGCCACACCCGAACCGCTGCCAGCGCCAGCTGCCGGCTTGCCCTTCTGTGACCCTGTAGGGGCCAGGCGCCGGGCCACAGGCGCCTTGCCTGAGGTGCCAGTCCCTGCTGCAGGCTGCGCATTTGAGCTGCGTGTGGCCAGTACAGGCGGCTCTGCAGAGGGCCCCGTGGCCTGCAAACACATATGTCAATGCATGTGTCAGTAATTTCTCAGCCTCAACTCAGAGGCTCATGACCAATGGAGCTCAAACAGTCCTTGAGCTGTGTGCAATTCTGCCCTGGCATGCAATCTTAGAAAGCTACTGGGCTCTTCAGCACAGTTAAGGTCGTGCAGCGCAGCAGTCTGCGGAATCTTGAGTGCAACAACGATGGCCGCTGCCTGCAGCAATCAGGGATTTTGACCAGAAAGATGCTGACGGCAAAGACCTGGAAGGCGCCCAGGCACTCACTGGCATGTTCGTGCCGCGCCTGATCCCTGGGGAACTGCTGGCAGAGGACGTGGCGGTGATGCCACCTTTGGCAGCTACCGCTGCACTGGTGCCTCCCCCTGACACAGCCTGCTGGAACATCTCGTCCAGTTTCTTCTTGCGGGCATCGTCCAGCTTGGCAGTGGCCTGCAGTGGCAGGCACATGCACCACATCAGAAGCAGGCCAGACAACAACATGTACAGTGGTCTGCAGTGCTGGCAGCCAAAGCCCCGAATTTGAGAGCAGGGCAGGGGCGAGCATACTGCAGCTTGAGACGGATATAGAGAGGCACGTCAGTGGTCTAAAGAAACAGCAGCAGCTCTCCTGTTGCACCTCTGCCTGGTGCACGATGACTTTACTGATGCTTGAATGCAGTTGCAGCTCCAGGGGGTCTGTCAAGCTTGGCTGTCGCTTACTGAATAGGTCTGGCTTGGGCTGGCTGAGTATTTGAATGCGCAACATGTGCTTGATCAGAACAAGCTTTGTAATGGTACCCTGCCAGCTTTTGGGAGGTCTCCCCACAGACGCGCTGCTGCCCTGATGGCAAACGTCCTCAGCAGGTCTGGCCAAGTTTCAGCCCAGTTTCTCAGCAGGCCTCAGCAGGCCTCACCTGAAGAACTCAGGCGCTCAGAATTCCGCCACACTGTGCTCACCTTGCTAAGCACAGACGCGCTCCCCGCCTTCATTGCAAACGCCACCAACACGCCCAGCGCTGCCTCCCGTATGTCAGGGGCAGCCTCCCCAGCTGCCTTGGCAGCGGCTGGCAGCACCGTGGAGTGGACCTTGGCGGCGGACGCCTTGCTGGTGCTTCCTACAAACGCCTGAATGGTCTTCAAGGTCTCCACCTTCACTTTGGGGTTTTTGTGGTCCAGGGCTGCCACCAGGTCATCCTGAATGTCTGCTAGGCTGAAACAGTACCTGAAAGATGAAGCACATGGCAGTGTGTGCCGAGTGTAGCTGCTGCAGATAGAGGCCAAGAGCAAAATGCCATGGTGTCAATCATGCACACCAGGCAAGCATCAGCCCGTGTGCACAGTCTAGCAGGAGTGGAAGTCTAGTGGATGATCCACGTTAACAGCGCAGGCTTGGACTAGGGCAGCTACAAAGGAGGCGCTACTCATCAGAGACAGGCCTGTTACCTGCTGGGGACAATGGCAGCACTAACCCTGGGCGGCTTTGAGGCAACTCACTTGTGCATGTACCGGAGTGCCTCTGCCAGGTTCTGGCAGGCAACAATATTTTTGTCCTTCAGCTTGTCCAGCAGCGAAGGGCAGAGAGCCCTGGCTGTGCTACTGTAACTGCTACGGAGTCCCTTAGCCAGCAGGCCCATGACAGCGGCAGCCTCAGCCACACAGACAATGTTGCTGTCCTTGGTGAGGATCTTCTTGAGCTCCCTGCACAGCCGCAGGCAACAATAGGGAACCAATGGTGCAAGACATGGCAGTCGCAGCTACACCTTTCAGTTTTCTGCTGCAGGTGGATTCCAAAAGTGGGTCAAGAGATGGCAAATCTGCTGTGATGGAAGATGACTCACGGACAAGGGCTTGGCAAGAAGTACAACCTTCAGGCTGAGGTGGTCATGGCAGTTGCACAAGCAGCAAAAGAGCAAGCTCACCTGCTGACCTCCCCAAAGTCGCCTGGAGCAATTTTGGGGGTCTTGGCAAGCGCCCGCAGAGACTGGAGTGCATCCCTCCGCTCAGTCCACTTCTTGGACGCCAGCCCAGACCAAAACTCTTTGCCCAGCTGCTTGAGGACGTCCACAGGCTCAGAGAAGTCATAAGCATCTGTTCCCTGCAGCAGGGCAACACAGCTGCAGTCCACAGGCTCAGAGAATATCGTGGCCACCTGTGCCCTTCAGCAAGGCTGCACAGTTGCAGTCTGCGGCCTCAGAGCAATCGTAAGGCTTCATGTGCTGCAGCAAGGCAGCACAGTTTTACCCCTGACAGGGTGAATCACTGAGAGCTGCGATACTTGGGGCTGGCTCCCCCAGTGTGCAATCAAGAATGAATGCAGGGAAGCAAGCTGCCTCGATTGGAGCCTGCTGACCTGGAACGTAAAAGCAGTCAGGTTGTGCTGCAGACACTGTGCGGACACGAGTGACGCAGGTGCTGGGCACCGGGGATGCCAAATCACACCTCCTCCTCCTCCTCAGGCTCTGCTGCAGCAGAAGCTGCTGGGCCCGCAGCAGCAGCCTCGTCAGGCCTGCTGGCGGGCTCAGGAGCTGGAGCGGCCGCCCTGCGAGCCTGCTCCTTGCGCGTGAAGCGCTCGGGCTGCCTGCGCCCAGCAGGTGCCTCCTGGATAGACTTCTCCACGTCCTTGCGCATGGCATCAGGCATCTTGTCCACCAGGGTGGCCTGGACGGTTGCCGCCCCCATCCAGCTGCAGAGCTCCATCTGCAGGGGCAGCAGAGGGGTCGGCCAGTGTCATCAGAAGGTGGCAAGCAGCGGCCTCGGTTCTGCAAGGCCACAGGTCTGTGGCTGCAGTGGCACATGCGGTGTTCACTGTGCTGACACTTGATCAGCAGACAAGGGCACATGCAAGCTGGCACATGCGGGCAGAGCCACATGGTTCTGGGCAGCTTGAAGTCCCTTGACACAGCAGAAGGCCTAGCTGCTGCGCAGGCAGTAGACACCGCTTGGGGTTTCCATGGATGTCGAGCTTTGCAGGCACACACGCATCTGCTGCATGCCGCATGAGTAGCGCTGCTTACTGTCAGCTTCTTGGCTCCGTCTCTGACAGGCTCCTGCTTTGCCTCAAACAGCTTAGGCAGGCTCTTCAAGATCTGCTGTGGGGGGATGACTTTGACACCAAATTGGCTGCAGCACAGCAGTGGCACACTGAAACGAGCTCTGCTGAGGCATGAACAGCAAAGCACGGATTGGGGGTCCAGCAGCTGACCAGATCCTGGCACAGGTGGCTCCATTGTTGATATGTGCTGCCTACCTCACTGCAGTCGTGATAATGTCCGCAGCTGCCACAACGACCTTAGGCACTTTGTCTGTGAACGCTTTCATGATGTTTTCCTGCAGCCGCAGCCACAGTACTGACGGCGCGTGGGTGTTAGCTGGTGCATGCCGCATTGCCTCTACTAGGCGGCAGGCTGCCGGGCCAGAGTGAGCTCAGCAAGACTGGCCCTGGTGCCAAGCAGGCAGACCTCCAGCGAGCACTGCCTCAGGAGTGAGTCCCACACAGGCATGGCCTCAAGAAACAGCATTGTCAGCAGCAGGCAGACCTCAGGCAGGCATCTGGCTCACTTTTGCACTCAGCAGCATGACCTTGCCATGTTACCCACCACGACTGCCTCGCCCTGCTCCAGCTCGCAGAACTCCAGGCAGACGTCCTTGGCACGCTGTATTGTGCCAGGCCGCTGCTTGAGCACCTTGCTGGCCAATCCAGAGCACAATGGCCCCGCAATCCTGCATACAGTGGCCATTGTGAGGCTTCAGCAGGCAGAATACGTTACTACTACACCTGCCCTGACAGGCAGAGCTCATTGCTGTCAAGCACTGGCAATGGTAGTGGTGGACTTTCAAAGGCGAGTGGAGGAAGGCGAAGGGCCCGCAAGGCTTTGCCTGGCAGCCACAGACTCATCAGCCTTGCTGAGCAGTGCAGACAGCGCCTCCAGCGCCTTGTCCAGGGCAGCAGCATTAGCGTCTGCCATCGCCTTAGGAAAGACGCCCACTGCAGACAGGCGGAGACTTGGTAAGGGCTTTAAAAAGCAGACTGCCAATGCTGCAACTCTCCATATCACGTTGAGGGTGGACCCCACATCCCGCACGAGCTGGCGAGCTTGCGACTCTGGCTCCCATAGAGCGGCCTGTACTCACCATACTGACTCAGGATGGGGTCCTCCGAGCTACAGACCCTCTGGCAGGAGGCCTTGATCTCCTCATAGACCTCACATCTGACCTTCCAGTTCTTGTGAGCCACCCGGTCACCCAGGGGCTGAGAGCGGGCAGCTTGCAACATTGCTGCCTCATCATCTGCCATGCTGTCAGCAGCACAGCAGCTGCCTCTATGAGTGCTTTCACTGCTGAGAGGCTCTCAAAAGATGGGGACCCTCCTGTACTGTGCACACACCGAGGTGCAACTGGAATTTTCTGGGCCTGCTGGGCACACCTCTGGTCTCTGGAGCCCAACGAGGGCTGCCTTGAGGAGCAGCAGGCCACCGAAATTCTGATCTGTTAAGTTTGACCAAGGGCTTCAGGGGCTTCTGGCCAACCTTATTGTATAGCAGAAAAGGCTGGCCTCCAGAAGGGTGCGGTAGAGACCAGACGGCCATGTCAGGCAAGTCCCTGACTTCTTCATGTTGCCACCGCTGCAACGCCTGACGGGACTCCCAGGCCTTTTCACCTGATTCTGCAGATCTTGCAGAGGATGACCTGTATCAGGACCTGTATGGAGATGGAGGAGAGTCAGGTGCTGCGCTGACAGCTGGCCTTTACATGTTGGCCTGCTGCTCTGAGAAGCCCCTTGAACCAGAGCTGCGTTTGATGAGCCAGCTGCGTGTCTCAAGTGTTTTCTGTTTTGCTGTAACAAACTGCCTCCCGCTGCTGGTCAAGTCTTCTGTGCCAAACCAGTCAGATCCAGTGGTGATCAAGGTCTCTGCGTATGCAGCAGCTGCTCCCATTGAGAGTCAGGCCGCTCCCACTGCATCACAGGCCCTGCAGCCTGCTGCTGTGTCTGTATCGTTTGTAGAGCCAGCTTCAGCTCAGGCGTCGCCTTTGCAGCCTAGCCAACAGCATGGGCTGCCTCAGACCAGTGACGCAGGGCCTGCACTGGCTTCTATCCAGCAGGCTCAGCGGGTGGCCAGTCATCAAGCTGCCTCCACCTCAGGTGGGTCACAGCGGCAACATGAGCTGCACACCTGCACTGACGCTGCACCTGAACCTGCCTCACTGTCGCTGCTTCCCTGCCTGTTGAGCATGGTGCCCGGGGCAACCCTGCTGAAGCAGGGAGGAACAGCTTCGTGTGAGGCCGGGGTCCCAACATGCACCCATGGTCATTGACACCTCTGCTCTGCCGGACAGGGGCTTCTTTGGGCGCCACGGTGGCCGTGCCACAGCAGAATGGCACTGGCGCCCCAAACACCTCTGTCTACATCGGCAGCCTTCAGTGGTGGACGACAGACGCTCAGCTTGAGGCCCTCTGCTCCGAGTTTGGTGAGGTGCTGCAGATCACCACCTATGAGGACAAGGCCAATGGCAAGTCCAAGGGCTATGCTCTGGTGGAGTTTGCCACCTTTGAGGCAGCCCAGGCGTGTAAGGAGCAGTTCAACGGGTGAGTGCCAGATGTGGCTGGGGCGCTTTCCCCGTGGTGGTCTGCACAGCATGTTCCTAAGAAGCAGCCAGAGCAGTTCCAGGGAGGGGTGCGCCAAGTGGAAGGGGCCACTGCTTGGCGCACTGGGTTGTTACTGTGGCAGACGTTCTGACAAGCAGCCAGGGCCATCCATGATTGCTTTTGGTGGATGGGCAGTGCCGAATCTTGTTCTGCATGTCATCAAGTGCTCCTGGGAAGGCTCTGTGAGGTGTACAGGTAGCACCAGAGTGGTTGACTGTGCAGTGCTGAGCCCTCACAGGTTCTCAGTGCAGCTTGAGTCGAAAACAGGCTCCAGTGCAGGGCTCTGCCTGGCATGAGGTACAGGTGCACATCCTGTTTGCACCTTGGTGCCCCGCAAGTGTTGAGGCCAGCCGCAGAAGTGTGCCCTCTCATCTTGCAGGCGAGAAATCAGTGGCAGGGCGTGTGTTGTAACGTACAAACAGGCCACACCTGCGGCAAGGCCGAGCTCTGTTCTGGCAGCAGCAGGGAGGGGTGCTGTGGTGTCTGCAGGCCTGCACACCGCAGCAGCAGGGGTGCCTGGCATCCCCAGACCTGCTGGGCTTGGCATCTTTAGGCCCCACCTGGCGGTAAGCTCAGCAGTGCAGGCTCTGGCCTGGAGAGTGCTTGAGCACTTGAGACTGCTGCATAAGGAGGCTGTTGTTAGGCATCTTCGCAAGACAAGCCCTGGAGCGTTGTTGGCATCATGTTGTCTCTGCCAGCTTTGCCAGCCTCTGCAGCTGTCTGCTGAGCAGATGTGTCTACCAATGCTTCCCTCCTGCTTCAGGCATGCTTTCTAGCTCTGCCTGCAGGTGCCCGGGGCCAGCATCGGTACCTATGGCAGCACAGGCATGCACATGCCGTATGCCAGCATGGCCATGCGTCCATCAGCACCAATCCCCAACCTGGGGATGCCTCTGCACCCCGGCTATGCTGCTCTCATGCAGCAGCAGCAGATGAGCATGGGGATGCAGGGCATGGGGATGCAGGGGATGGGTGCACCTATGGCCAGCCTGCCATTCAACCCCCTTCCAGGTCAGTCTGCCTGTAACATTTGCCTGCACAACAAGCAGGCAGCTATTGCTGAAAGTGCTCACTGCTGCAGGCATGGGCATCAGGGGCCCAGCACCACCTCCACGCAGCGAATCTGATGACATTGCAAAGCGTGCTCGCCTTGTATAGTGCTGCCTGCCTCATGAATTAATCAATTTCATCGCACAGCCGTCATGCAATCAGTCTCAGACTCAGTGGGACTTGTCAGGAGGGAAGCAGATCTTGCAGCGCCAGATGCCATGCTCGCATTCCTGCCCAGTCTCTGCCCGCGCATCCCGCTTGGCAGCAACGCGCGCCTCTTTCTGTGCCCTTTTGCTGATGGGAAGGTCGCTGTTGAGGGTGCTCGCCATTGCGCGTGCCTCTTTATTTGCAGCCCTCTCCCGCTGTCGAGTCTGCAAATCAAAGGGTTGGCTGGGCTCTGGGGTGGCCAACAGGTTGCACGCTGTGTGGTGCCACTGCTCACCTCTTCTTTGGCGGATTTTGCTGCCTCCAACTCTCTGCGATGAGCCTCCATCCTATCCTGCTCTGCATGCTTGGTCTCAGCAAGTTTATCTGCAGCAAGGGGTTGTGTGACATGTGTGATGAAGCAACAAGCTGATCAGACAGTACCGGGTGTGACAGTAGATGAGCTGGTGCATCAGGAGCAGCAGGCCAATGAAACAGGACCAGGAACTGGCCTTTGTGCTCGGCTCCCATCCTGATGCGGCTATATATCCTGCAATGCAACCTTTGTCCGGGATTCTGGGCAAACTCCGAGAGTCCAACTCTGCAGTCCCAGGGAGGCATCTGAGTGGACTGCCTCCCTTGCTGTCCCTATGCCCCCGGCTCCGCAGCAGCATGCGCGGTCTCGAACCAGCAGCCTGGTCAAGAGACTGGTGGAAGAGGAGGACTTCAGGCAGAGAACATCACAGGGTCTGCAATATATGGCCATGCAGCAGTCTGGTGATGTCCTGGCAAGATGTAAACAGCTGAATGCATACCTGAAGGTCAGGCTGCTGTGTGCCTTGCAGCTCTGCAGTTGCTGCCAGCAGTCATCATGCATTGTACAGCTGTCTTGCAAATATGCAGGGCTTGGCAAGCATACAGCAGGCGTGTCCAGAGCCAGCAGTCCCTGCTGTCCAGGCAGGCCTGCCGCCTGCAGCAGAGCCAGTGCCTGCTCAGGATGGCAGCGAGTCAAACAGCGACTCTGATTTGCAGCTCAGCAGCAGGGACAGCAGCTTCAGCGGCAGCGGTCAGGATAGCAGCCCAGCACCTGCCACCCCTAGGCAGCCCATGGAAGGTTGTGAGCGGGAGGCAGCATGCCGCAGTGCCTCCAGCTTCTTATCATTAGAGGATGCTGCGCAGCCAGGGGGCACTGGTGCAGGCGGCTGCCGGTGGCCGTGGCAATCACAGGCCCCAGGGCCGCTAAGTGACAGCAGGATGCCCACAGCAGATGCCCTCGGAAGCGAGCAGACTCACGGGTCTCCTGACTGTCCTGAGCATGCTCCAGGCAGCCAGGCTCATTGCAGCTCAGCACCCGTAGAGAATGCATTGAACCAGGGGCAGGACGGCACAGGTCTTGCAGGAGAGGAGTTGTCTGCAATAATGTTGCAGGCAAGCCTGACAGGGAGGCCAGCCAGTGCACTGCCAGCGTCCTGTTCCAGCAACCGCAGGGGATACAGCCTGGTGCAGCAGGCTGCAGCGCTCACAATTCAGAGCTGCTTCCGGGGCCACCTTTGCCGCAGGTGAGATTTCGCCAGCTGCAGCTCGAGCATCCTCGCCAGGGCGGGGCGCATTGTAAGAAGTGCTGCTGCTCATTGTCCTCCGTGCTGGTCTGCCAAACCACAGCCTCTTTTGGGCACAGCACACGATATACGTTTGCCGTGCAGGCGGCATCCCAGGCTACCAGGCGGTGCAAGCGTTGCTTGCAGCCCCAGAGAGCCTTCTGCAGGGTGGAGCAAACCACAGCAGCGGGTTCTGGCCAGTTCGCAGATAAGCATTAAGACCCAAAGCACAGCAAGGATGCAGGCAGTGGCGTCAGTGTCACTGCTGCAAGGTCAGCCTGCAGCGCGTCTGTCATGATTGCCAAGTACACAGACAGCAGCTTGACCGGGGCGGCCCTGACCATGTTATGGTCACTGCTGCAGCTGAGACTGAGCAGGTGGCGCAACCCCTGGGCCAGGTGTGGATCCGAAGTGCAGCAGACCTCAGGCCCAGCAGGAGCAGCCACAATGCTCGCTCAGAGCTGGCTGCAGTTGCACCCGTGGCTGCTGTTGGGGCGTTGTGGCGGGCCAGCTCCAGAGCTGATGCAGTGGAGGTGAGCGGCTGCTGCTGTGGTCCCAGCCCTGCTGGGCTCATGCAGGCGCCGAGCTGCATGCACAGCGGACTAGACATGCCAACATGTGGGTTCAGCTGCAGACATTCTGCTCTGCTTGCATGAGGCTGCAACACTTTGTGCAGGGCTTGGAGTCACTTGAGGAGGCCAACCTATCTATGGCCGCGCAGCGTCTAAGCCACCCCATGACCCACTTATGCCCTTCCACATGAACTGAGTGAAGCGCTCCCACTCATGTGTGTGCATTGCCTGCATGGCCTTATAGTCTCACGACAATGAAACTGTTGGCTTCATTGTTGGGCTGTGAAGCAATTTGAGTGGTGAGTGTGATGCAATTCAGGATGAAGCACGTAACTTAGCGACTGTCCAGCGCACCTGGGGTATGCCAGACGGGCACAATACCTTTCTGGTCACACTGACGCTGCCCCCAACCAGTCACAGTGGGAAGTGATGATCAAGCAGCTGCATGTGGTGGTCCAATCAGAGAGCTTCAGACGTGAGGCTTCAGCATGGTTCGTGGTGTTGGATGGTCTCCCTTGCTGGTGCAATCACTGCTGTTGCTCTCACAGTCGATCGTAGTGGCCAGATGCTGGAAGACTGGCAGGGACATATCACTGAGCCATGGATGTTGCCAGGTCCGGCACTGTCGAGGCGGACAGTAGTGCCTTGCGATCGATGGAGTTGTGTGAAATGTAACTACACATCAGATTCCCCCAGCTGTGGCATGTGACAGACTGGTCCTCGGCACACAATCTCCCAAAGACGAACATAGACACCTGAGTCCAGCGCCTGTGACAGTGTTGATCTTTGGGCACCTCCAAATGTGCCTCCCGTGTCAACCTGAGCTTTGACAGAGCCAGTGGATGAGCACAAGGGTGCACAGCTTGTCACAAGAGGAGCTCCAGCTAGTTCTGGCAAATGTCCCATTTGCAGAAAGGTAGAAGGCTGTCCTAGCAGGCCTGCTAGTTTGCACCTCTTGCACCAAGGTGTCTGAGCCAGCCCTCTGAGCAGCATCACCATCTCAGGTGCACGACCCCCAAAATGCACCATGCTGCCCCTGTTCTCCCTGCTGGGCCCCCCTGGTGGCCTGATGCCAGCATCAGCAGCATCTCCAGAATGAGTCACTGCATTTTTGTGTGTCCGCAGGCTCAGCCATGCGCCCTGCGTGTGCAAGGCGTGGCGGAAAGCCTTGGCCGCGCCCAGCATGGCCTGGGAGCATTGCCACATCCGCTCCTGCGAGCTGGCGGCCTGCATTGGGGACACGGACGACAGCCAGATCCGCATGCAGAAGAACCGCATCCTGCGGTGGGCGGTCAGGCGGGGCGCTGCGGTGCGTTGCCTCCAGGTGAGAACTCTGCACTCAGCGGCAAGGAAGCCATCTGCTGCTCCAGCTGCCTCTGCAGTGTTGGCCATGCCACCGCTGCCCGGGGCGTCAGCTCTGCATGGAGAGTGCGGCGTCCATGCAGGAGTTGGGCAGATGCGTGTGCAGTGCGGTGTTGTTGTTTGACGCACGGTGCTGCGGAGCCTGTCACTGCGCTGGGGGCTTGATGCGGCCACGGCAGCCAGGTCCAATGTCGTAGGGAGTCTGCCCTTCAATGGTGGGCAGCAGAGGCATGCAGCCGTGCCCTCCAGCACCACAGGCGAGGTCTGTGTCCTCAAGGGACAAGCCCATCGCATCTCTGCCCTGCAGGTCAACTTCAAGCCTACAGAGGACCTTGAGAGCCTGCTGCAGGCCCTGCTGCCCAGCATGTCAGGCCTGCTGCAGCTGGGGCTGACAGGCCGCATCGGCGGTGAGCATAGTTTGTTGCTGACTTGGAGTCTGTCTGCTGCCAAGCTCAGGTTCCTGCGACAATGTGCTGCTCAGACTGCTTGCAAAGCATGTGTGAGGCAGACCCTATGCTCTGCAGCTGTTTGCCTGTGAGCGCACATGTCTGCACATGCCCACCACTGCCAACCTGAACGAGCCTGATTCCTTTGGTCACAGCAGCGGGTGCTGGCAAGTCCATGGCACTCACTTGGGGCCCTGCTGTTGTGCTTGCCTTCTGTCAGCCTCATAACATTTGGTCCACAGCACACAGCTTCGGCCGTCCTGGCACATGAAGCAGCACCACTGCAGGAAGCCGTCCTCGTGAATGGCGTGTAGTGTTGGGTGCATCAGAGCCCCTCCACAGCCCGTGCGCCTGCATGGGTGCAGCTCTGCCTGTTATTCAAGGCACCCCAAGGTGGTGGCCACCCACTGCCCTGCAGGCAGCCTGTGGACCCTGGCGGCCCTGACCCAGCTGCGGCGGCTGACCATCGACGTGCATGAGCCCTACATGAACACCATCAGCCAGCACCTGCAGCCGCTGACCACACTGACCTCTCTGGACCTGAGCCGTCTGGGCTCGGGACCGCTGCGCGACAACGCGCAGGTGGGTGCAGGATGTGTGCTTTCCTGCACTGGCGGCATCGATGGCAGCTGCAGACCATCGGCACGGCACGGGTGGTGGCCTGAGTGGCAGCAGGCTGTTGCACCGATGCTGGGAATGGGATGCTTGCAGCACAATGTTGCTGCTGCACATGTCTAGCACCTGCGTGACAATATGCACCTGCCTGACGATATGCTGGGGCTGCAGTGCAAGATGTGGGACCTGACGCCTCATGCTTCCTGCAGGGGAGGTGCCAGGCATGTCTGCCAGACAGCTGCACATGTCTCAAGCTGCTGCACCTGTGCTGCAGGGTTTTCGCGCACTGTGCTCCCTTACGCTGCTGGAGCGCTTGTGGCTGTCGCGCTTTGGGCTGCTGGGGCGCCTGCCAGGCTCGGTGGGTACCTGTCTGGAGCAGGCGCTGCCAGTGCTCCATCTTCTGCACACGCAAGCTGCTGGAGCATCTGCAGGGCCTAGTGCTCAGGCTTCGCTTCTGCTCCAGCCAGTTCTTAACATCCAGCACTGGCAGGCACATGCAGGCCTCTTTTTGACCGACTGGGAGGCAGCACAAACGCAGAAAGGCGGCTTCAGGGCGCCTAGGAATGTTTTCTGCATGGGAAGGCTGATGTGCCCCGCTTACAGACCCCTTCATCCATGCTGCGCATGGGCATGCACCTGGTAGACACACACATGCAGGGTGGAGCGGGGCTGATGCATCTGGAATCACTCATCTACATTGCTTGTTGCTGTTGCTGGTGCACTCTAAACAGGCTGTCTGCAGGGCAGTCAACCCCCACACCTCTTCCCTCAGCACTCGCCTGATGGCACCTGACAGGTGTCCAGCGCTGGTTGTTGACAAGTGCAGCCTAATGCACCTGCAGATGGCTGCCCTTTGTGCCTGCAGGTCAGCCGGCTGACCGGCCTGGTCCACCTGCACCTGGAGGAGTGCGGCGTACAGGGCCTGCCAGCTGAGATCAGCACGCTGCGCAATCTGCGCAAGCTGGCCCTAGTCAGCAACCCCCTCGAGGAGGACACAGCTCTGCCAGCCAGTATGGTGGAGTGCACCGGGCTGCAGGTGAGGCAATCTGCGCCTGGCATTGTGTGGCTTTGGACTGTCTGGCGCAGAGTGGCATTGTGGATGCACGCATGGATGTTGTGGTATGACCCCTGCCAGCCTGCTGCACACTAGATTGCCCCTGGACAATGCCTGGCAGCCCACAATCGCCATGAGCTGAAGCACTGCCTCAATCTGACATGCTCTCTCTCCTGGCGGCAGCCTCACCTGGCAAACCAGCAAGGAACCTTGTTGCCCGCTTACTGCCTCTCAGCAGCAGCAAGTCAACTGGCCAGTTGCTCACTGCCTCTCCTGCCTGCTGGCAGCACAGGCCCTTATGACTTGTGCTCAACGGCCTGGCTCTAATTGACTCAATTCTAGACTCTACGGCTGACCAGCTCTGTCTGTGCCCTGCTGCAGTACCTGGACCTGAGCTGCAACGACTTGGACCGCCTGCCACAGAACCTGCACCTGCTGACCTCCCTGTGCGGCTTGGAGATTGACTACCACACCATGCTGCTGGCGGACTGCGGTCTGGGCAGCCTTGTGAACCTGCGCCTCCTGCTGCTGGATTGGGACGTCGTCATCGAGCAGTCGCTGACGGCGCTGGGGCAGCTGCAGCTGCTGGTGCTGCGGGCCATCAACATGAGCCCTGGGGACATGCTGCAGCCCTGCACCATGACCAACCTGCTGGGGCTGGCGCAGTGCCGGGCCGCTCCTGGACAGGTGAGGATATTCTGAAGTCAGGCCTGACGAGGCGTGTCACCAAGCTTGGCATTTGCAGGGGCCATGAGTGGGGCGCCAGGCGCCTCTCAGGATTTGCAGCGTAGCCTCTGTCATCCCTTGACTGGGGGAATTGCACAGGAGAATGGCCTCTCAATTGCAGAAGCTGCCTAAGCTGTCGAGTCTGAAGTGTGCCCTGCAAGTATGCTCTGCAGGGTGCACTGTCTGCCAGAACAAGCTCAAGCAATGGTCCAAGTTGGAGCAAGGAGCCTGACTGCATACACTTCCACATCAACTGTGTATGACGGCACTCCTGCTGCCTGCAGCTGAAGCTGGGGCTGATGATCTACCCTGGTGACACGACCCAGTTCCCTGTCCAATTTGTGGAGCAGCTTCTACTTCTGAACAACAAGCCAGGCATAGAGATCACATATGCCTCGCCAGACTGGCGGCGCACTATGCCATGTGCTTGGACAAACCAATTTGAGAAGGAGCTGGAAAAGCTCACTCTTGCCACCCAGTGAGGCTGCCTGGATGCTACACAACGCAGAACCGCAGGGCCGAGGTAGTCACAATGTATGTGTGTGCAAAGTAACAAAACCATGTTGTCTGTACAGCTTCATATCATCCCGGCAGCTTAAAACAATCATCTCAGTGCTGCCTTGACATGTGCTGTCTGACATGATACACTGAGTCACACTGAATCAAGGCGGTGAGGGTGAGCGGCTTTTAGAGCTGCGTCTGTCTGGCGATCCGCTCAGGGAGCGATCCCTAGCTGCCCTGCAAAGGAACAATTGACACTGAGGGACATCAGTTAAACACATTTTGTACCACAATCTTTCACCCTGATGCATTGTTGATCAACCCCCCAAGCACTCTGTGAGGTTACAGCTGCAATACGAAATTGACTCACCTCTCGGGGGTCCTCTCCCTTCTGTAAGATCTGTCATCCCTGTCGGAGTCCCTGTCCCGCCTGCTATAACCTCTGTCATCATCTCTGCTGTTCCTGAGACCAGAAGATTGCCCAGGTTCAAAGCACAATTTGCCAATCTCACAGGCAGCAGGTGGGTCTGCTGCAGATCTGCAACAGGAGAATGGCAGCTGGGCAGACCACTACACGGCAGTGCAGCATGCAGGTGGGCTGACACAGGCAACCTGAGGTACAGGACCCCAGACAGCCAGTGCAGCTAGTGTTCTATCTGCCCAGTACCCTGCCCTATTAGACATAAATGTGTAAGCAGGTGCAGCTCCTGTGACACACCTGCTGCGATAGTCCCTGTCCCTGTCGTCGCGCCTGTCTGGGCGACGCTCGCTGCCACCGCGGTCGGAGCCGCCCCTGTCGCTGCGCCCCCCTCCCGCGCCCCGGTCAGGCCTGACTGTCAGCTCCGCATCTGTGATGCATGACAACTGGACCAGCATAAAAAGGAAGCCAGCAGGCCTAGTAGCTGTGTATGCATGCAAGCTGGCCAGCAGCTGAGGTAAATACCCAGCTGGCCTGAACAGCGGCCGGCCCCTTGTCGAGTCTCGCCAGCGGCATGTGCAACAGCACCTCATTCAACCACGCAGCTGGCACACAACCACAACAGTCACTGGCATTGCTCTGATTATCTGCTTCACCAAGCTCACAAAACACCGCTCAGGCTGCACCAGCATGGTTATAGCCGGCATGAGGCATGCCATTGCCAACATCATAGAGTCAGTCCCTAGCACGGCTACAAGCCAGCTCTTTTGAGGCGGCAGGGCTGCCAAGGCAAGATGCTCAGTGGCCGCGCCCAGTGTGAATGTCTGGGGCATGACAGCTGCCAGGGCAAGGTCTCAAAGGCAGCCCCTAGTTCCACACCACACACATGACAAGGCTGACCTGCCAGCTTGGACTAAGGCCAACAGCACAGCTTGAGCAGGACCTGATCTGCAGTCCAGCAATATTCAAACATGAAAGGAATGCTGACCTGCGAGCGTGGACCTGTCCAGTGTGTCTAGAGCAGTCTCTGCATCGTGTACATTGGAGTATTCGCACAGGCCGCAGCCCTGCAAGCACAGGGTCAGTGGTCAAGGGGCAGCGGTGTTAAGGTGTGGGTTGGAACATGGCTGCTTGCGCTTGATGGCTGCTTTATTATTGGAGCAGGGTGCTGGCTGACGGTGGGTGTCCTAACACCTGGATGCGGCAGAGTTTCGTGCTGATTGAAGGCTTGTGCCTTGCCCGTTGGCGATGGGGGTGAAGTGCTTGTTGGTGCATCTCATGCCCACAATTGAGCACTTGCCCACTTGAAGTGCGAAAGCCTGGTCTGCATGAGTTTGCGCACCTTGCTGCGGCCATCGTAGTCGGTCATGATCTTGACATACTCAACAGCCAGGCCACCCGTGCGCATGTGGTCCTTCAAGTCCTGCAACAGCAGCACTCATGTCCTCATGCCATCACGGCCCGTGTCTCTGGTGAGCGCCGCAGCGCCAAACACACAGCAGACCAAGATCTCTTGCAAGGATTGCATTTAAAAGCATCCTGAGCATGTCAGGGTCACACTTACCGGCAGTGGCTGCAGCTAGAGACTGCAGCAGTTGACAGGGCAGAGTACACAGTGTGGGGGCTGACCTGCCAGCTGGTCCTGGGGTTCAGTCCCTCCACGAAGACCCTGCAGGCTGGGTCGCGCTCGATCCGCCTCTCCCGCCTACATCAAGCACTGGTGGTGGCCTCTGGGCACCGCTAGGGTGGGGAACGGAGCCCCTGCTTCGCAGACGCTGGGGCCAAGTTGGGGTGGCTGTCACTGCCGAGTCAGGAGTGCGGCAGGATGCGCAGTGCCCGAGCGGGATTGCAGGGCGTCCGGGCGTCTCTTCCCAATCCACAACCACAGTCAGGCGTCAAAGCTTTATGTGTCCACAGTCAGGCCGTCCAGACACCCCCTGCCATCCACACCCCGCCACCCCCAAAAGAAGCTGCTCAGACCTGGGCGGGTCATCGCGGTAGCCGCGGCTCTCACGGACATCCCTGTTGCTGCGGTAGCTGCCATAACCTGAGTCTGGCCTGTCATCATGGCGAGACATGAGGGGAAGGTGTCACTGCCCTGCAAGAGCACCTGCTCAAAGGAGGAGCTCGCAGTGCCGGCGGCCAGCTATATGATCCAGGCTGTCTGGCAGTGCAGACACACAGAGAGAGGCCAACACTTGTGCTTCAAGCCCCACACCTCAGTTAGCCAAAGAGCGTGCAGTGCTCAGGTCATATGTGATCTGCAGACACGGGCGGCTCACCTGCAGACTCCTGTGCGGTGATGTCCCCAGTCGCGAATCGTGAAGACCTTTGTTTTCTTTGCATGAGGTGTTCCAGCAACTTGCTGCTAGCCTGAATTGCAGTGCCTGGGCAGTTGACACGTCTGTTGCCCCGGTGACACTGCAGATGGTTGAGGCAAACCAATGTTGACTGGCTCTGCATGGTGAGTGAGACCATTTTGTTACCTTTCGAAGCATTGCTGACTTGTTGACAAATTGCAGGGAGCCACAAAGCAACCTCCTCTGGTGTGGACGGACTTGCCCCAGAAACAGCTTCATGCCATCAGGGCAGCAGAGGGCAAGGCAGCAAGGAGCCTCATAGCACAGTGTGCAGGTTCATCTGGGCTCAGTGAGGAGCGGCAGGCGATCCAGCTGGACCTGATGACGCACACGCTGGACCAGGCGCAGGTGACGCAAGCTCCACATGTCCAGCCTGGAGGCATGAGGCGTGCTGCATAAATCCCCTTGTTACCACCAGCGGAGCTGTTCCTGCAGGCCTGGCAGCTGTCGGATGCCAAGACATCTGCCCTATTCTCCATTGTCAAGCATGTGCACCAGCAGGCTGTGCAGCAGCGCCTAGTCATCGACAGGAGCTTCACCCAGTTCAAGGATGTCCTGCTGCGGCACAGCGTACAGCGGTGAGCTGCGGCCCGCGCTTCCAGCGTCTTTGGCAGCATGTGTCAGCCATTAAGATGGTCACAGCCAGTGCAGCCTGGCCCAGCCTCCTGAGTCCCTGGTGTCATGTCAGCTGTTATTGCCTACCACAGGGACTGCTCACTGGCTTGCTGGGACAACCCCAGTGTGCTCCTTAGGACAGTGCACTGTGCCAGCGCAGTGCATTCAGAGCAGGGACATGGCCTGTGTGGGATGCAGGCCCCCCTTCAGCCTGGGCATATTCAACCTAGAGGAGGCCCGACAGATCACAGACTGGATGCTCATCACTTACTTTACACACTTCAAGCTGTACCAGTACGCCTTCACCAGCAGGCAAGCCTCATCTCTAACAACAGCCGCCTGTCTGCAACTAACAGGGCCGCCTGCTTCGAGTCACAGCTGCTGAGAGGCCAATCTTGGGCTGAAGCCCTGACCACACGAAAGCTTGCTCGCTGCAGGATCACAATGAATGTGACAGCATACCACCCCAGTGACTGTGTTGAGCTGCCTCCTTCATTGCCGCCGCTGGTGGAGGCTGTCACCGATGAGCAGCACACCAGAAATGAACAGGAAGCCAGGATACAGGTGGGGCTCGTTACCATGCTGAGGCCTGTGTGCATATGCTGCAGCATAGATATGTGATGACAGAAATGGTGCGGCTAGGCGTCAGCCAAGCTGCACTTGTCCAGCTATCCTGACACATGGTTTGGTTCGCATCCTGCAGAAGGAGACAGCTGATCTGAAAGCAGCAGAGGAGGCAGCTGCAGCTGCAATAGAGGAGCAGGAGCGCCTGCTGAAAGAGGCTATGGAGAACGCCATGCCGGACGAAATTCAGCAGAAAGTGCAAGCGGCACTTCAGAAGGAGATGGTCAGACTGCATTCGACATCAATGTCACCAAAGAATGTAATTTTTGCATTTTCATGTAGGTAGACAGCACTCATCTTTGGTGCCTGCTGCAGGAGCGATTGCAACTCATCATGCAAGCACAATTCTCAAAACAGGAAGCAGGCCTTCGACAGCGCATTGCAGAGCTTGAAGGCAGGTTGGCCAGCACAGGCTGATGCTGATCCAGGAAGACTGCTTATATTGTATTGACTGCCAGACATGAATCACTGGCGGCTTTTCAAGCGCTGCATTCGTGCCATTAATGCTGCAACCGAAAGCGGTGCAGCGTCTGTGCTGGCGGCCGTGCTTTGTGCTCGACTGCCTGCCCACTGGGTCGTCAGTGCAGCCTCCTCAGGTGTGGCCAGGTTGTCTTTCTTCTGGCCTGGGCTGCCAAGCCACCGCCCAACAGCACCAGCTGACTCCTCCTCTGACCCAAAACCTGCAGCAATTCTAAGGTTAGCGATGAGCACCTTGCTTATGCAGCCGGGTGAGACAAGGCGCACCAGAGTATGAAAGACGGCGTGGCGCTGCCATTTCTGGACTGTCTGTCTGCTGGCGCATCGCAGCCTCAGATGCCCCTGCACTGCCCTCAGCGATGGGCGAGGGCCCCAGGAGGTCTCGCCCACGCTTGACTGTAGTACTCAAGAGTGCATGTGAAAGTGGCCTCCCTGCGGCGTGAAGCAGACATCAATGGCCACCTGGCCTCAGCAGGGTCCAGCTTTCCACTCTCCAAGCTTTCAAGCAGCTGTTCCTGCAGATGCTGATGCACTCAAGCAGCTGCAAAGTGCATACACTGAAAGCGTGACCATGCTCAAATACATGGCAGAGGGCAGCCAGTAATTACCGGCGGTGGGTAGCACTGAGGGCTTTACAGTGCTTGGGGGAATGGCCAGGTTAGCGGGCATGCTCACAACCGAAGGTGCCCACTGACGCTCTCGCGCTGTGGCTGCATGCTGCACTGAGCGCTTGAGCGCGCTTGCACCTGCAGCATTGGAGCTCTGCTGCAGGAGGAACCCTGCACGCTAGACATATATGCTGGCACAGCTGTTTATCTATGCAATCATGCTGCGACAGCCTCCAGACAGAACTTGTCTGGCCTGCACCTGCAGCTCTGCAGCTGTTTTGCAGGGAGAACCTGTGCACTGCAGGTTGCAATGCAGGCATAGCTGTGCTAGCTCCTTCAGGAAATTCAGGGGGCTGGGCAGAGCTTACCTGGCCTTGCCGTTTCATGCTGTGCAGGCTGGGACAGCCTGCCCCTGGCTGCAACAGATGCAGCAGCAGCTTGCAGAGGCTGCATGGCTGCTGGTGTTGGTGGTACCAGGTGCAGCCCAGGGCTGTTCTCCTTTCCATGCCTGTGCCTGCTGGCTGGGCCCCCCTTGCTGGCTGCGCTCCGACAGCCTTGAGGTGTGGCAGCAGAGGCCTCAAGCTGCTGGCTCTCTGCCTGAGCAGCATCTGCCGCCTGCATGGCCTCTTGCTGCTGGCTCTCTGCCTGAGCAGCATCTGCCGCCTGCATGGCCTCTGTCACCTGCTGCACCAGTGCTGCCTCATGTGCACCTGCAGCATGGTACAGCGGCTCAGCTGTCAACCTCCCAGCAGCTTGCAGCCGCAGCTGTGCCGTGCTGCTCAGGTTGGTGCACGAGCATGGGGAGTGTCCTGCTGCAGCATGCACTCGGCATCTGGAGCATGTTGCAGTGCTGGTGCAAGCAAGGAAGACAGCCATGCAGCCTCACCCAGCGCAGCCAGCTCTCCATTCAGCACCTTTTTCAGCCGCTGCAGCTGTCTCAAGCTATGCTGCTGCGCTTCCAGGGCTGCAGCAATGTGACTGTGGTGCCCACCCTCAGCAGGAGACAGAGCCAGCAGCGTGCAGGCTCCTGCCAGCCCATTCCCGGCCAGGCCAGCAGTATGCTGCCCAGTCTCCTCAGCCTGCACCCTGAGATCCTGAACCACAGGGTAAACTGCAGGCTGGCAATAAACAGCTCGGCAGACCTCAAGCGACACCATGCTTTGCAGAGCCCTGCGAGAGCCAGGCAGACCCAGTTGCTGCCAGACATTCAGCAGGCATGCGCACCCTGTGGCGCCTGACAGAGACAGAGACAGAACAGGGGCTGGCTGCCTCGCCATGAGTTGTTGATAGTCAGCATTTGAGCACACTGGCTGCAGCCCTGGGTCTACAGCAAGCCACCTTGTTGCACCCGTGACCTGCTGCAGAATGAGGTGCTGTCCCATCCCCGAGAAGGCAGCTGAACCAACACTTGTACAGCAGGCATCAAGCAATCAAAAGCTCATGACAAAGGTCACTGACATTATCGCCCAGCATCTGCCTGGTCCCTCCCCCAGCAGGTCAGCATGCTGTAGCGGTGAGCTACCTGAAGCAACTCCAGGATATCCACTGCCTGCAGTGCTTCATCTGCCTCTGCTGCCGGCTGTGCACCTGCACAAGGCACCAGCTCCCCATCTGCAGAGCCCTGGCTGCATTGCTCTTCCCCGCTGCATTCCGGGTGCAGGATGCGCAGGAGTGCCTTGCCGTCAACGGCATGAGGATGGCTGCTGCTGCTGCAGGCCACAGCTGCCAGCTCCTGCAGGCTGCTGCATTCCTGAAGGTGAGCCTGCAGCAGGGCAGGCAAGTGATGAGAGAAGCGAGCCTGCCAGCCCAGCATGGCTCATCTGGCCCATGCTGGCACCCTCAACCAGGAGGAGCACAGATGCAGGCCAGCATGTGGCTGTTTGCTGGCATGTTGGCTCAATCGGCAGAACTAGCAGGAGTCTGGATGGATCCTGTGTGGGCTGCCAGGGCGGGCTTGATGCTGGAGCCATTTCTTCACTGCAGTGGTCTGAATGGCTGCTGCCTCCCTTCTGCCTCCTCTGCTGGTGATATGATGTGCCGCACCTTGAAAGAAACAGCAACAGCCCGAAAGCCGCAGACCATGATGTGAAAGACCCATCTGTAGACCTGCTGCTACGGAAGCTGCCATCAGCCCTTCAGCTGCTGCAGCGGTACCGCCTGCGCAGCAAATTAGGACATCTTGCTACGTGTTCAAGCCACCTGGAGGGATGCCCACAGCTCCTTCATCCTCTGCAGCGGCACTGCCTCCACTGCACCCTCCGCCTGGTGAGCCTGGCTGCTGCTGCTGCTGGCGGCCAGCTCAGCCTCCAGCTGCTGACGCCGGGACTGCAGGCTGCGGAAGTGCTGAGTCAGGCGAGTGGCGCCCAGCTGCCATTCTGCCTGCACCAAACATGCAGGGTTTCTCACTGAGACACCCCAACACCTCCAGGCATGCAGCCCAGTCCTGGACGTCATACTTGAGGCATGCCCCCCTTGGCCTGCTGCGCAAGAGGACGTCTCTGCCCAAGAGGCTGCCTGCAAAGGCAGCCCTGCTGGACTGGACTGGTGGCCTCATAGTCAAGCGCAGGGATCCTGCGCAGTATGCTTTGATGTGCTGCCATTCTGACCTGCATGGCGCTGTACTGGCTGGCCTGCTCCAAGAGGCAGCGGCCCTGCAGTCGGACCTGCGCCCTGGCCACCCGCAACAGCACAGCCTCTTCATTTGGCAGCACAGGAGTCTCCTGCAGCAGCAACCTGCCAGTCGACAAAAGCAAGCTGCTACTGGGTCACCAACATGCGCATGTGCTGTCATATGTCATGCAGCCTCAGGACCCCTGCTTGGATGTTGAGCCAACCATGCAATGTCAGCACCAGCAAGCACACATTCAGCGCCATGCGACATGCATGCAGCATGCAGGACCAAACGGGCTCTATGCTCCGGCACCCGTCAGCATACCTGGGAAGGCATACACCTCAGCAGCAGGGCTGCGCAGTCCTCTGGATGCTGCTTGTGCATGCGTTCAGCCAGGGCATGGCAGGAGAGGTGGCACAGCAGCTCCACCAGCCTGCACACACAAGCATTCACCGAACCTGCAAAGATGATGTGCTCCAGAAGCACAGCTGCGAGCATTTGTCGAAAAGCAGTCCAAGTACCAGCAAAAGATGCGCTCTGTCTGTCATAGCATCAACTGGTGAGGAGCAGACTGCTAAGCGTGCAACTGCTCTTGTGTGAGATGGTGGTAGTCTCGTTTGTACCTGGAGCCTGCAGCCGTCTGAAACATTGACTGTGAGGCTGCCACCAGCCTGCGGGGCACCTTCTCCTCTTGTGCTAGCTCATTGAGCAGCTGCTGGACAACCTGCACATCAGACAAACAAGTCTTGGCAGATGAGGCAACTGGATGGAGTGCTGGAATTCATGCTTGCCCTGTGCATGCTGTCCGAAGCAGTTGCAGCTCACCTTCCTGTACTCCTTCTGCTGGCGAGTGTCCTTGATTGGCCAGCAGCCCTTGAGGTCCTGCAGCTTGCAGTCATGACGCTTGCTGGAAACCCGAATTGAACATGCCGCTTCGGTACCATGCACTCACCCTCCTAGTCTGGGCCTCGCCCTTCAGCGCCACAAACAGGAAATGCAACACCACCTCCATTCCTTTGCTGTTTGTCCGCCGAAACATGTCACTGCCGAGATCAACTGCATCATATTCCTTTGCCACCTTTGCAGCATTCAGGCCCAGCAACTGAAGGCTGGTCCACATTATTGCACACTTGGCTGTGAAATCATGAGACTCTTGGTGTCTGCGGCGATCCATGCTGTTTAGGCTGTGATCAACAAAAAGAGTGTAACAACATTCATGCAAGCCTGAGTTGAAGTTTCGCTTGCATGGCTCCAAGAAAGCAAGCCGACAACTATGGGATTGTGTGAGGCCAACGCCTGGGATGCTGCTGTAGCTGGCGCAGCAGGCACCTCTCCCTGAGTGTGCTCAAGTTGAAGTCTACCAGGGTGGTATTAGAGCTGTCAAGGCTGGCATGTGTGTGTTCTGAAAGTGTCATCAGGCCTGCGAGCTGAGCTCAGCAGCACATCCAAGCCTGTCCTGATATAAATAGCCTCCAGGATTTTCTAATGCTGTGACCAGCATGCTACACTAAGTGTACAATGCATCAACGAGCTGGTGGTTTGCCGAGGTGCCCTGCAAGACACCTGAAGATGGACAATGTTACTGGTAGCTGAGCATGCTGCCTGGGCAACATAGCAGGAGACACACACAACACACTCTGAGGGATTTTACGGGCCATTACTGGAGCTTCACAAGACTGCAAGACACGAGTCAGCAGGCCCATCAGTGACAGGGGGTTCAAGTCGAGCAGCACGTTTCTGGGTGCTGGCTTTTCTTCGGGCAGCCTTTTCAGCCTGTCTCCTTTCAGACCTCCCAGTTGCCACTGGCTGCTCAGCAGCATCTGCCTTTATAGCGACTCCCACAGCATGTGGAAGCTGCCCCTCCAAAGCAATATCCCAATCCACCGTCGAGAAGCCTGGTATTGCTTTCAGCGAGTCTAACACCTTGCGATCTGCAACATAGTAGTCCAGCCTGGACTGGCATGTGCCTGGCTTCAGAGCAGTGCAGCAGCTAACTAACCGGTTCGCTTTCCCAGTGGGTCCAGCACAGTCTGTGCCACCGCTTCAAACCCCTCCCCTTTTACTGCATTGATTGACCCAGTTTGACGGCAGCAGCAGACAGGGTGGGAGACCTTTTGCAGCACATTAAACAGCAGGCAAACTGCCTTGCAGTAACTTACATGTTTCGATGAAAACAAAGGTACCTCCAGGTCTCAGGACTCGCTGCACATTTCTGAAGAAGCTGGCCTGATTTTGCAGCGTCGAAATGCCGTTCAAACAGACCACAGTGTCCACGCTGCTGCTTGGCTGCATTCACTGTGGGCGGGTCACTCAACCAATTGGTGCACTGCACAACCTGAGAGGCAGGTCAAAGCTGCAACAGACAGCAGAGGGGGCAAGCTAGCTCGTGGCTGTAGCGGCAGTCACCTGATTGGCCATGGCAGTTTCGACCTCTACAGCCTTCACCTCAACTGGGAGTCCCGCCTGGACTCCTGCCTGCCTGAGAAGGCCTGCAGGCAGAAGCAGCGACATTCAGGAGTGTTTGCTGCTTGTGTCCCAGGGCACAACACACAGTGCGACACAGCGTGACACAGAGTAAAAGGCAGCTCATGACAGTGTCTTCATGTGTGCAGGGCTTGCCTTCCCTGAGCCCTGTGCCGATGAATGTGCACAGCACAGCACCCGATGGGTAGTAGAATAGCTCCCTGGTGCCTCCGCCTATCTGAAGACTACGCACTCCAGCTGCAGAGCATTGGGGGCCGTCATGGCGGAGCACCCCTGATGCAGGCCAGCTGCAGCAGATTGCCCACTCACTCGTGGGGATCCACTTGCTCATCATGGCCGCCGTAATGAACTGCAGCCGAGAGTACGCGACCAGGCGCAGCACGACCAGTCTGCGTTCAGCACAGCACAGCAGTGTAAGCTGAACAGGCACACTGCAAATGCAGTGCTCTACATCAGCAGAGCAGAGCTGCAGCACAACATAGCAGGCGCCTTACATGGAGGTCACCGGCAGCAACACCAAGGCTGGCGAGAGCTGTGGCAGGTCTGCCACCTGCCAGACTTCCAGGACGGGCAGATGTCCAATGGACTCCAAGCCTGACAGTGCTGTTGGCCGGTGGCAACAAGCATTGTAAGATCTCTTGTGTCCAACTCTGAGTAATCTGGGGCTGGGCAGGCAATGCCTCAGATGTTGTGGGGGTTGAGTGATGCTGTTCGCGCCGGGCAGCATCGATTCGTTGACACTTGTATTCTATGCTATTCTCATAATAGTCAGAATGCAGGCGATCAAGGTGACCGCCATGACCCTGGCATCAGCTGGGGGAGGATGGCTAGCTTGGGTAAGGAGACTTGATAGGTGCAGATCGTTGTTTCCCAGAGCCAGCCACTGTGATTGAGACAGCCGATGCAGGGTGTTGGATTGAGCATAAACCAATGCAATGCAGGTTGGGTTCAATGTCTTCTCAGCAAACCAGGAGAAGGCAGCGTTCCAAAGTCAATACGAGATGGCGAAGTCACTTAGGGAACAGGTGAACTGCTAATTTCTTGCATGGATGCATCAGAGAGCCACTGCTCACTTGGCTCTGCCCGTGCAGGCACAGCAAACTGCTCTGGGCCTACAACAGAGTGCTGAGCAGGCCATGGAGATGCGCAGGCAGCAACAGCAGGTAGGCACTCCATGATGCCCGGAAATGACCTACTTGGCCTGCAGGAACTGCAAGCCACCGCAGACAGGCTGTGCGATGCCCTCATCAATTGTCAGCGCCCTGCAGATCCCAGAAGCCACTGCAGGCAGCCCCAGCCATGTCAACGGCCTGCATGGGGGGAAGCAATCAGGCTAAGTGACGCTTGAAAGCAGGTACAGCAACCCCTCCATTCACTTTTGGAAACTGGCGTGTGCTGGCCTGCAGGAACTCAAGGCCACCTTAGACAGGCTGAGCGATGCCAGGCAGCAGGTGGAGAAGCTAGAAAACGAGGAGGGGCAGAGCCAGGCAGCGCTGCTGCAGACTGAGATCAGCATCTTGGAGAGCCGGCGGCGCGCCCAGGAGCTGCAGCAGCAGGTCGTCAAGTTGGCGGAGGACATGAAGGTCAGGGCGCACGCTCTGCTGCAGCAGTGACCTGTTTGGCCACCAACAGAGCATGTCAGCAGAGCGTCAGGTCAGAAGGCATGCAGGCCCAGGGTTTCACCCCAAGCAGCAGGCGTCCGTACTGGATGAGCTTCGCTTGCCATGAGGGCCTGGCACGGTCTTGAAAGTGCTGTACTGAGCATTGCTGTCCCATCTCACCCCATCTGCTTCACCCAAGTTTGGTGCCCTCTTACCCTGCAGGCTGCCCAGACAGGGCTGCAGGCAGCCCAGCAACACGTCAGCGATGCCCGTGAGCTCATCAACCCTCTGCAACACCCACTTGTCAAGGAGTTGAGACGACAGTGACTATTTACAAAGAGCAAAGGTCTTGCTGGACAACTAGCTTGATCATTCAGGGAGGTGAGAGCAAGAACAGACGTGTGAAGACTCAGCACGCTGCAATATGGCTACGCATGCATTGGTCGCAAAAGTATCAACAAGATGGGGAAAGGAGGTTACTGTCTGGGATGAATTGGTCATGCTGCACTTATGGTGCCCTTGCGTAATGGGCAAGGAGGCTGCCACACTGATTCATCAAATGAAGATCCATTCAGGTCAACAGTCTCAGAAACGTATTGGGCCAGTGCATTCTAGAACAGCATGCGGCGGCCAGCAGATGCTGTGGTGGGGCTGGAGCTGCCAAAGATGATCTGGCTGGCAGCCTGGGAGGCCTGTGTGGAGGAGCCACCCTGCTGCAGAATGTTAGCTGCAGCCTTGGCTGCTGACAGGAGCGTGGAATTGCCACTCAGGCCAGTGCCCGAGAAGTTGTATGAGGCCTGGTTGCCGGTGCCAGTCTCGTTGCCAACCAGGGAGGAGCCTGCAGCAGAAGCGCAAGAAACCCTCGGCCAACACGAGAAATGGGCAGTCTGAGGATAGACAATAACAGCAGGCAAGCGGCCCCAGCTAACAAGTGAAACACCCGGTGAAGTGCCACGTGCACACAGCTTACCCTGGAGGTTGTTGCCGCGGTTGCTCGTGCCAGAGTTGCCAGTGCCAACGTTGTCAGTGCCAGTGTTGCCACAGCCAATTTGGAAGCAGCCGCCTGCAGGAAACAAGGGCTGCAGGTAAGCTGATGTGCTCTCGCAGACTGCTGACCAAGACTAGCGCTCTAATAGACATGCCAAGTTCTGGACAAGCAGAGGCAGCTCTGGCACCTCACCAGGCTAAGTAAGCTGCACTTTGTGTTAGCAGTGTTGGCCTCGGACAAGCAGAGGCACTTGGAGACCACTTGATGCCAGGCTCACACCTGAGTTGCCGAAGCCGAATGTCTGGTCGCTGGGGCAGCCACCCTGGGCAGAGTCGTAGGGGCAGTTGCCGGTCAGGATGAGCTGTGCGGCCAGGGACAGGGAGTCGGTTGCCTGGTAGTTGGGCACAGAGCAGGCACAGGCGCCCTCCGGTGCGGGGCTTGGCGCTGGCGCGCTGGTGGCTGGCACAAATGGAGCTGCCACGGGGGCGCTGGCGGCTGGCAGAGCAGCAGACGCCACCGCAGGCCCGGGTGCGGGCGCAGGTGCAGAGGCGGCTGGCAGCACCAGGTTGGCGGGCAGGTTGCTGGAGATGTTAGCGGGACGGACAGGCGTCAGACGGCCTGCAGGGGCAGGAGAAGGCTCTTTGTGAGAGAGGCTTTTTGTGAGAAGCAGAGTCAGCACATCAAGCAGCGCCAGCTGATGTGAGGCCCTTTGCTCCAAGAGCTCAACAATGAGCCTTTGCTGAATCACGATCAAAGCCCATATTCAGACTGTTTACATAAAAGGGCCGTAGGCCAAGCAGCAGGCCATGCCAGGGAGCCAGCAAGGCAGCCAGGACTCCAGGTCATTCAGGCAGACCCTGTGCACTACAGCTTGGCTACAGTATGCTCACCAGAGATCATGCCAGCGCCGTTAGCAGTCACGCTGGGGGTGGGGGCGTAGGCAGCCACCACGTTGGAGTACCCAATCTGGCACTGGTTGAAGGTGAGGCCCATGGCTGTGCAGTTGGTGGGCACAGCGCAGTAGTTGAACACATTGCAGCTGGGGTTGGAGCGGCAGGCCAGGGAGCAGACGCTGGCATTGCCCTGGATGGAGGTCGCCAGCACACTGTCAGCCTGCAGACATGGCCTCAGTGTCAACAAGGCGCTGGATGCCACAGCTGGGGACACAGCATGAAACTGACACCCCCTGCTTGAGCGTTCAAAACTGGCTGGAGCATGGGCGCTGGTGACAGTAGGGGCATGCAGCTGTGCAGCATGCAGATGCCCAAAGCTTGTGATGGTCTTGGAGAGTGGCGGGCCCAGCTAGATGCTGGAAATGGGCTTGGCAGGTGGTGGGCCGAAGTAGGCGCCAGCGCCACAAACTTCAGCACAGGGCTTGGTGCTACTCACGGTGATGAAGCTCTGGCCATAGTCCAGGGACGCGTAGGGGTAGGCAGTGCCGAACTGCACATCCTCATACAGCTCGCCAGCCTGGCCTGCAATGCACATGTGAGGGACTGAGGAACATGCACAGAAATTGACCCCAGCAAACCGTCCAAAGGTGCACTACTCCATCCAAGCAGCATGGACAGCGGGGCGGTGGGAGTACAGCACCCCGAGCCCATGCCGACATGCACTGCTGAGCATGCAGCAAAGGGTCTGCTGCCCACACATTCTGGACGTGTGCCTCACCTGCTTGCTTGTGCTGTGAGCATGACACAGGTGCAGGTTCCAGGCAGCATGCAGCTAGCTCCTGGAACACAACTGTGTGTGCTGCATTTGCTGACTCACCATATATGATGGCACCACCAGCCAGGCTGGCGGTGTTGACAGCGGCAGTGTTGTTGAAGAGCACACTGTCGCGCACATAGTTGGCCAGGGGGGTCAGCTGGGGGTAGCCGCTGCAAGAGCGCAGGACGCCTGTCAGCACGCCAGCCTCATCTAGAGGGCACCGCAGCTAAGCAGACAGGACGCCTCACAGCCAGCTCAGATGGAGCAAGATCCGCCTGGGCTGAGGATAGCACAATACTTGACAGCAGCTTGAGCAGCACTGCACAGACAGAGGCAGAACCACAAGCAGGAGACGCTCCAAGACGCAGGCAGAGCAGAGCAGTCGACAGTCCTCACTTGGTGTTGGTGCAGGGGGCGCCCACAGAAGCCTTCAGTGCCACCAGGCCCAGGTAGAAGTAGATCTTCTCCACTGACAAGTACCAGGGATCAGTGCTGCAGGGCAGACAGACATGTCAGTAGCAGGGTCGGGTTGGAGCTCATGCAGGACAGGCAACAGAACGAGCACTTGCAAAAACACGAGACCAAGGGCCAAGGCAGGCAGGGGCACTGGCAGGCACCCATGCAGCAAGCGCACAGCACACTGCAAGGCATAGATGGGTGAGCCGCCCAGGCAGTGCAGCACAGGCCCTCTGCACACTCGTTGGGTGATGGACGGGCACATGGACTGAAGGGGTGCACAGGCTTGCTCACATGTTAACAGACTGGCCAGCCGTGAAGTTGAGGGGCGTGTTAGGGGCAGGGAAGGTGGTGAAGTTCAGGCCAGCTGCGCTGGAGTACAGAGCAGGCTGGCTGATGTAAACGACGGCGCCAGAGTTGGCTGTGGCTGTAGCGTTGCTGAAGCTGGCATTCACGGGGGCGGTCACGTTGCTGATGGAGCCAGTGCGCAGGTCCAGCCACAGGTTCTCCAGCAGGGTGAACACACCGGCTGCAGGCAGAGGTGGCCGGCGTTAGCAAGGGCCATGCTGTTGCAGGGTGCCGCCCATTGTTGGCACAGCAGGGATCCTGGCCGCAGCAAGGACAGCAGGCGCTGCACAACAGAGGGGCTTGTGAGTGTTGATAACCAGGGGACTTGCAGCAGGAGCATGAACCCGGCGGGTGAAGCCGGCAGTGAGCCCCAGTCAGTGGGGTGCCAGTGGGTCCAAATGCTGGGTAACGCCAGGGATGTGTCCCAGGCTGCTGCCTCTGCAGAAAGGTGCTGCCCGTGACACGAGCAGCCTGCCAGCTGGTGAGGTCGCCAGCTGGCATGTCAGCTTGACAAGCCTGGAGAATGGTGTGATCTCCCAGGCACACCACATGACGCTGCCGGCCTGTCCTGTAGGGATGTGCCTGCTGTGCCACAGATGCACAGTGTGCAATGCATGCAATGCCTTAGTCATGGCAGCAGCAGCTACATCCCAACTGGCTGACACTACTGCCGAGGATGGGGGCGCACCTTGGGCGCTCTGCTGGGTCAGGGTGACATGGATGATGGGCGCAGGGGCGGCCAGGTCACCGCCGGGTGCCACGCCTGTTGTGAAAGAGACGTTGAGCGTCTGGCTGGGGGCTGCGCAGGTCACCAGGGGGAAGCCTGATGGGTACTCCATCAGGGGCGCTGCAGTGGCTGCGGGTGGAAATCTGCGGCAAGTGTGAACAAACTGTCATGATTCAACCTGATTTGGGGACACCTCTCATGGTCAGCCTAACTGCTGCGCCAGACAGACAGATTCTGCTGAGCTTGTCTGCCAGGAGCTGGCAGGGATGCTGCATGGGGCTGCATGCAGGCCCTGCATAAGTGCAGGGGGGCTCAGCAGTCCACTCCCCCCAAAACCTCTGCCTCCGAACATCTGCTCACCGCAACAGCTGTGTGGTCGGCACAGTGGTGCCATTGTTGCCCTGGGGGTCCAGCAGCACGGTCTGAGCTGATGCGAAACTGAGTGCGGCAGCGCCTGCAGGAGGAGGAGCGATCAGGGGCTTGCACGCAGCAGCTGTCAAGCATCGGTGACTTGACAAGGGCGGTGGGCAAGCCCAACTGCTCTCGGCGGCTCTGCAGTGCACAACGCCTTGCAACGCCCAGGCTGAGGCTCACCAGCAAGCAGGAATGTTGCCATCCTTGCCATCTTGAGGGATGTGGGTGTCTGAAGCTTGAGTTGCTGCTAGTTACAACAGTGCAACCGCTTGTAGGGCTCAGTCAGGTTTCCAGATCTACATTTAGTACCCGTGTTATACAATGATTTTTGTGTGCAATGCAGTGACACAGATTTTCACTTCAGGGTAGCGCTGTACCAAGCCAGGCCAGCGCCCAGTACGATGCTGGCTGCCCAGACGTAGCGGTTGGAGGGAATGATCTCCGGGTATTTGTAGTTGTCCCAGAACTCCTCCTGCCAGCTTTTCTGCCGCTCCCGGCCAGGGCGTGTGGGTGGCGGTTTGGGTCTCGGCACATTCTTCCTGTCCGGCCTGCAGGCGTGCCTGGCTGTCAGATGCGCAATCCGCAAGGTTGCACAAAGCAACACTGTAAGGCCAGGCAGCTATGAGGAAGACCAGTAGCAGCCCACGCAGCCAACAGGTGCCCACCCAGAGCTGCCACAGTGGCACGGGCAGACTCACACATATCTATCTAGGTCTCCCAAGAGGGGCAGATTGATGCGCTCCTCTGGCCTGAGCTTGAGTTTGGGGGCCTCCATGATGTAGCGCAGGTCTGCCGCCTGCTTGCGCACTTTGGGGGAGGGGTGGGAGTCCTCGATGAGCTTGTAGGTACTGATACATTCAGCCTCTTGCCCACAGGCCTGCATGCGCCATGAGAGGGACGGCAGTGCCAGCAGGTCGTGAGATGAGAATGCATCCCAAGCCTTTGGGCAACTTATAAGGTGCCTCCTGCGGCCTCCTGTGGTCACTTGCAGGCTAATGCCGGCCAGGCCAAAGTGCTGCCTCTTCCAATTGCTTGCGGGCTTGCTAGCTGGATCAGCATGGCCAGCTGAAGCATAAAATTCACCTGATATGCGAGAGCAAGCCACAGCTGGATTTCGCCCCCAAGCTTGCTGAAGGGGCCCTCTTGATTGAGGGCCTGTTCGAGAAGCGCCCGACTCTCTGGGTAGAGCCCTTTGCCATAAGCTATCTTGCCCAGTGTGAACTGCCGGCTCTTGGCGGCCTGCTCTCGGCGCCTCTGCTCTGCCTCCTGCAGCAAAGAGCATGAGAGTACTGCACAGACGGGCCATGCGTCACCCATTTGAGCAGCTAAACGGGCCTATCTGATGGCAGAAGCTTGTGCTGCATCCTCTTCACACGGAAGCCGGCCGAGCTATCTCCCAGAACAGGCCAGCATGCCTGCACTGTCAATGCTGACATGCTATCATCTACTCACACACCATGCTCACCTGTGCTAGTCGGGCTTTGATTTTGTCCTTGTACTTTTGCTGCACATCTGTGAGCTGCTCAACCTTGTCTTTCCCTAGCTCCTTGGCCACCAGATCATCTTCATCAATGCCCTCCTTGAGCCCTGCAGCACAGGCACTGTCCAGCTGCAGCTGGTCATGCGGCATTGACAATGACCGTACGCATATACAGTCAGCCCAGTGTGGCGAGCTCAGGCATTCTCGTACACCTTTGGCATAGTCCTCTGCTGCCTGGCTGAGCCTGGACACGCCTGAGGGGCGCTGTGAGGCAAGACAGGAGCAACTGCGTCTGGCATGTGCCTGCGGGCGCAGAGCCAATCCCCTGTGGGGTGCTGGCAAGGGTGCAGGCTCTCGTTGTGAGCAGGGACTGGCTGCTACGTTGGCTGTACAGTGGAGCCCTGCTTGCATGTGGCGTGTGGCGCAGGATCAGCACTTAGAAAGGGCAAGTCTGGTGGGTTTGCACACTGCTGCTGGACCAAGGCCCTTCTGCGGTGAGCTTGTCACACAGGCAAGAGGCCCTGCGATGAAATGTGTCCTGAAGTACTTGGGCAGTCCTTGCAGCGAGTGTCCTGGTGGTGTGCAGATCAATGCTCAAGTACCTTTAGATATGCAAGTGACAGCATGGGCTCCGCACAAGAAAGCAAGCAAGCAGCTCTTGACCTAGTGTAGGTCTGGGTGTGCCCCATGGGATCCAGCAAAAGGAAACGGAGACATGCCAGTCAGACCACTCTGAAGTTCAAGTCCTCAGCTGGAGCATCACATGAACCCTGGTAAAATCAGCTGCTGCTGTTTTCTGCACCTGCTGCTCTGTTGCAGCTTTGTGATGCCCCAACCCTGCCCAAATGCTTTTCAGGCTGGTGGAGGACGATTCCAATGCCCTGATCCTGCCAGCTAAAGGCTCTGTGCCGCCAGGCAACCAGGGGAAGCACAGTAACAGCAGACTGGCGGCAGGCAAGCTCAGCAAGTCCCAGCTGCGGAAGCAGCGCAGAGTGGCAGAGGAGAAGGCAAAGCGTGCACAGCGTGACCAGGTGGGCACATCACAGCAAGGTTGCCAGTGAGTGCCCCCAGCATGGCATACAGCCGCCGCAGAAGGCTGCGCTTAGCTTTGTCAAGCTGGGGTGCCATGCATCTGGCAGCGTGCAGAAGGCTAGCAGAGATAAACCTCTGCAAGAGGGACGAAATAGATGCCCATAAGGCCAATGAGGCAGTTGAGGTTTTTGCTGCCCTGATCTGCAAGGGATCCTGTTCCATGCCCTGCATGGCAGCATGAGTAACTGACAAACACAAGGCATGCAGCAAAGCTCCTTGCAACGCACTTATTTTGTGCTGTGAGCCAGACGTGCTTGGCTTGTGCTCCCTGAGTTCATGTCCACCTGCGCAAGGCTACTTCATATCTGGCATACCATGCCCGACCAGCATTGTTATTAAATATCAGAAAGCTGATGTTGTGCCTCCAGGTGATTGCCACGCTGCAACAGCACTCTCTCCCTGCCCAACAGCATGCACTCATACGGCCTGCCCATGCCCGTGGCCAGCGCGAGACGCGCCAGCAGGCTTTGACCCGTGAGCAGCGCCAGCGGCAGGCAGGCTTCACCACACTGGCCTCGTCTATCTCAGGGCAGCTCCTTCAGCAGGACAGGGTCGGTGAAGACAGCCTGGATGACCCTGAGGTGTGCAGCAAACATGGAAGCGTTTTGATGTCTTGACAGATGGGTGGTCTTGACCACTGGAGGATCTGAATGCAGCTTGCATGTCTGCCATACATACCTCGCAGGGATCCTGGGTTCTATTCAGCGCAGCAGAGCTGTCTGCACCCCGCTTTGCGCAGAGCTCTGCACAAGAGACAGACAGGCCATGCAGCTTGAATGTGGAACATGCAATCCGCAACAATCCAGCAGTGCAGCTCATGCTGTTGGCCTGCTCTGGTTCAGCAAGGCTGGACGGTTTGCCAGCAGGAGGCAACAGCTGACAGGAGATGTGCGCCTGCTGCAGAGCTCAGAGCCAGAGTCAGATGGAGAGTCTGAGATGTCAGCTCATGACACACTGCTGCCAGAAGCAGAGACTGGTGGAGCGCCAGCAGCAAATATGGGTGCAGCGCCAGCGGCAAAGCGCCTGAAGGCGGCAGCGCAGTCAAGCCCCTCCAGCCCCGCCAAGGAGGCGCCCACCCCTCAGCAGACGCTGCAACAGCAGCGGCAGGCTGCAGAGGCTCTCAAAGTGGAGCTGCAGGCTGCAGGTGACAGTTGATGAGCATTGCACCTCTGCCGCAGCTTGGCGCTTCCTTAGACACAGCTGTTGCACCGAGCCAAGCAGAGTGATATCCTGTTGCTGTTGACCTGTAACAGCTGCAGGATGCCGATGGAAAATGCCGGAGGAGCAACAGCTAAGCATGCCGCGGCGTTCTATTGCTGCTGAGGTGCATGGATGCTGACCACATGTCAAGCCTGTCCGAGGAGTGAGGCAAGCTGTGGTGTGGCCCACATGATCTGTCATCCAGTAAGCTGCCTGCATCTACAAGCCTTCTCGTGGTCAGTATCAACAATGTCACCATTTGAGGGGGCCTCTCCTTCCCTGCTGCAGGCACCATGGCTTCTACAGATGCCCCGGCCCCCGAGCAGGCAGGCATACACGCGCCTGGCCCGGTCAGGGTGGTGCGTGTGGTGAGGCGCCCCGACATTGAGGAAGCCCGCAGCAAGCTGCCCATCACAGGGATGGAGCAGGAGGTGGTGGAGGCAGTGCTGTACAATGATGTCATCATGCTTTGTGGGGAGACCGGCTGTGGCAAGACCACCCAGGTGAAGAAAGTGCCCATGTGAGCAAAGGATCCGTTTGCTGCTGACAGTGTCGCTGTCAGGTATAAGTCATGCTGGCGTGGGTCTGTCATCAAAGTGGAGTGTAGAGGCATTGAGAGATTTGGAAGCAGTGCTATACAGTAACATTGTCATGCTTTGTGGGGAGACCGACCATGGCAAGACCATCCGGGCTTGTATTGATGTGAATGTGAAACGGCGTGCTGAGCTGCCATTCAGTGGCTGCTGTCGCGGCATCTGTGCAAATGCAGTCAGGACTGCCTGGCTCTTGTAAGAGCAGAGCCTCTCATGAAAGCTGGTCACATGTCTGGGCAGCAATGTTGCCATGCTGTACACAGAGACTAGTCGTGGCCATACCACTCAGGCGTATGGCCTGCTGCCCGTCTGTGGAGACATGCCACTTGCAGGCAGACGACCACTTAGCAGATGGCTTTACCAGCACAGAGCTTCCTGCAGCTGCTGCTGCTGCCTGCATTTGAGGCCACTTGCTGGCTGCCTTGGCAGGTGCCTCTGTAGCCATTGTGAGCACACCAACGCACACACTTCAGCTGGCGTACAGGGTAGCCTCCTTCCTTCACATAAGGAGGCCCTGTCACATTTATGGCCTCCCATGTCAAGCTTGTGCTGCAGGTTCCCCAGTTCCTGTTTGAGGCAGGCTTTGGGTGCAAGCAGTTCCCAGAGCGCAAGGGCATGATTGGAGTCACTCAGCCGCGGAGGGTGGCTGCCATCAGCACTGCCACAAGAGTGGCTGATGAGCTTGCCAGCGACTTAGGGGATGTTGTTGGCTACCAGGTATGGTGCAGTGCGCCAA
Source organism: Asterochloris sp. CNOR1 (assembly GCA_963969365.1). NCBI lineage: Eukaryota > Viridiplantae > Chlorophyta > Trebouxiophyceae > Trebouxiales > Trebouxiaceae > Asterochloris > Asterochloris sp. CNOR1. The sequence goes on along the minus strand of OZ017758.1, from coordinate 1,399,209 downwards.
TGTCAGGCAGGTTGGTGAAGGCATTGTCTCCAGCACACAGCAGGCTGACCCCAGATAGATGTTGGGGCGCTGTGGGGTGGCCAAGCACATGCCCTCATGTGCTGCTGCCCTGCCCCTGCCGAAGGCTGCTTGCCTCCATGTGGCGGCTGCTGCAGCTGGCACCCCCCCAGCTGCTGACGCTAGGTGTTGCCACATCACCAGAGACTGTACCCCATGCACTGTGATGTATGTTGGACTACGACTCCAGTCCAAATGCCGCATAGCCATCAAGACTGCTAATGTCCTGATCTGGCCGCCCTCTTGTCTGCAGGTGCGGTATGATCGCCACCTGAGCGCCGCCACAGCTGTCAAGTTCATGACAGACGGCATCCTGCTACGGGAGCTCCAGGAGGACTTCCTGCTGTGCAAGTACAGTGTGCTGATCATTGATGAGGCCCACGAGCGCAGCCTCAACACAGACTTGCTCCTGGGTACGAGCTCTGCACTGTGTGCAGCCCGAGAAGGGACTTGCCCGCGGAAGATACCCTATTCCACCCTCAGCCCTGGCCTGTCCCATTTCAAGCATGCGGCTTGAGCACTGACCTGCTCCTCTGGGGTGCTCTGGAAAAGATTGAAAGCACAAGTCAAGGCTTCTGCCCCTGAGCAGCACCAGAGCTGTCATGTTAGGCACCTGGTGGCTCATACGTGCTGTCATGCAGGCCTGCTGTCGCGGGTGGTCGCCCTAAGGCGCAGCATGTCACAGGAGCTCAATGCAGAGGTGCTTCCTCTGAAGCTGCTCATTATGAGCGCCACCCTGCAAGTTGAGGAGCTGACTGCCAACAAGCGCCTTTTCCCGTCAGCGCCGCCCGTGGTCAGAGTCCCTGCTCGGCAGTTCCCTGTGACTGTGCACTTCAATCGGCGCACAGAGGTGCAGGACTATCCAGGGGCAGCATTTCAGAAGGTCAGCAGCTGCAATGAGGCTGCTGGATTTGTTGATCTTGTCAGCACAGGCATGATCGGGGGTGGGGGGAGGGCTGCCTTTGCCGCATTTCTAGCAGCTTGGTGCTGGCCAGCGGGCAGGTTTGCCCCCCGTCATGCTGGCAGCTCTGAGGTTCAGGCACGACGCAGGCAGGAGGCGGAATGCGCCTGGTCAGAGTCTACTGCATCATCACGAAACACTGCCTGCCTGCCGTTTCACAAAGCCATATCCCTGCCTGCAGGTTTGCAGGATTCACAGACAGCTGCCTCTTGGGGGCGTCCTCGTATTCCTGACAGGCCAGCGTGAGGTCGAGCACCTCTGCCACCGCCTGCGCCAGACCTTTGAGTCCCGGCAGGCCCGCCGGCACCCCACAGGGGCGCCACCCACCGGCAGCAAGCAGCCGCCTGCAGGCATACCGCCCCGCACTGCTGCTGCTGCTGCTGCTGCAGCTGTTGCTGTCCAACAGCCAGCTGCTGTGTCACAAGCGCAGCGGGCAGCTGAGGGCGGTGGTGAGGGTGAGGCAGCTCTGCAGCTGCAAGAGGGGGTGGATGGTGGGCAGGCAGAGATTGATGGCGTCTATGGGGAGGATGCTGCTGAATATGCTGGGGAGCTGGAGGGAGCTGACTTCAATGATGAGGACTCAGAAGCAGAGGTGAGTGACAGAGCTTCAGTGCTCGTATGAGCCATGGCCGGGCAGCCATGCTTTGAGGGCTCTTATCTGCTGTGATTATTGCACTGCAATGGCAGCTGATGTGGGGCATGGCCCTGAGCTGGCTGAATGCCTCAGAGATTTAGGGCATCGAATGTCGCAGGCCTGCCTGCCAACTTGCAGCTGAAGCCATGCAGGGGCTCTGTACAGCCTGGTGGCTTTTTGGTCACTGATCTGGCCAGCCCAGTTTCTGCCAAATCCCAGCCCTGTTGCTCGTGCCCTTGAATCCCACCTCATCGTCTTGCTTGGTGCTGCAGGTGGTGAGTGAGGATGATTTGGAGACTGATGAGGAGGATGATGTGCAGGTGCTGGGGGGCGAGGGCTTCAGCGCAGAGGACATTGAGGCAGCAGAAAAGCGATTTGAGGCTCAGCTGGTGAGCACAAGGAGTCATTCTCTTCTCCCTCACCAGCAAAATGTTGGGGCAGCATGGTCAGGGCTGAGCAGGGAGCACTGCAGCTGCACAAAGGGGGCTTGGGGCCCAGCTGGTTCAGCACAAAGCGGGCCAGGGCGGCATGCTCTCTATCATTCTGCACTGTAGCATTCTGCACTGGAAGCCTGAGGCCTGAGGCGGCGCTGTTTACAGGCCTGTGTTGTGAGAGAGCAGGAGCCCCGAGGCACATTGCTCTATGTAGCTGTATGGTGTTGGTGCGTAATGCCTGAGGCAGCATTGTCTCGTCAGTTGGTGTGTGCTACCTGTGAATGCAGCTCACTGTTGTAGAGACGCTTGGTGCTGTGCTGCCCAGGCCCTGGATGTCAGCCTCTTGGGTGCCGCCTGCAGGGCATCGACTTGGGGGCTCTCAAGGACGCTAAGCAGGCAGCACTGGACGAGGAGCGTGGCCCTGGCCCAGTTCATGTGTTGCCGCTGTATGCTAATTTACCCCGCTCAGCCCAGGCCAGGGTGTTTGCGGCGGTACCGCCCGGACACAGGCTTATTGTCGTGGCGACCAATGTTGCCGAGACCTCGCTGACCATCCCAGGTGTGCTTGTGGCACTGATTGAAGGAGCTTCATGCCCCTGCCCGCCAGCATGTATACCTGCACTGCCATACCTGCCAGTGTCAGCACTCACAAATTGCGCCGACGCTCCCAGGTATGCGCCCCATCATATTGCAGCCTTTTTCCTGCAGCAACATTTGAGGCACCTGGGTCACCAGCAGGCACTCTTGCTTGCCCGCCATCAGCCTCCCGAGAGGCAGTGGAGCACAACATGCGCCTTTGCAAAACAGCTGTGCAGGGCCTCAGCTGGTGCGTCATTCATGTCTCTCAGCAGCTTGTGGTACAGGCAGCCTGCTGTGTCACCTCTGCAAACTCCCAGGTGAGTAGGAATGACGCTGGCCAGCACACCTTCCAACTGGGTCTGAAAGTCCCTATGCCTCTGTGAACCCCAGCGTTTGGAAGACCACTCCCGCAGGCATTCGTTATGTGGTGGATGCGGGGCGTTCCAAGCAGAAGCTGCTGGCTGAGGGCGGCGGCCTGTCCAAGTTTGAGGTGCACTGGATCAGCAAGGCAGCGGCCCTGCAGCGCACAGGGCGGGCGGGGCGTGTGGGCCCAGGCCACTGCTACAGGTGCGCACGTCTCACACTGCCCTGCCCAGAGCTCCAGTGCATTGTTCAGGCTCCAGCAGGCACCCAGCTTAGTGCCCCATGCACTGGTACGCAGACTGCTGACATGCTGCGCCCTGATGCATGCGTCACTGTGCACTGGGGCACCCTGTGCGCTTGAGCTGCCACCACCTGTGGCATTGTGGACCCTCTCCAGTCTGACAGGTGTGTAAGGGCTGCCCTCGCTGGTCAGGTGCAGCAGCATGGGCCCCAGTCGCTGCTGCACATCTGTACAGACAGCCGCTGCAAGCCAGCTGCGGTGTTGTGGGGCCTGGCCAATGCCAAAGGCCTACGCGGACTGCTCCTGCTGATCAGCCGCAGAAGTGTGCAGATGCCACTGGTCCAGCCGTACTCCAGGGCTGCCAAACTTAGGGTCCTCTGGTGATGCACTCACTGGCAGACGTCAAAGCCTGGGCCCTCACCTCAGTTCCTGTGGAGCTACGTGGTTTGCTGGAAGCCTGGCCGACCTGTGGACTGTGGCCGCCATGAGGCCGCACCCGGGCAGCTCAATTCTGGTCACAGCACCATCAAAATGCACATCACAGAGAGCAAGCATGGCGCTGGCCCACTCGTTCTGCCACGTTGCTGAGCCATAGCCGACATGAGTGTTGTGCATGCATATGCCAAGCAACAGCATGCCAGACCTCCTGGTGCAGGCTGTATTCTTCAGCTCACTTCAACGACAGCTTCCCAGACAACAGTTTGCCAGAGATTGCGACAAGTCCGCTGGAGGGTGTTGTGCTGCTCATGAAGGCCATGGCAGTGGATAAGGTGACGAGTCTGCCCTGGTTGTACCGCTGACCAGGCTTCTGCCATGTGCAGACAGGGCCTTGCATGAAGCAAGGTCCTGAAGCAGGCAGCATTGGCTTGACTGCCTACCCTTGCGCTGGCCCAAAGCTCTTGGGACACTTGCTGCTTCTTTACCTTTCTGAGCCAGGTCCGCCACAGACGAATTTTCCTGTGCACACTGCAACAGCTGACTCCTGCACCCCTAGCTGCCACGCTGATGCTCACATGCTCTTGGCATGGCTGCTGCTGTGTGCAGCCTGCATGGCTGGCAGGAAGCTTGCGGGGCTTACCGTCTTTTGTTGAATGTGCTCCACTCTGCGCTTCTTGCACATTCTGCTCACCACCTGCGGGGCCGTACAGGTATTAAACTTCCCGTTCCCCACACCGCCCAGTGCAGCGGCCCTGAGGGCGGCCCAGCAGTGCCTGGTGGCTCTGGGGGCATTGCACCCCCAGACCCACCTCACAGCCCCGCTGGGGCTTACAGCGCTGGGCCGCGAGATGGCACGCTTTCCTGTCGGCCCCCGCCACGCCAAAATGCTACTGCAGGTGGGCCCGTTGCAAGATGTCTCACTAGTCCAGCCTCTGCCTCGAACATACCTGTGCTGCCTGAGGGTGTTGAAGACGCCGGAGGGGCCTGCATGTCCATGGAGATGCCTGCCTGTGCTCTGCAGGTCTGGTAGCCTGGTGTTCTCATGGCTTGGGCTGATGGGAGCCACCCTGCATGTGCCGGCGGTCACAACGTGTATGTGCCGGCATCAGTCACCCTGCATTTGGCAGTGTAAGAGCTGGGTCCAGCTCTCTTTGGCACCTTGGTTGTGCTCGTGGTAGTCACCAAGCCTTTGCCGGTGTATAATCTTGTGGCTGTCAGTGTAGGCGCCTGTTTCTGTTGGCCTGTGGCAGGCCCTTGGAGTGAGCGCTGCGGCTGCAGGTGTCTGCTGCAAGCGGTAGCGCTAGCAAGGGTCCCAGCCAGGTGGCCTATGGCATCGCGCTGGCTGCAGCTCTGAGCGTGGAGGACCCATTCATGCAGACAGACAACCTGCAGGTCAGCCGGATGGTCACGCCATTGTGCTCAGGGAGATGTGCACGTCTCAGTGCATGTGCTCCGCACGCTCCTGCCCAGAAACGCCCCCTTTTGCAGCAGACTGGCGTCTGTTCCCATCTTGCTGAGCATGTCAATACTGCAGCAAGCGGAGGAGCTCATGTGAGGCCATGCCACACCACGCTGGAATTTGCAGGCCTGTTGCTGCCCTGACTCACTGAGCATGGCAATGCTGCTGCGGGCCGAGGACGATTTAGCCCCCATCATCTTGCCTATGACCTCCTCAAATGGCTTATCAATCCTTTTGCAGGCAGAGAACAGTGGTGATGAGGAGGCAGCCAAGCGCCAGCGTCAGTCAGCCCGTGGCCGCCAAGCTCGCCTGCGCAGCAGCCACGGCGACGCTCTCAGCGCGCTCAATGCACTGTGCGCCTTTGAGGCTGCTGGCAGGACCCAGGACTTCTGCAGGTAAGCAGCCTCAGCACAGCTTCGGCCCCTTAACATTGAATGGCGCGTTATGCAGGGGCTCCTAAGGACATGTTGCCAGATTTGATCACCTGGCTCAGCACAGATCAAATCTGCAGCCCTGCTGCTTTTCTGATGGTCTGATGACAGGCAGGACTTCTGACTAAGGGTCCTCAAGTGTCCCTGCTGCTTGATGGCTTCCAGCACCAAAGTTTTTGTCAGCACTTGCACTGGATTGATCAGTAGCCAATCGCTTGCAATGCAAGCAATCATGACCATGCAGACACACTGCTGCCGTCTGGCATGCTGCCATCACATGGCATTCCCTTCTGCAGGGGAAGTCACCCCATCTGTGCAAGCTCTAGATAGGCGCTCATGGCCTGCAGGCCGCCTGTGGTTGATGCATCATCCTCCTCTCTTGTGCAGGCAGCACTACCTCCATTTGCGCAACCTCCAGGAGGCCTCAGCCCTGCGTCGCCAGCTTGCCCTGGCTGTGCTGCGCCAGCGGGCAGCCACGGGCGCCCCTGAGGAGACTGCACAGAGGCAGCGGGAGCTGGGGGAGCTGATGCAGCCCCTGCCCTCACCGAGGGCCCTGATCGCGCAGCAGCTGCGCAAGGCGCTGGCAGCAGGGTGGGCCGACCAGGTGCGTCTGGCACCTGCCTCCCAGCATGTCTCATTCTGGTCAAGCAGGAAACAGCATGGCCTGTACGTGCAAGCCCACCGCGCCAAACTTGATGGCCGATGCCTGCGTGCCTGCCTGGCAATCTTCTGTGCATGGCTGTCCCCAGCAGCAAGGCAGACAATACAAATGTGATGACGCATGCAGCCGTGGAACTGCGGCAGATGTGTTGCAGCTCTGAGATGCTGTGACACTCTGTCTTTCAAGTCCATAAAACCGTTTCATAGGACAGGTGCAGCGCTGCAGGCGTGCCTGCAGCCCTGCTCAGGAACCACAGAAGGCAGTATTCCTGTGTGCAGGTTGCCCGGCGAGTGCGCTCCAATGAGTACCTGGCAGCTCAGCAGGAAGAAGGCAAGAAGCGGGGGAAGCACGCTCTGCGCTACCGAGCCTGTGCAGTGGAAGGAGAGGTGTTCCTGCACCCCGCCACGGGGGTGGCAGCCGCCGCGCCAGAGTTTGTGGTGTACACGCAGCTGGTACAGACCATTATTCGCCCCTACATGAGAGGTGAGGCCACACACTTGCCAGTGCTGGTGCGTGGCTGCTTGTTGCGTCTGCCCTGCATCTGCTGCGGCCATCATGCCAAATCTCTCACTGGCCTGAAGGTGGAGGTTGGCTGCGTTCAGCAGCAGCTGTGACACCTGCCTTGCCCGCCTGGCAACCTCATTTTGCAGATGACGGCCTGTTGGCGGCAATTGCCCGTCACTACGGGCCCCCTCCCACAGGCCAACCTGGCTGCACAGCAGCTTCTGTACTGTGCAATCATGTGAGCAAGATCTGCCTGGCCGCAGGGGTCACTGAGATTGAGGCTGGCTGGCTGGCTGAGGTGGCACAGCCCCTGTGCAGCTTCAGCGAGCCCCTGCCAGAGCCGCCGCCAGGCTACAGCGCCCAGGCCGATGCCGTACTGAGCTGGCGGGCTGTCACCTTTGGGTCCTTAGGGTGGGAGCTGCCTCCCAGCAGGGCATGGCACCCTCATGCTGAGGAGCGCGCAGCAGCCTTTGGGGCTGCGCTGCTGGAGGGGAACGTGCTGCCCGCCCTGAAGGGTGAGCTCACATTCTGCCCCAGCCTGTGAGCTGTAGTCGGGGTGCTGCTTCAGCTGTGTTGACCTTGTAGGTGACTGGTGTTATCCCTGTGCTGTAGGATTGAATGCAGCCTGGGTGCTGCCACCCTCCGCCCTGGTAGTCAAAGACCAGCGAGGGCAGAAGAGGGTAGGGGAGCTTGTTGCAGCTTTGATGAGGCACAGCATCGACTCTCATACAAGCCTGGCAGCAGCCTGGCGCCACAAACCGCGGGCTCTGCAGGCAGAGATTGGGCTGTGGTTGCCCAAACAACAGCACAGGACACTGGAGGCCCTGTGGGTGTCTTTGCTGGCAGAAGCTCTCAGCAAAAGCGGCCCTAGTGGCGCCCAGCAGAAAGTCAAGATGAGAAAACACAAGCAGCCTGCCTGAACCTCAATCACCCCCTGCCCTGCACCCTTCCCTGCTTGGCCCTCCCTCATCCCCCTGCGGTGCCCATTGGCTATGATAGGAAATTCATGTCATGAAGAAATAAATTGTTCAGATCAAAACTCATGCTGAAGCCAGTCAGAGTGTTGTCTGAGTGCCTGCAGCAGTGGTATGTGGGCCGTCACCAACAGCCTGGGCAGTCGAGCAAGCTGCACCGCAAGCCACACTGACTCACCGCAGCAGCACTGGTGGGCCTAGGGTTCCTTTTGTTTGAGATGCTCAAGGGTGTGATCAAGCCTCGCTGAAGGGCAGGGCTCCTTGACTGTGCCTCCAGCCCCTTTGCATAGTGTACCGGATGGTTCTCACAGGCCTGCAGGCACGGACATACCAGCACTAATGTGCTAAACATCCCCTGACCCTGCCAGAACAGTGACAGCTTGAGACCAGAGTCTGCAATGCATTTCCAGCATGTGCACTTACCTGCAAAGCTGCAGACAGGGCGTGCTCCACCCCCGACAGGGAGCTGTGCAGCCACACGCCGCTGGGGCTGACTGGCCGCCTGGCGGCTGAAAGGGATGCAGGGGGCTGCCAGCTGCGGATCTGATCACTGCTCTGCACAGCTGCAATGCCACCTGGCTGGGCTGCCTGAGCTGCAAAACGTGCCTGCCATGGCTGCTGCTCCCTGTACAAGCTGCTGGGCCTGACAAAGCAGAGACTGGGCTTCACCTGCACGACGATGTCAACATTTACAGAAGTTGGCAGGTGGCTGGGCAGAGAGCTGAATGGGGACAGATTGGCTCAGCAACAGGTCCAGCGCGCAGACCCACCCAGAGAGGGGCCGCCTGTGATGCCTGCAGAGGCGCCTGCTGCTGCAGCTGCTTCAACTCCGCCTGCGCACAGCGGCAGAGGTCAGCAGGAACGCAGCCAGCTGCGGCAGTGTGGCTCAGCAGTGCAGCAAGCCAGCACCGGTACGCTTGCCCCCATGTTTGTGTTGCACCTTGAACAGCAGCTGCGCACCTTGAGGGTGTGCAGCGCCTGCGTGTCGGCGTTCAGCTGCTCTGCCTGCAGCTCCATGGCGGCCTTCAGGCCTGCCAGTGCCTGGACCAGCAGGGCCTCGCCAGCAGGCGCATTCTCATGCTGCAACGCCTCCAGAGTGGCCTACAGTGCAGAGCAGCACTCTGAGCAGCAGCAGTATCAGGTGAAACGCGCATAGAAACATGAGGTCCTGCTGGGTACAAACATGTTGACCTGCTCCCGACGGGTTCTAGGAGTAGATGTGTATGGTCAGAGCTGAGTAGACTAGTGCCTGCCAGGACCGTACCACAGCACAGCACCACAAAGAGGCCCCCATGCAACATGTTGACCACAGCAAATGGCAGGGTACAGGTGAGGCTGTCACCTGCCAACTGCTGCGTGCCTGCTGCAGCGCAGCATGCCTCTTCTGCAGCAGCCGCTTCTGCTGCTTGGCCAGTCCCTTCACGCCCTGCACAGCTGCAGCCGCGGCCTCTGCAATAGCCCTCCCTCCTTCTTGAGTTGTAGAAGATTCCTCTGCAGGTGCAAGGGCGACACAAAGGTTCCCTCCAATGTGATGCTGACGGGGCCATTAGCTTGCGCCAAAAAGGCAGCACCTCCTGCCCCTGGCCAGTCAGCAGCAGCACAGCATTGCCACTTGAGACCGACAGCTGCATGCCTGGACTGGACACCTGTGAAGTGCACCCACCTGCATGGTCTGCCTCTGCAGCTGAGGAAGGGCCAGGCTCGGCCTTGGCTCTGGCCTCTGCTGCAGCAGCGCGTGCCTGAGCCAGCAGGGCCTCCTCCTCCCCATGCACCTGCTGCTGCACGCTGGCCTGCAGCTTGGCGCGGGCTTCAGAAACAAGGGTGCCTTCCTCTCGTCGCACCTGCAGGGCCCAGCACTCGGACTGCTGTACGCTACCTGCACAGGTCTCACTGCCCCGCACCTTGCTGAAAGGCACGCCCTCCCTGCCGACCTTGCATGTGCAGGCTGAAAGCGAATGGACGAGCAGGCCCCAGGCTGGAATGATCCGCTCAGGTGACACTGGCATCCCCTATCTACTGCGAGCATCGCAAGCTGTTTATACTGCAACCCCTGCTGCGCACGCTGACCACAAGCACCGCTTCATGCCAGTGGCAGTCCTGCGCGGGTCCCACCTGCTCCTGCACCCGCTGCTGTGCCTCTGCCAGCACTGAGGCCCGCAGTGCCGCTTCAGCCTGTGCCTGCATTTCTGCCTCCCTGGCCCCCACCGCAGCCCGCACACGCTGCTCTGCTGCTGCCAGCCCCGCCGCCAGGGCTGCCGCCTCCTCTGCCTGCAGCGGCAGCGTCTGGTGGCAGCCCAGCGCGGGGACAGCTGTGACCAAATGCCCAAACCAGACTGAAGCAGCAGGGCAGGCATGTGGTCCGGGCTCTGGTTGCTACCAGGACTTCAGCAGAGGCTCGCGCCACCAGCATGGACGTGAGCTTGGAGCTTGGTGATGACTGCACTCACATTACAGCAGCAGTGGCGGTGGTGGCACCCCAGCATTGCATCAGCGGTGCATGATCGCGCGCAGGCCACATCAAAGCAGGAGCGCAGGTGTGCTGTTCTTGCTGTGGATGCACCAGCATTCACTGGTGGCTGGAGCTGCCAATCAGCGTCAGCATGAACTTAGAGCATGACAGGGCTGCCGGGTTGATGACGCGCAGCATCACATTGGCGCAGGATGGCACATGCCCAACCACCACGCACCTCCAGCTGATGCTGCACACGGCGCTCCATGGCAGCCCGCTCCGCAGCAGCCTGCTGGGTCTCAGCCAGGGCAGCAGCTCGTGCTGCCGACTCAGCAGCATCCTGCAACAGCAGCAAGCACCCAGGCTGGGAGCACTCCCACTGATGACGGGCAGGGTGACAGGCGGGAGCATGCACAGCGCGTCACCAAGACTTGATGGTGTGCCTGACGATGGCTAAGGCTGGTCCCATTCAAAAGTCGTTGGCAGCAGCATGTAGTGATGTGGCTGTGCATGGCTGCACATTGTCCCTCCTCCACACTTGGCGGCAGCGACATCAATCGGCATGGCTGCCGACAACTGGAGGTGGTGGTTTGCGGCACCCCGCGAGTGCTGTTTGAATCGACACTCAAAGTGTCACCCAGGGTGCATTGGCTCCCGCCAGGCTGCACCCGTGAAACTGTGGGCCCTGCGCACCTTGACCAGCTTCTGCAGCTCTGCATCTGCCTTAAGCTGCAGCTGCTCCCGCTGGTACTGCAACTCCTTGTCAGCCTCTGTCTGGAGGGCTTGCAGCTGCTTACTGCGACCCTCAGCCACCTGCATACGTCAATGAAAGCACCCTAGTCAGCCGGTCCACCGAGGATGCAGCAGTGGACGACAGATGCAGCGTACTGCTGGGCGTCAGTTGCCCTGACACCCAGGATGTTGACCCCCCACGTTGCAGCTCCCGCTGAAGCTTCCCCGCTCACTCCTTCTCTGCCACCACGAAGGCTTGTGACACAAGCCTCACACCAGCACAATTTCGCTTGCAGCTGGGGCCAGCATGCTGGCATGAGCCCCTCGGCACCCTTGGTCCCCACCCAGAGGCACTCTGCTCACCTGTGCCTGCAGCTCGGCCAGGCGCGCGGCCTGCAGCTCAGCCAGCTTCCCCTCGGCCCACTCCTCGAGCGCCTCGTGCACCTCCTGGGCAGCCTCCTCCTGCATTGCTGTGCGCTGCTCCTCTGCATACTGCTTCACCTCTGCCCGCATGGCCGCCAGCGCTGCCTCCAGCAGGGCTGCCCGCCGCTGCTCAGCCGCCTGCACCGCCAGTGAGCTGTGGTGCTGGCCAGCCTGGTCGACGACCTGGGCATGCAGCTCAGGGCACATGGAGCTCAGGTGCCACTGATGAGGAAGACGGTGGTGACCACTTCAGCAAGCAGCTCAGGACAGGCTGTGATAAGTTGATTGACGAGGAACACAGGGGTGGCTGCCACATGTGGGCCCCATGGCCCATGCACTGGGTGGAAAGGGATCATCATCTGGTGGGCCGGGGCGCATGCACTTTAGCTGCCAGCCAGGCTTCCTGAGAGGCTGGCAAAAAACACAGGGGACTGCAAGTGCAGCAGGGAGTGCTGCGCACCTCAGCTGCCTCCTCTTTGACCTTTTGCAGGGCAGCGATGCGGATCTGCTCGAGGTCCCCACTGGACAGCGCTGCTGCAGAGTCCTGGTGCTGTTGGGCCCTGCCGGCCTGCATGGTGGGGGAGAGCCAAGCGTGAGGCACCTTGCCAGGGGAGGCGCAGGCCACACCCAGTCCTTGCACAGCAGGCATGCAACCTTGGGGGACCACTGCTGTTTGCAGTGTTGTCCCCATGGGCAGCCTCAGTCACCAGCTGCTGTCACACTCTGCTGCACCACCTGCCTGGTAACCATGGCTGTGTGGCACACAGCCCCCTGTGACTGCTGCAAGGCGTGTGGCTGCCCAGCCCGATTCAATCATGACAACACAGCCACTGATGTGCATCAGCTGCTGCCCCCAGCTGGGCCCCACCAGAACGACGACCTCTGCCTCCAGCGCCGCCCTCTGCTGCTGCACCTGCTGCTGCAGGGCCGCCACAGCTGCTTGCCCCTCACGCAGCCGCTCCTGAGCGGCCGCCTGGGCCCGTTGCGCAGCGCGCCTCGCCAGCAGCCTGCCGCCAGCACGTGCCAGGTCAAGAGCAGGCGCAGTGAGCCAGCACACAGACTGCGCAGGATCCTCTGCCTTCCGCCTGCTGAAGGAGCTGATCACGTCTATAGTCTGGGTTGCAGTCCCCAGTACTTAGGAGCCAGGCCTCGCCTTTGCTCTACGTGATTGCTATCCAAGGATGTGAACCTCTCTCCCCACCTGTGCCTGAGCCACCAGCTGGTCTGCGTGCTGCTGGGCTGCCTGCAGGCGCCCCGAGCCGTCCCGCTGCACGGCAGCCTCCTCCACTGCCTGCTGTGCACGAAGTGCCTCCAGACGCTGCTGCAGCACCGCCTCCTGCTGGGCCAGCTGCTTTTGCAAATCCATTGTTCGCTGTCTGCATCCAGCAGGCACATGCCATCTTGGTGGACAAAGGGGGGCTGCTCTGATGGCCAAGCCAGCAGCATTTGTGCACAGGGCACAGGAGCCCCTTCTGGCATTTCATTTTCTGGACAGGCACTCATCCAGGCGCTGCCTGCATGCTCCACACAGGTCGATATTATATGCTCCACTAGGGTTGCCCGCTCTCAGGGATAGGCCTGCAGCACCAACGCAGAGGACACAGCAGCCGATGTCTGCCAGATCCTGCTGGGCAGGCAGGTCCTTAACCTCTTCATCTGCCAGTCGCCGCGGCAGCACACTGCACAGACCTTGAGGCCATCTGCCGGCAGACTTTGCACGGCTTAGAGCATCCGCCAGCAGACTTTGCACGTTTCAGACCATCTGCCAGCAGACTGTGCGCAGTTCGGACCCTCGCCAGCAGACTGAGCACAGCTCGAACTCTCTGCCAGCAGTCCACGGCAGCTGCTCCCCACCTTGACTCCTGCTCAGCGGCTTGCTTGACAGCCTGCTCTTCAGCCCGCAGCTGAATGTGCAAAGCATCCAGCCTCTGCTGGTGCTCCAGTCTCATTTGTGCCTGCTGACCCTCCCCTGACACCACAGCTCCTGGTCCGGTATGGTAAAAGGTCCCGAGGGTAGCATTAGGTGCTGGGCCAGGTGGCAAGCTACGGGCTGGCATCGTCGACGCTGCAGCGGTGGCAGTTGGTGCTGGGGCGCCTGCAGGGCACAGGTATCCTCTGCTGAGCCAGCACTGCAAAATCCAGCCAAAGGCCAAGGTGGTATGCGAAAGACCAGACCAGCATGGTGAGCAGATGCACTCGGGCACTTGCTTGGCCACAATGCGAGACAGAACGGGTCAGGTTGATGTTCAGTCCCCCTGACCCCAGCCTACAAGCAAGTCATGCAATGACTGAATGCACCTCCATGCTTCACTCTGCACACTCAAGGCGGGGCTGCTGCCTCAGGAGCTGCTGCTGGTGGCAGCAAATGGCAGAGCCAGATCAGGCTGCTGCCTCAGGAGCTGCTGCCGGAGGCATCAAGTGGCAGAGCTTGACCAGATCATGCAACAGAGGCCACGCAGTGCTTGGACGGCACCTGCAGGCTCGCCATCCATGCTCAGCGTGGGACTGCTGCCAGAGGAGCTGCTGCTGGTGGCTGCCTCAGCCCCAGCACCAGTTCCGTGCAGGAGACCCACGGCCGTGCTGCCTGCGCCTGCATGATGTGCTGCAGAGCCGCCTGGCATGGCGGACAGGCTGCCCAGCGCTAGGGGTGGGACAGCTGCAGCAGCGCTGGGGGCTGCGCTGGTGGCTGACTTGGCATCCCTGGGCACAGCACTGTCAAGTGCTGGCAGTGTAGCCTTGGCTGCTCCCACAGCTGCTGCCCCAAGAACCTGCAGGTGGGTGGACACAGCCTTTTGGATTGGAGTGTGCCGCAAAACACTTACTTGAGCGTGTCTGTGATTGCCAGCCGTGCTGTCATTGCTCACAGGTTTGCTTCCCAGCAGCCTGACGGCTCCCAAGGGCCCAACCATTGCAGCCGCCTTTGCTGCTGCCTGTTTGGCATCCAGCTTGGCCTTCTCATCAGCATACAGCTTCCTGCAGCAAACAGGCAGATTTACCTCCCTTTTCTCAGGTGCACAGCACAGGGGCCAGGGCTGGCGGCATGCACACGGGCAGCTGCTGCTGGCCCCTGCACAGCCTGACAAACAGCAGCTGACCCGCTCTAGGCTGAGAAGCAAGGCCTGGCAGCATGCACACAGGCAGCAGCTGCAGGCATCCGGCTGTCCAGAGCCTGACGGATGGAACAGCGGGCTCACTGTAGCCTGAGAAGGGCTGGTGACACGCACACACTCAGCAGCTGCAGCCCCTGCACAGCTTGACAGATGTAGCCAGCTCTTGCTGGAGGACAGCATCACCTATACTTGTCGTCGCAGGGGTGATCCCAGCTGGTTTGCCCTGTGGCGAAGTCAAAGTAGTACACATCACCCTCTGGACTGCGGCTGCAGAGGACAGTGGGGCAAGATTATGTGACAGGGCAAGGCTGAAAGGCTTGTGCATGAGAGTGTAGCAGGCACTTCAGAGATGTGCGACAGTCTGCAACACCCACCATGGCTTCCAGTCGGGGGGCAGCTTTGCCTTCAGGCCTTCCCGTGCAATCCAGAGCAAGTCCTGCAGGGGCAGAACAGAAGATACATTGCGAAGCTGTGCTGGGCGTGCTGCAGCAGACGCTGGTGTTCGCCTGCACCTGTTCCTTGTCCATGTCCAGACCCAGCCATGCTGCATACTCAGCAATCTCTGCAGCAGAGAAGGAGGGCTCTCAGATAGGGCTGTGCTCTCCATGCTACAGCATCGGGAGTACCTTCAGATGAGGGCTCATAGTCCTCATCAATGCCTTCCTCGAGGACAACAGATTGCGTGACCATCACTCTCCGGATGAAAAACAATCCGGACACAGCGAATCGCTTCGTTTAAGATGACATGTCAACCAGCGTTGACCTGCACCATCCAGCGCCCACGTCTTCTGACAGCTGTTCTGCAAAAGGGAGGCTTCGGAAGCATGAAAGCTCACTTGCATGGACGTCCTGGTTGCCAACAGAGGTCAGCCTGCAGCTCATCCAGCTGGGCAAAATCATGTGTGTGTGCTGACTTTTCATGATATGTAGGTCTGTTTGCAGGCTTCTGGGGCCTTCTGCTGCAGCAAGATGCTTTCCCTCCATGAGGAGGCGATCGGATGTGCACGCCTCTGTGGACACAGATGGCAACAGCGTCAGGATGCGTACACTGGACCTGCCAGGAGCCCCAGGCCCTGTCAGGCTGGACGACAGGAACAGCAATGGGAATGGAGCGCAAATGAGCAGGCAGTCACAGGCTCAGAGCAGCAGAGTTGGCACGAAAGCCAGGCCAGCACCAGGCTCCCCATCCCAGCAGCACGTCCAGCAGCAGCAGCAGGATCTTCTCAATGAGCGCCGCAGCAGCAATGGTGCTGCCAGCACGAGGGAGCCTGCTGCTGGCAGGGCCACCCCTGCACATCCTAGCACAGGCAATGGAGCTGGCCCCAAGCCGCGGCAGGCTGCTGCTGCCACATCAGGCATAGGACGAGCCACCCAGCAGGCTCTTGGCACAGACATCACAACAGGTGCCAGCATGGGCCCAACTGTCCCTGCATCCTCTAGGATGGCGCAGCTGGCCACCGCGCAGAGGGCGCCTCCAAGCCAGGCCTCTGATGCGGCCTTGTCATCAGGTGCAGCTCTGACAGCACCCCTCAGCGGGAACAGGGCCCCTGGCATGCTGGCATCCGACTTCGATGGTGAGCTGACCTTGATGCAGTGACCAGTGCAGTGTGCAGCACAGCAGCATTCACCGCCCCTCAGAACTGCTTGGTGCCCAGAGCGCTGCCACAGGGCTCTGTACAACATGGCCACCTGTACTGCAGCCCCCGTTGAGATCCGCTTTGATGACAACTATCGGTGGAGTCGCGAGTCCTACAACAAGACGAGGCGGTCCATTGACATCTGGAGCTTCATTCTGGCCCTTAGGTGCACCCCAGAGCACCTGAATGTCAATGCCTCAAGGCAGCAGTTGCCCTATGCCATCGCCTTGCAGCAGCTTCTGTGTCTTTGATAGCGCTGGGTATTGCGTCCCCTGCAGATTCAAGCTATGGCAGCTGGACCAGAAGTGGAGTTATGCTGGCGGCATGAACCCTGTGAAGAAAGCCGAGAGGCAGCGATCTACCGCAATCTGGTGCAGGCAAGCCACCTGCCGGTTTGCTACTCACAGGGTCTTCACGCACAGGCAGCAGGGCTGCTGGCTGTCAAATCTCTCAATACAAGTTGTGCCAATGCTTACCTTGCCTGCCTTTCTGCAGGGAACAGTTGCTGCAGCTCGGGCCCACATTCATCAAGGTCAGCTTGGAGTTGATCCCACATTGGCAGGGCACACACTTGCTGCCAGGCCTACAAGGCTTGAGCCAGGCAACACTGCTGTGCCGCCTGTGTCCATCCCTTGCCTTTTGTGTGCAGACTCAGGCAACACTGCTGTGCTGCATCGGTCTTCTCTGGCTGCAGGTTGGGCAGCTCTTCTCCAGCAGGTCAGACCTCTTCCCAGCAGCTTTCACAGAGGAGCTGTCAAGGCTGCAAGACCGCGTGCCGGCATTCAACCCCAAGAAAGCCATCGCAATTGTGGAGGCAGAGTTTGGGGCGCCCGTGTCGCAGCTGTACAGGAGTTTTGAGGAGCTCCCGTTGGCCGCTGCAAGCCTGGGCCAGGTGACGACTGCAGGCGCATTCGTGCCTGGGTACTGTTGTGCCCTCTCAAGCCGTTGCTGTGCAGCAATTCATGCTGAACACTGGCATCAAGGCTGGGAGCCCCGCCCTGCTTGGCAGCTCTTGGTATCCCAGTCCGAGTGGCACAGGGCTGACAGCGTGCTCAGTCGCCCATGCAGCTGCGTGTGCTCCTGCAATCTGCCTCTGAACACACCTGGCTGTGCCTGCAGGTACACCGGGCAGTGCTTCACTCTGGAGAGGAGGTCGTAGTCAAGATACAGCGGCCAGGGCTTAAAGCCCTGTTTGACATTGACCTGGCAAATCTCAAGGTTGTTGCCCAGCAGTTGGACCGTAAGGAGGACTCCACCACAGACTTTGTGTGAGTCAAGGCAGATCCTGGGAAGCATTCCTGGAACAAAGGTCATGGTTGCTCGTAATCTTTCCAGCTGCCCCATGTAAAGCGCAACGCAGTGATATGCAAGGCAGAGTGCCAAGCTCTGGCAACCTGTATTTGCCCAAGGTGTCTAGCCAGTCTGACAAGTAGTGCAGGCACCAGCACCATGCACCCGCACTCTGTGTAGCTGTTGTACTCAGCCAGTGCATTGCAAGTAAGCACGGCCAGTGGAACATCGTGCATGTGTCCGGCCTGTGTGCTGCTGCTGCCCTGCTTCCTGCATTATCTGCCTGCATGCATACTTTGGCTCCCACACCCTGCAGAGCTTCTCCCCACTCCTGTTCTGCCTTGCAGGGCAGTCTGCCCTCGCCTCGCCCCACCTGCTTACAGCATGAAGGTCTGCCTATGCCTGTGCTCTACTCATCCTTTTCCTCTTGACCCTTCCCTGTCTTGCAGGGGAGTCTGGCAGGAGTACAATCGTATTCTGTACGAGGAGATCGACTACGTTAACGAAGGCAGGAATGCCAATCGATTTCAGCGCAACTTTCGGCCCGACCCTCTGGTCAAAATTCCCACAGTGCACTGGCAGCTGACCTCCCCCCGCGTGATCACCCTGACCTACATGCCTGGCATCAAGATCACAAATGTCGCAGCTCTGAAGGCGTCAGGCTTGAACGGCGCGGCTGTGGCGCGGCGTGCCACGGAGGCTTACCTCGTGCAGATCCTGCAGCATGGCTTTCTTCACTCTGATCCGCACCCGGTGGGGCATGCGCGCTGGGCGGTGCTGCTTCGCCATTTGCCCTGCTCTCGCACGCATCACGGCCCATATACCTGATGTGCAGCAGTCACAGCTGCTGCAGCAGACGTGATGCTTCCCTCACTGAAGAAACCTGCAGTGAGTTACGAGAGAGCTTATGTTGGCGTGCAGGGCAACATTGCTGTGGGACCAAATGAAGAGCTCATCTGGTACGACTTTGGCATGATGAGCCAGCTGCAGGTCACCACAAAAGAGCGCTTGCTAGGTAAAGCCTGCTCTGCCCCCACCCTGCCCGCGGCCTTGTACCTTGTGACCGCTTCAGGCCTTCACGCCTTGCACGGCACCTGCTGCAGAGCTGTTCTATGGCGTTGCCCAGAAGGATGCTGGTCGGGTTATCGTGGCCCTACAAGCCCTGGGCATCATTGTGGCCCAGGGGGACACCCTCAGCCTGAAGCGAGCCATCACCTACTTCCTGACCAACATAGCGCGGCAGGTGAGGTCTCAGAGTTGTGCGTTGGACCTATGCAGAGCTGCCAGCTGTTGCAGGGTGCTGTGGCATCCACAGCATGCACACACAGTTCCAGCAGGGAGCCCATGCCAGGCTCAGAACAGAGAGACACCAGCAGCCAAACCTGCCTTGCAGACCCAGGAGCAGGAGACCATTGGAGCCATTGGGGAGGACATCTTTGCAGTTGCTCTTGATCAGCCCTTCAGGTGAGACTGCATACTGCTGATCTGTCAACCAGCGAAGAGAGAAATTACGTGTGGGGCCTGAGCTCCTGGTTGGCTGCCCAACAACTCGAATCTGCCCATGTCCTTCAGATTCCCAGCGACCTTTACCTTCGTGCTGAGGGCTTTTTCCACCCTGGAGGGCATTGGACGGGTGTTAGACCCCGATTACAAATTCACTGCAGTGGCCACACCCTATGCGCAGCAGCTTTTGGAACTTCAGGTGGGCACACAGCATAGCTGAGAGGAATCAACCTGGGGTAGCATATTGGCCTAGTGGCTTTTGCAGGTGCCTGCTCTTTCTGTGCAGCCTGGCTAGCGGTCACTGCCTGCACAGTGCCTTTAGGTTGGGGCTGCTCAAGGCCACTTGTGGCTTGTGCAGGCCTTGCTTTGCCTCACAGCACAACTGCTGTGCTGGCTTAATTGCCCTGCAGAAGAGTGCTGTTGGCCACTTCTTGAGCATGCACATTGTCTGTGTGGCGCTTCCTTGTCATGAGACAAAAACAATTGCCCAGCCTCATCTGTTCTGCAGCACAGCACTGCCCATGAACTGCCGGCCCTTCTGCAGCATAGCTCTGTGCAGCGCTCTTGTGCACTTGCCACAGCCCAGCTACCTGCAGCACACACCAGTTCTGCTTGGCACATTCCCTGATTCAAGCATTGATGACGCATGCAGGATGCCTTTGCACAGTCTTCCTCTGGCTGGGAAGGCGGTTTTGCCTGGTCCCTCTGCTGTCTCCTCAGCAGCCCTCATACTTGCTGGGCAAGCTGCAGGCACTGGCTCGGGGCGGTGCTCCCTTGCACTTTGTAAAGCCAGGCTCTCTCAGCATGCACATGCACTACTTGGCCTTCTGCATAGCTGGCAGCAGTTCTCTCTGGCTGTGCCTGAGGGAGGAAGACATTTGTCTGGCTGGCAGGATAAGCCCTGAGGGTTTTTGCCTGCAGGACGGCTCTGCACAGCGCACCTTTGCCCTGGATGAGGTGCGCAAGCAGGCTACTCAGGTGGGGGCAGACGCTCTGGCCATGCCCGGACGCGTAGAGCGCATCAGCGCCACCCTGAACAGCCTGGAGGCCGGTGACACCAAGCTCAGGGTACGAGCTTTGGAGGTGGAACGGGCTGCCAAGCGCGCCAGCGTCATGCAGGTGGGCACTTCATCTCTCAGCATACTTCAGGCTTGTGGGCGGCTGTCAAGTGTGCGCATTGCCTTCAATGGGAGTGAGGACACTGCTGGTCCACACTACGCCCCCTGCTGCTGGTGTGCAGGGCCTGTACAGGGCACACAAGCTGCTGTGTGATGTTGCTGCGCAGCTGTTCTGCTGCAGTGCCATGCTGCCTCTGCTCTGGGTGCTGATCTCTGCACAAATTTTTCAGGCTGACTGGTGTTAACACCTGTGTGTTGCATGCAGATGGTGACCATCCAGTCCATCTCTGTGGCCGCCTGTTTGAACATTGGTACTCAGCTTGCTCTCAGCGGCCGTGTTGGCATTTCATCAGTCCCATTTATTGCTTCTGCTGTCTCTGGCTTCCTTGTGTACAGCGGGCTACGGCGCGTCAAGCGCATTGACAAGTTCAACAAGAACATCACTGGTTGATTAATTTGCCAGCTTGAACAAGTCTTGAATGAATCCATGAATTGCAGTTCATTGTGTCGCCCTCATTTACACTGCTGCATCATGACTGCTTGGTGCCTCCTGGTTTGGCGAGTCCTTGCCCTGCAATCTATTGCCAACTACCTTCAAGACTCTTTCTGGTATTCTGCCGCCTTGGCTGCGCGCACTGCCTTGCAGCCTGTCAAACACAGCCAGCGAGTTCTTGGATTCTAGCCAGTGTGTCTCACACAGAGGGTAGCCATTGAAATCCATGGCCTGCGTGGCAGAATACATGCTCATGCCAGATCAACCCAGCAGGGCACATCTATTGTACTTGAGGACTGCTGCAGACTTTAAATCAGACAACCCTCACAGGGACAAAGGTGGTGCTGCCTTCGCTGCTGCTCATGTAATAGGACAGCCGGAAAGTTTCTTCTCCCTTTGCTATCACCTGCAGGAAGAGTAACTACCTGGGCACAGCAGCCTGCCTCCAGTCAGTACTCAGCACTGTGCGAGGCCATTGAGCAACTGACTTGTTTGAAGGCTGAGCGAGGTGCCATCAAGGCAGCATGTGGTCAGTGCAGGCATGCAGGCTCACCTTCCCCAGCCAGAGAGCCTTATCGTGCACCACAAACGTGAGCTTGCTTTGAGTGTCACCAGCCACAATGACCACAAATTTGCTGGGCAGGATGTCATCTGAGCCCACAGCCAGGTACGACAGGGGGCTGAAGTAGAAGGGGGACCTGACAGGTGTTAGGCTGGACAGCCTGGCAGAGGTGGGGTTGGGTGGCGTCTCGGGGGAGTTGACTGTGCTGAGGCTGAGCGCCTGCAGAGACTTGAGCACCCAGGAGGTGGCCTGCACCCCAGGGATCCTTGAGTGGATGCTAGCCGCAGATCTGATGCATGGTGCATGAGGCGCTGTGACTGCTGCACATTGGCTGCATGAGGTGTGGGGTGCTGCATGAAGGCGATGAGAGTCAGACTTGCACAGGTGCAGACTTTCAATGGCTGCAGAAGGCTGGCCGCTCTGCTTGCGAGCAGGCTGATATTGCTGAGGCGCATGTGCTGCATGAGGCGTTGCTGCAGCATGGCTGTAGTGCAGGCTGCCTTGGCACATCTTGCCTGCCGCTTAATGAACCAGCCAGCTGCCCAGCCTTTGGAAGCAACTCCTATTGCACTGGAGGCATAGCCTGAGCTGCCACGCAGGCCCCAGACTGGCCAAAGCCACGCTTGCTAAGCTGACCCCAGAGGGCAGCAGGCCACTTCACTTGATATCACAAGACAGACAAGAGGCCTTGCTTGGCACGTTGTAAAGATGTATGCACCAAGCAGAAGTCCTGAGCAGTGTGGACAGTGGCAAGGCTCCACAAGTGGGCTGGGCCTGACCTGCTGCTCGACCTGTGCCAGGGTGGGCAGTCCCAGATCCTGCAGCATGGCGTGCAGCCTGTCCCGCTTCCTGCTGGCCTTCTCAGCCTCCTCATGCTTGGATGCCAGCAGCTCCTGCAGCAAGCAGCAGGAGGGTCGTCTCACTTCCAAATCAGTGCATGCAACTGCTGCATGCCCTGCTTCCATTGCTTGCAGCTGAGGACAGGCTGCTGGGGCCCTGCAGAGCACAGTCAACAAGCAGCTTTGCAGACGCTCCTCGCAGGTCTCTCTGTCAAGCTGAGACTGTGTGCCACTGTGTCGCTGTCTACAGTGCTGTGCATACTGCTCTTTGCAGCAGTGGAGGCGGACTGGCTGGGACCACTAGCAGGCACCCTAACAGCACGCACATGCTTTGCGCTGACTTGAAGCTGGGGCCCTACTCTACACTCAGCAACTTTGCTGACAACTCTGCAGCGGCCCTGCCAACAACAAGCAACAGCAAGTGTGCTGCGAGCAGCCCTTGCAGATGTCGATCCCTTCAAGCATGAGCCACTGTTCTGCCAGTGCTTAAAGGCATATTCAGGACGTCCAGGCATTGGCCCCTGCCCTGAGCTTTGCAGCCCGGCACGCCACAGCGGCCAGCAGGTTCTGCACAACCTGCATTGGTGTCCAGCAAGACTGCGCTGGCTGCCCCACCTTGAGCTCGGCAGCCTTACTGGCCATGCTGGCCAGCTGATCCTCCGCTGCCTGCAGCCCCTCCACCTGCCCCAGACGAGCCCTCAGGGCATCCAGCTCAGCATCTTTGGCCTGCAACACAGGCTGCACCTTCTCAGGCCAGACACAGGGGATAGCACTGTTGCAGGAGCCTGCTTGCAACATGTCAGTGCATAGTGGACATTGCTTGCTGTGCATGGAGAACAGGCCCTCTCATGCTTTCAGGCCTGATCTTGCAAGCTTGACCAGGTGCTGATGTCTCAAGCCTGTCCTGGGTGGCACAAACAACCAGGGCTGCTGGCTTCCACCTTGAGCAGGTAGGGATGGCGCCCAACACCTGCGTCTGGCATGCGCATCTCACCATGCACAGGTCCTGGAGGTGTGCCAGCTCTGCCTGCACAGCCTGGGCTGATGCTGGCGCACCCACTGCAGGGTGTGGAGACGCTGGTGCTGCAGGCTCTGCTGCAAAAGTGACTGACAGACAGCGCCTGGGCCCCCCTGTGCTGCCTTTCGAGGCTGGTACAGAAATGCAGAATCGCTGCAGCGCTGTGGCTGGCGTGTGGGGATCACTGGCTGCATGGAGAGGGTGGCAGGGTGTCAGGCTGGAAGCATGTCAGCATGCAGTCACAGAAAGCCAGCAGCATAGGAAATGCCAGGCAAAAGCGGGGCAGGCTTACTCTGCAGTGGTGTACCGAACGGCCTTCGGCAGCTGCTGAGATGGCCTGGCTGAGCTCTTGTTTCGTGGTGTGGTTTTCTGCCTGCATGATGTGAGCAAGCTGCGGCAATCCCTGTCAGGTCAGACCAATGAGGGCATGTCAACCAGCACAATACCTGACGGCTGCCATGGTGAAGTCTGCACCTCCTCGGTTTCAGGGTTCTGCCTGCCAGATGCCATCGTCTACTGTGCCCCGGGCAATACCCAATCTGGCTGGTTGGTCCTAAGATGCGGCAGAAGTTGCGAGGCAAGACTTGGTAAATCATTTCAGTTTACTGAACTGCGCATGGCACCTACTGAGATGCCGACTGGCGCAGACCAAGCATGCATTTGAGGTGGGCGACAATCATTCATTTGCAAGAGCACATGTCATGTGCCCCACTCAACCTGCAACCTTGTGCGCAGTTGTCAATGTCAGGCGTAGAGGATGACAACAGCAGATCCAAGAGACCAAAGATTGTCTGGCAGGCTCCAGCCAGGCTGCCACCTGTGACAGAGTTGCCGAGAGCTCTGAGCAAGTCCTCAGAGAATGCAGGGGAGCAACTGCCTGGATCTGAAGCCAATGGCACGACCCACACATCTGCCGAGGCTCCTCAAGAGGCAGGCAAGCATGCCTTGTGCACCACCTTTCCCTGTACATGGGCTGGCTGATAAAACGTCCCCATTGGCGGCCTGCAGGCAGAAGGGCCAGCCCAGGCAGCAGTCTGGGGAAGCGCAAGCACCCAGATGCCGTAATGGGTGTCCCACATGAGCTTGCTCAGCGTGATGGCGAACAAGGACAGAGACCCTCTGCTGTAGGGACTGGGGCCACACCTGCAGGTGAGCCCCCGCAATTGCTGCAGCAGTGGCCTCACATGCTGAGCTTCTTGTATGCGCAATTACGATATGACTAGTATCTCTATTCTGCTTCACAGCATGGCATTGCTTGCCAGACCCTCTGCTGAGGGCGTCATGCACCTCCTGCAGTACGCACCACACAGTCAGCGTCCATCAAGGCAGTTGCTGCTCAGCTGGAGGCTCAGCGCAGGCAGAGGCAGCAGCTGCCTGGGCCCGCGCAGCACGCAGCCGGGACCCCCGCCGGCGAAGTGACAAGCCCCCGCCGCACCCCCCTCAGATGGCGGCGGGGCGGGGCCGCCGTGCCTCTAGCTGCAGGCTGGGGACGCAGCTTCAAATGGGAACGCGATCAGGGCTCCCCTGCCGGCACGCCCTCCACAGGCAGCCTCCAGTCTGAGCGTGACAAGACCTCCCCTGCTGGCACGCCCACTGCCGGCGGGGCGGAGCGGCAGGCCCAGCCTCACACGCAGCGCCAACAGCAGCGCAGCTTCAAGTGGGAGCGGGGTCGGCAGCCTGCCCTGGGGGACGGGGCTGGCGAGCCAGGGTCTGCAGGGGCGAACCTCTCTGCTGCCCACACCGCCCCCAGGCAACACCCCTCAGCCGCCCAGCAGAGCAGCAGAGCGCCAATGGCACTCAGCAGTAGAGCAAAGGACTCAGGGGCAGCCCCACCTGCCCTTGCTGGCGAGCAAAGAGCAGACGTGGAGCTCAGGGAGCCAGGCAGGCCTGATACTGGACCCAGCTCTGCAGCACGCAGTCGCAGCAGGTGGGGCCCTGACAAGGAGCAGGGCAGGGATGCCAGGCGGCCTGGCAGCAATGGCGGAGGCTCAGGCAACAATCCG
The DNA here is from genome assembly GCA_963969365.1 of Asterochloris sp. CNOR1. Classification (NCBI taxonomy): domain Eukaryota; kingdom Viridiplantae; phylum Chlorophyta; class Trebouxiophyceae; order Trebouxiales; family Trebouxiaceae; genus Asterochloris; species Asterochloris sp. CNOR1. The sequence continues at coordinate 1,374,296 of OZ017758.1, read as the reverse complement.
AGGCAGGGCGCAGATGACGCTGCCAGGTGACACCCTGGCCTGTGCTCACGGGAACACCTGAACATTTTCAAGGCTGGTCTTGCCATTTGGCAGATGGCACCTGGACTTGGCATGGAGTCCCTCATGAGACTGCCCTGATGGTTACTGCCTGCTGCTCCAGACCCTGCCCTGCTGGACACTGCAACTGATTCAACAATCCCCAGGCCATGACACACGCCATTCACTGTAGGCACAAGGGGGAGCCGGAGCTGCCCGGGCCGCCTCTTGGCAGGCTGGGCAGGCCCAGCAGGGCGCAGGAGCCTACACAGCCTGCCGAGCGCAGGGGTGTACAGCCACTCAGCAGGGACCCTGAAACTCGGCGGCGTGCCCGGCCTCGCTCCAGGAGCCCACCTGACGGGGTGCGGCACCTGCCTGCCGGCGGACAGGACCGCCACATGGGCGGAGGTGGCAGCTTGGGCCCCGAGCGGGGTAGAGAGGGCCCCCCACGGCTGCCTCATGTCAGAGAAGGCTTCAGAGGCGGCAGGGCCCACAGCCCTGGCCCTGAGCGGCGCAGGGAGGGCCCCCAATGGCCGCCTCACGCCAGGGAAGGCTTCAGAGGCTGCAGGGGCCACAGTCCTGGCCCTGAGCGGGGCAGGGAGGGCCCCAGAGGCCCTGCCTGGGAGCGGGAGGGTCCCAGAGGCCCTGCCTGGGAGAGGGACGCCCCCCCAGGCTTCATTGGTGGCAGCACTGGCCCAGGCACTGGCAGGAATGGCCCCAGGGGGGGGCCCAGGGATAGCATCAGGGATGGCCCCAGGGGTCCCCAATGGGGCAGGGAGGCTCCCCGTGAGGCGGCCAGGCCCCGAGACGGGCCCTGGCCTGACCCACATGGCCCTGACAGGGGCCAGGGCCTGGGGCCTGCTCGAGGCCCTGAAAGGCAGGTCAGGAGGCGGGAGGGCAGCCGCAGCCGCAGCCCTCGGGATTGGCGCCATGATCGGGTCCGTTCTCCTGGCAGGCTGAGGAGCCCTGAGCGGCGCAGCCTGTCGGATCGGCCCAGAAGGCCAGTGGACCGGCCTCAGCAGCACCGCTCCAGTCCCAGCCAGAGCCGCAGCCACAGCAGGGACCACAATGGCAGAGGGAAACAGGCTGCAACAGTGTACCAGCCGCCAGCGCTCCCTGCTGCCCCTGGTGCTCAGATTGCCAGCAACTCTGCAGCCGCAGCAGCCGCAGGTTTGTCAAAGGGCGTCAGCTTGTTTGCTACCAAAGGAACACCCTGCTGCGTCAGGAGCTGCCCTGGAGCCTGGTGTATGCCAGAGCTGCAGCATTTCAACCTGACCTGGCTCTTTAGCTGTTCTAAGCTGCCTCACGCGAGCAATGGCAGGGCCTGTCTTGCTGCTGACTGTCACCTGTGCTCTCTGCAGTCATGCAGATGCAGGGTTTACCGCCTGGCCACTCTGGCCTCACAGCAGACCAGAAGCGCAAGAAACTCTGGGGAGGGGGCAGCGCTGCAACTGCTCAACCTCAGGCTGCTGCTCCTGTGGTGCGCTCTTGTGCTGCCTGCTGTCAGAGCTTGAGCCTGTCTGCATACAGCTGATGCCTGTGCATCGACACAATGCAGCCAGCATGCAGGCCCCCCTGCCCTTCACTGCTTGACGCCACGATTGCTCATCATGTCACACGCTGCCGAATGTTTGCTTGCAGGCACCTGTTCCTGCTACCTTTGGGGCCAATAAGTGGGACACAGCTTCGTTCAACAATGCCTCAGACGCAGACAAATTTGCACGCCTCATGGTGAGGTCACTATGAGAATTCACAGATTGTTGACAAACCGGATCATCCTCAGCCCTCTGAACACTTCTGCATGCAGGGTGCTAAAAAGGGCCCCACCGCTATGGGTCCACTGCCGCAACATGAGGCCGACATCCCTAGGGAGGTCCCAACACGTGAGGAATCATGCAGCATTGTTGCCTTCCCTTATGTTGAAAGCAACAGCCACCAACACATGTGCCGTGGTGCTGCAGGTGACCGCCAGCAGCATATGCTGTCAGAACTTGAGCACCAGTATTACGCAGGCATTCGGCGCAAAGACGGCCGCACAGTGGGCCTAGGCCTTTGATCTTGATCACAAAATAAACAAATTGCATGAAATTTGCTTGCTGGATTAGCCTGTAAGCTGCCAGTCACAGGCCAATTGGTGGTCATCAGCCAACAATGCTCAGGGCGTCAGTCGTTGCTATGCTGCTTGCAGCCCTTGGGCCCAAAGTGCTTGCCAACAGCCCCCTTGCCCATGAGGGGAGCACGACACTTGTAGCAGAAGTGCTGTCGGCAGCTCCTGCATCAAGCCAGAGGCGGCCTTCAGCATCCAGGCTGCATAGTGGCTGACTGAGAACCTGAGTGGAGCTGTGCAGCTGTTCTAAGACCCACCAGCAGTTCATCATGTTGTTGTTGTGTGCCTCCTTGATGTTCTGCTGGCCACAGTATGGACAGCGCGCCTGACGGATCTGCTCCCCCAGCGCCTCGCGCAGGAAGGCTTGATGCAGCAGGCCTGCACAGCAGCTGTTTGTGCTCAGGTGAGGCTGTGCTCAGCATGAGGGCTAATACACATGTCTACTTGAGGTAAGGCCGTGGATGAGAGCTTGGCTGGGTCGCTTTGACATGGCTCAGGCAACCATGCATGCAATGCACAAACTGCTGCGGCATCGGGCCTGCTGGGCTCACCATCATTGTTCACATGAATCTGTTGCCTGGCTGCGGCTCTGCAGGGCAGCACCACTTTCTGTCAGGTGCAGCAGCAGCATGATGGCTAAGACTGGCATGGTGGGGTGGTCTGGTGCATTGCTTAACGTAGGCACCAAATGACCGACCCTGTGAGGAGCGCATGACCAATGGATCACTAACAGCCCGCACCAGTACACTATGTGGCCCCCTGCCAGCCCATCAAAGACATCATCAAGCAGCAGCTCACATGGCCAGCCTCTCCTCATAGACCCACTGAGGGTCCACCTCAAAGAGCTGGCAGCCGCCGTCTCTAAAGTGATCGTAGCCTTTGATTGTCCTACCGCAAATGTAGCAAATGTAGGCGCCGCATCGACACACAACCTGCAGCTATGTCCGCTGCAGTCAGCTCCGACTGAATGTGATCAGTTCAGATCTGAGAGTTCAACTGAGCAACTGCTTGAAATGGCAAGCGGCAGAGATTCAAGCAATGGAGCATGGAGATGCCTCTGACATGCAACTTTCATTGTCCAGCTGGGCAAGCTGATGCAAGCCGACAAGGCAGCTACCGACAGCTGCCTGCAGACTGCCCTGAGCTGCTGGAGACACTATTGATCATACCGCGCCCCTTGCAGGGCAGAGCCCAAGCAGCCAGACCAGCAGCAGCCCACCTTCTTACAGCTTTGCAAAAATGAAGCAGAAAGCGCTGCAGCCATCCTTGACAGATGCTGCAGAGCGGAACCTGCGCAGATCAGCCAAGCAAGCCGCTCACCTTGTTGCAGCCTTCTGTGCGCGAGATCCAGGCACCGCACTTGGGGCACTCTTTGGTGACCTGTTTGATGTGAACCATGCTGAGGTACTCCTGCTCCTTCCTCTTCAGCTCAGCTGCTTGCTCAGTGCTCTTGTTCCCTGCCATGCGCGCCCGCAGGACCCCCAACTTGACCTCTGGAGTCAGGCAGTCGCTGCCTGTGTGCCAGGGGTCATTGCACCTGCGCCGTCACACATGCTCTTGCTCTCAAGACTTCTTGGGGTGTCAGCAACATGCAGTACTTTGAGCTGGTTGTGTGGGGTCAGCACCAGGGACATTAGCTGCTCAGCATCAGCACTTGCTGTTGAGGCAGGCTTTCAATCGGCACCTCAGGCACTCTGCCTCCCACATTGCAGAATGCAGTGACGAAGCAGCAAAGCAAGCAGCATGTCGGCATATTCCTCCCCATCTCCTGCCCAGGCAACTCTAGAGGCAACTCGTCCATGCAAGGGAGTGACAGCTGAGATTTTACATGCATGCTCAAGAGGCAGTGGGCCACCCCAAGCGGACAGGTGGCCTGCTCACACCTGCAAAAGGCAAGGCCATGCCCACAAGGGTCGGGCAATGCTGCAGACAGCAGGTTGGCGCTTGCAAGTTGCACAGCGGGGAGACGTAGGCACACACGCAAGCAGAGGCAGTGCACTGCCCACAAGTGCTCAGGGCCCTCCAGTCACATTGCAGGTAGCTCTGCATATCACTGACTCACATGCTGCAAAAGGCGAAGTGACACCCTGGGCAGACACCCATGTGGTCCCGGTCCTCCACGCAGGGGGTCTCGCAGCGCGGGCACAGCACCACATCAGTCATGCCCTGCAGCGTGCGCTCCAGCTCCACCTCCTCCAGATGCTCGCGCAGGGCGGGAGACAGCAGGGACATCACCACCTGCAGGGGGGCGGCAGTCAGCGCCAGGTGTCACCTGGGGGTGCAGGACAAGGGTGCTGCGATGATACGGACAGAACCGCCACCACCCTGCAGGGCGGCAGCAGGCCATGCAAGGCAGAGGACAGCAGGAATGCCACCTCCAGCAGGGTCCTCCACCTGCAGGGGGGCGGCAGTCAGCGCCACCTCTCGCGCGGGGTACGGGCAGGAGACAGCGGCCGCCACAACTGCTGGAGGAAAGCGACACAGCCAGTTCGGAACGTGCTCGCCCTGGCAAACAGCATAGCTCTGAGGCCTGAGCAACCAGGCTGCCTGGCTGTGCAGTGGCGGCGCAGATAAAACAAGTGTCACCCTTCAATCAAGCAGGAGAAGCCAGACAGACTAGCAGGCTGCCGGTGACAAGGCAGCTCAGCGATGAAAAAGACCTATGCAGGCACAAGATTCGGTCATGTCACAGGCCGCCTGAAGGACCACAATGGACGATACAGGCCAGCAGGGAAGGCACTCATGTGTTGGAGGCTGTGTGGGAGGCTGACCTGGCGGTTGATGAGCTGATCACAGCTGAGTTCAGGGCATCTGAGGTTGCCCAGCTGCCCCTCCTGGACTACCATGGCGCACTGCTGCCCAAGGCAGGCCCTACACCAGCAGGCAATGCTTAAAACCACTCAGCAGCCTGCCTGGTTTTGCCTGTGCTGCAGATGCTCTGACGGGAAGGCAAAGCTGTGGCATGAGCAAAGCAGCAGGGACGCCCTGCTTGAGAGTAAGTGCACGTTCCCAGCAGATCATGCAGCAAAGGAGGGCCGCTGCGTGACACACTACGGCTCCCTGCTTGACTGTAGGATAGGTGGGCTGCCCGCACAGCGGAGCCTCCCGTGCGCAGATCGGTTGCCTTGCTTGCCTGCAGAAGACGTGGGCGCAGTCCAGCGAGGCCTGCACGCACTGCGTTCCAGGCAGCTGCTCCAGGCAGATACCGCAGTCCCAAACGCCCTGCAGCAAAGTTGTTGTGCGTCCAAGTCTCGACTGGCAGTCTCAAGCAAGTGGCAACAGCCATACACCTCCCAAGTCTGGACTGCAGCACAGCACCCACAGGCCTGACGGCCTGCAGGGCGCTCTGTCATAAGGCACTGCACCTACAGAGGCCACCATTGGGTGGTGCATACCTTCAGAAACTCCCTGTGACGCTGGGCGGCATCATAGCGCAGCAGCTGCACCAGCAGCTGCTCCACTCCTGGCAGGGGCGGCGGCGTCTCCCGTAGTGCAGCATCGGCAGCAGGGCTGCCTGCTGAGGCATCTGGCCCCAGTGTGACATTCTTGGCAGGGATGCCTGCTGAGGCACCCTGCAGCTGTGAACCCTCAGCAGCATGGGTCTCAGGTGGCAGCATGGAGGGGTGCTGCTGCCTGCCATCTGAGCCCGGGTCTGAGCCACAGCTGGGTGGGTTGTCAGCTGACTGCGCAGCTCCTGGGGTGGAAAATGCTGGTGCTGGGGACTGCCCGCCACTGTGAGGGTCTGAGGGTCCCGGGAAGCGGGGGGGTGGCTGACTGGCTTGGGCTTTCACAAGGCTGCTGGAAGGCGGAGCACCTGGCTGGGTCTCTGGGCCGCCCACATCTATGCCGTTGGTAGGAAGCTTCCTGCACACTGGGCTGCTATCTGAATGGGAGCTCGAGGGGCCCTGGTCTGCTGCAGGGGCCTCAGTGGCCCACTGCAGGCTGAGCGCGTGATTAAACCCCAATTGCTTCAGGGCATCCATCTGCAGCCACTCCACCTGCAGCACAGACGGGTTAGCAAGAGGCGCCACCCAGCAAGCTGCATGCAGCGAAAAGGTGTCCTGCAAGAGCTGTGGCACAGCAGCTGCTTAGTCGCAGTCCGTTGGTGCCTGCGTCATGAAAGCGCAACTAGGCTGTGCAGTCCCCAAGGCGCAGCACCTGCAGATGCCCTAGACACATCTTGTTTTGCTGACATGCAAGCAATGACTCAGGCAGACTCACCCAGGAGTAGCAGATAGGCGTGCCAGCTGCCTGCTCCCACAGCGCCATGAGCTGCTGTTGTAGCACTGCAAGGTGGCCAGGGGAGAGCCAGAGGGCATGCACGCTCAGGCGGGGCGCAGCCTCACAGGGGTACTCGCCAGGAAAGGCGAGCTGCAGGCAGATGGGTGGCAGCCGCTGCAGCTGCATCATGGCCTGGCTGCCCTGGTCTCGCAGCTGCAGGGCGGCAGGTGCAGCACATGTGTAGCAATCAGAGTGCCACGTAAAGAAAGGACAGGAAGCGCAGCAGAGGTGAGACAGTGGTTCTGGTATGGTGCAGCAATGTCATGGTGCAGTCCCATGACGGCTGCAGGGCACAATCCCTAATCTGTGCTCACGTCTGCATGCATGCCGCCATCAGGCAGGTAGGAAGTGTGCAGCTAGTCCACAGGACATTGAAGAGGTCAAAGGTGGCTGTGCACAGCAAGACATTCGTCAGGCAGCTGGATGTGCACAGCAACTGCAGGCGAGGCCAGCGCTTGCTGACATCGATTAGACCGTGAGGCCAGGAGCAGTGCTCACCTTTACAGGCATGCCTCCATCAGGCAGCTGGACATGCACAGCAACCTCACAGGCAAGCCCAGCACCGCCTCCACCCTCAGCATGGCTTGCAGGGAACTGCAGCTGAGCCAGGGCTGCCATGTCTTCATCAGTGTTGCCTGCATTGCGTCAGAAAGAAGCAGCCTCTGCAACTGAACATCAGCTGACAGTCCAAGTGCTGGTGGCATCCCCACCTGTGAGCTCTAGCAGTGGGGCTGCTGTTAAGGTGAAATCCCCAGCAAGGATGGAGTGCAGCACCGTAAGTTCATCAACTTGCTGCTGCCAGTCCTCCTCAGTGGGGATCATGCTGCCTACACGCTGCAAGGGAAGCATTGTGTCAGTGGATTGTCACACACTATCTGACTGCTGAGGCATCGTCAGATGATTATAACTGCAGGTCGACAAGATTGAATCACCTAGAGCCAGATTTACAGAGGCTGCTTGGAGTCCGGAGCTGCAACTGCAAGATGCACTATATGGAAAAACAGATTTTCCACTTCCAGCATGGACTCCGATCCAGCGGTCTAGCCATCCCTTGAGCAGCGATATGAGAGTCTGCAGACCTCCTGGCCTTCCGATTGGCCTTCAGGTACATGTCCGCCATGGCAGGCCTATAGGGAGGGTGAGAGCATCTGGCCAGCATGTAGCCAGCCTGAATGCCAGGCAGACCATGAAGGAAGATGCAGCTTCAGGGTGCCGCATTTGAAAGAGTCCTTGCTGGCCTCATGTGGAGGCATCACCAGCTCATCAACTCCTTGTGCAGAACTGGAGATGTCTCAACTGGCTTTGTCTTTCATGACGTTGCCATCAACCCACCCTCAGAGGCAGATGCTGAGCCAGGCAGCAATCAGGCTTAGGCCCCTGCAGTCAGGGAAAGCCGCTATTCCATGTGCCGTTCCATGCAGTGCAATGAGCACATGTCAGCAAAGACCAGCGATCCCACCCTGCTGGGGCCAGCTGAGAGTAGCTGCGATCTTCTTTCACTGCTGTGATGTAAAGGCTGCATTTTGGAATCTCTCAGCCAAACGCAACCTGCTTGTGCATCTTAAAGTGCAGGTGAGTCTGCACTAGGCCCACCTGCCAGAGAACAAGCCAATGCCTACAGCTGTCAAGCTGCCTGTGATGTGTGGCCGCTTTGTCAGTGGCGCCAAAGCCAATAAGAGGGAGTGCGCAAGATGATATTGGCTGGCTTTCTGGAAGACTCCTATGTACTGCTGATCTGCTGGATGAAAGCCATGTGAACCATAGGTGGCCAATATAATGCTTGAGGCCCCAGACAAACCAGCCAAGCGATGCCAGAGCCCCTCACCACGCATGTTTTGGTTGTTGCTCCTGAGGCTGCGTAGAGCGCCAGTCAAAGTTCACATGCCAGAAGTAGGTCTTGACCAGGATCAATCTGCTTCCTGTCACATACTGTCGTGCTTCTGTTAGGCTTCTAGTCAACATGTCACACAATGAACCTATGTGCACCGCTGAGTTGAGGTTGTGAAAGGTACAGGTCTACGGGAGTGGCCCCCAGAGCCTACAGTCAACTCTCCCATGTCATGACTCTGTGTGCTGCCACAATCAGCAAGTGATAGACACTGTCAGAAAATGAAACTGCACGAAAAGGGAACCAGGAGCTTGCTCACTAACAATGATACAACAACCAGACAGACAAGGGCGCTGTTGCCGCTCAAGCAAAATCAGGTTGTGACATGTAATGCTCTCAACGACAAGCGAGCTTGCCCGATTATCACGAGGCATCAGGTGCCAGTACATCTATGCCCTCCACCTCCCACCACAGCGGGGGGGAGGTCGGCAGGCGCTTGGTTAGAATGTCGCAGCCATCCTTTGTCACCACAAGGGTATGCTCAAACTGAGCACTGCGCTTGCCATCTGCAGTGACTGATGTCCATTGGTCTGGCCAGGTCCTGTCCTTCCACACACCGGCATTGATCATGGGCTCAATTGTGAACACCTGGCCCTCCTTAATGATGCCCTTTGCCTGCAGCAGGGGACCTCAAACCAGTGGATGGGCTCAGTCCTGCTGGCTGATGGTCAACAATTGGCCAAACGACTGTTGTCAGCAATGTGTGGGCAGTGCGCCCTGGGACGTAGGCCCTTGGCTGCACAGGGAACGCTGGCAGCATTTGCCAGGCAGATTGTTCCTGGCATATAAGCCCAAGGGTTGTACCCCAGCTAGAGGTGGGAGTGCCTTGAGTGCATGCCCCAGCAGATTGCTGTGCCTCAGGAAAGATTGCCACAGGCAAGGGGTTGCAGGCGCAATGCCTCAGGTGGCGGGTGCCAGGTATGTGGACTTGGGAGGTGCAGCACTGCCCACCTTGTTATGGGAGTAGTGCGGCACGCTGGGGGCACAATGAAACAAGTCCCCAATGCCATGCCCACAGTAAGCCTTTACCACACTCATCCTGCAGCCAGCAGTGAGATATACTGCAGGGCAGGGCAGACCGCTGTGCACAGCTGCAGCCTGGGACTTCACAGGCAGGGGCAGTGCACGCTGCGCGTCAAATAGGGGGATACAAGCCAGGCAGCACAGTGCATCGTGCACTGCTGCAGCTTTTAGCAGACTTGTGCAGAGGCGCAGGCAATGCTCACGGCATCTGGGCAATGGGATATGCGCAGAGCAGCACACAGTAGCATCAAAGCGCTGCAGCTCAGGTGCTCCTAGTGCTTGAGCAGAAGCTGGCACGCTGGCACAGAGGTGCAAGGCACTCACCCATTCCTCTGTGCCTGCTGGCTGATGATATCTCCAAGGTCCCTATACCGCACGCCAGGCTTCACTGCGTCAATGGCCCTGTGAAGGCACTGCAGACAACAGGCGGATAGTTCAATAAGGCGTGCCAGGTGCCCACGCCAACTGTCAGCGATACAGAGAATTGCCACTGGACAGGAGATCGTCCTGTGTGGCGCATGCTGATTTGCCACCCATGCTGACTGTCAGCAACGCAGATGGGAGGGGTACACATGGTAGCACCTGCTGCCAGCAATGCAAGCCCTGAGCGGCGGGCCAGCCTGCCACCTATACTGACTGTCAGTGACTGCCAGCATGGATGCAGCGTTGCAAGTGAACTGGGCCCTGAACGGAGGTCTTGCCTGATATGCTGTTTTGACGAGCTGCTTGGAAGCATCATCAACCTCTCCCACCACATAGGTCTCATTGAGGTCCCCATGGTAGCCCTTGAAGTAGGCAGTCACATCAACATTGACGATGTCACCATCCTGCAAGACCCTTTTGTCTGGGATGCCATGACATATGACCTGCATTCACAAATGGATACAGCTCAGCCCTCATGCTGGGCTCCACCTGGAGAAGCAGCCTTGCGCCACCAATTTGTAGCAAAGCAAAGCAAGCCACATGCCTTCAGCAAAGCTGTGCAGAGGGACTGTGCTGCCCAGTCCCTCTCCCTCGTCAGTGGATGTTACTCCGGCACCAAGCTCACCTGCCAATTTAGTATATTCCCAGCACAGCTGTGCATGAAGGAGATCAACTGCGAAGCACCTGTCTCACCTCATTTACGGATGTGCACACCGACTTGGGGAAGTTCCAGTAATTAAGGGGCGAGGGGTAGGCGCCAGCTTTGATGGTGGCCTCGTGCACCTGCAGGCCAGGCAGAAGGCTGTGATTGATGTTGGCAATGCCATGTGGCGCTATCAGCTGCTGCATGCGCGGGAGAAAGCTCGCACAATAGTCAGCATGCCACGAGGCACAGCCAGCTTATGGCGGGGAATGGTAACCTCATGCACTGCAGTGTAGACAGAGATTCACAGCATGCGGGCATGCTGAAGGCCAGACTCTGGCCTCACGAACCTAAACTGCAGGCAGATAGCACAGATTGATCTGATTGCTGTGAGGCATCGCCAGCTCACGGCAGTGCACGCCTGCTTGCGGCAGCCACTGCCTTAACTGCACCTGGTTGGAAATGACATTGCCTGGAGAAGCGCTTCCAGCAAACGACACTGGTGCAATTTGCTTGACAGCTGTATGGGCCGGGGTGAGAGCTTGTTGTGAAAAGCAAAGGCGGACGCCATCCCCTGTCCCAGCACACATGACTGGGCGCCTGCAACCGCAGCACTCTTGTTTGCCCAAGCCAGCAGCCCTCGGCCAGGGCTGGCGCTAGCTGTATTGAAGCGCGCCCTGCCCTGGCGTTTGAGGGTAGGCGCAAATGGCTCTGCAGCAGGCATGCCCTTGGAAGCATGCAGCTGCTAGCTTCCCAAGCTGTCTTGTCGCTTCTGACATCCTGAGAGGCTACAGCAGCCATGCCCAAGAGACAAGTACAAGACTGCCTGCAGGACTCACTACTCTGTCAATCTCGTCGGTGGTAACGCCTGGTTTCACGGCAGCATGCGCTGTGTCCAGAATGTCACGCGCCAGCTTGCATGTTTGGCGCAGCGTCTTCAGCTCCTTCTCGCTGCGGATGGCAGCTGCAGCCAAGCAAATTTGGAACCTGTCAAAACAGGGTTTTTCACATGTCAAAGGTGACAAAGCATGGCCAGCGCTCTCTTGTTGTGGATGGCATCTGCAGCCAAGAGGAGTCCCACATGAAATTTTTTTCAAAAGGCAGGTCCTCCGTCAAGGCAGGTTGCAACGCAACTGCAGATCGTCCATGGATTTGATGCCAACCAGCAGGACTGTGAGCTTTGCAGTCTCCTCCTCAGTGCATGCTGCAGCTACAGCCAACACACCAAGCTAGTTGACCGATGTAAGAAATGTGAGCCAGAAGTGCAGCCAGAGTGCTCAGTGCAGGCTGCAGGGGCTGAGCTAGCATTGGGACGAATGCACATGTTTGGGCCTGCATCTTGTCCACTGCCAGCTGTAGCAGCAGTCAATGACTGTCACCAGCAGACTGGAGTGGCCGGGGATAGGGACATGATAAACTCCGGTAGCTGTCAGGCCATTGCCAGCTCACAAGCTGCCGCTGGGCTGGCTGAGCTGCTCACTGAGCACCACTAGCAAGGTCTAGCAGAGGTACTGCCAGCTTGCAGCCACGGCCGCCAGGCTTGCTGTCCAAGGCCATGCCACATGCAGCCAGTGCTTTCTGTCCAGGCAGGCTTGGCAAATGCAAATGCAGGTGCAGCTCCGCCCCAACATGAGGGGAGACTGCAATCATGCTGACTGAGCTTTTTGCGCGGTAACCGCTTTCTGTAGCCCAATCATACAGGGAGACCCTGCCAGCTTGGAGCTTGGTAAAGGCAGGAGCAGCTGAATTACAGCCCACATGCAATTTTGAGTGCAAGCTGGGTGCTGAGGCACTGCAGCTGCCCTGCCTTACAGCTGGTTACCCAAAATGGCACCTCACTCCCTCGCGCAGCAGCCATGTGTTCCCTCCTAGAGAGCAAAGAGAACTCACGAGTGTTGCGCTGAGCTGACTGAGCCTCTGAGCGGGGAACTCCGTCCACAGCATAGTCTGGCAGGCGGATGTCCTCTGGCACATGCCTCCTGGGACTGACAACCTCTGGCCTGAGTGCGCCGGTCCACTCAAAGTGCGGCATGGCCATGCTTCGGGCCTGCAGCGGCGCAGGCAAGTGTGCACATTGCACTGGGCTGTGCTCTCAGATGAGTTTGGGAACCACCTTTGGGTGGTGCCTCACCTGGCCTCTGTCAAGGCAGTACATCCAGGTGTCTGGCTCTGGTTTGTGCACCTTCCTGTGTTCCGCCCAGGCGCTCTGCAGCAGCATGGTGCAGCATTCGTGAGGGGCTTGAGCTGGCAAGGCACTCCCTGGCAGCCACATCTAGCTTGCAAGAGCCCAGCATGCCTATCAGCTGCGCACCTTGAAGCAGTCTTGTGAACAGAAGACGCTCAAATGCTTGGGGAGGTTGATGGTGAGACACTTTGGGCACTGCAGCTGCGCTGGCTTCCCACAGCTGCAGCAGTGGCAGTGAATGTCTGTGTTGAGGGGCTGGCACAAGAAAACCACAACACATGATGTCAAACGTGCCTGGTACAGGCTAGATCAGATGTCTTGGGCTCCTCCCCGTCGACGCCTGGCACCATGATGCTGGATGATTCAGATCAGCATCCGTACTGAAACCTGCTGACAGACGGAACTCTTGTGACCTAGGATGGTCCATGAAAGCAAAATGAAGTTGTGACTATTCCGCTGCTGACACACCAGGCCGCAACATTTGCTGCATAGGTGAGAGTCAGCAACTCTGTGCCTTTGCATGCTTCTACAACAGGGCAGCACAATGCCTCTACTGGGCTTGCCATTGCTGCACCACGTTTCTACTGCCTGTACTGCTGTGCCAGGGCGATGCCATGGCCAGATCCTGGAGCTGCCCTGGTGAGTCTGGCTGTTGTGGGAGGCTGTAGTATGACATCTCGCACCTTGTGGAATACATTCCACGGTGGAGACGTCAACTTTGAAGGCAGGGCAAGGCTGCACCACCGGGAGGATGAGATCATCAAGACTCTCAAGGAGCTGGGAAACTCCTACAAGGACATGAAACAGGAGCTCCAGGCCATGAAAATCACTAACAGGCTGCATCCCTGACAGGACGCCAATACCACCTTGGCAGACAGCTGAAATAACCTCCTGCAGCCATTGTGCAAGTGGCCCATACACCCTGTAAGTCAGAATTTGAAGCGCGCTCAGCATGACACCCACCGGGTTCACATGGTCTACATGAACTTCATGAGAGCAAAGGCCACTTCAGGAAGCATACAGGGTGGGCTCATCCTGCAGTGGCTTCAGGTGCTGCAGCTTCAGGCGCAGCGCCCTCCTCTGCAGCAGGCGCTGCCTCCGCTGTGGCTGCAGCCTGTGCCTCTACAGCTGCACGAGCAGCAGCGGCTGCTGCTCCACTGACTCCTCCGCTGCAACGGCTGCAGTGCCCCTTCTGCAGCGCCTCTGCAGCAATGCTGGCACTGCGCACCTGCACAGCAGGGACCACACCATTGCAGGGTCAAGCAATACATTGCTTCAGCAGCTTGAAGAAGAACCAGTCCAAGCCCTGACAAGCCCTCCTCAGCAGCTAGTGGGAAGCGGCACAAGCAGCAGCACTTCTTTTCTAGATGATTGCCACAAGCCTGGTACAGCTACACCCCACCTGGGTCAGCGACACCCAAGCCAATAGCCTGTGTAGTGTGGCAGACCCACAACAGCCAGCACAGGTGCAGCATCCTGCGCAGCGCTGTGGCAGGGAAACCCCCACCAGCACAAGCAGGGCAGCACCCCTTCCACCTGATGAGCAGCCTGTGCAACAGAGCAGACTCACAAGAGCCAGCAGTATATGCAGCAGTCTGTGGCAAGCTGAGTGCTGATTGCCAGATCATCAAGCCCAGCCCACGCTGCTCTGTAGCCAGCAGCAGGTGCAGCAGCAACAAAGGGGCACATCTCTGCAGCAGCACAGCTTTATTTGTACCTGAGCCAACAGCAGGTGCAGCAGTACTGCCTAGCCTGTGGCAGGGCAGTCCAGCAAAGCATCTGTGACAGCTCAAAGTTACACCTGAACCAGCAGCAGGTGCAGCAGCACGCCCCAGGCCTGTAGTGGGGCGCTCATCCAGCAGCTGTGCTCGAGTTCTCACCTTGAGGCAGCCTCGCGCGCTCTGCCATATTGCTGAGTCACATGGTGTGCCGGCTGCATCCCAGGATGCCAGCTCCTGGATGGTGGCTGGGCTCGCCTGCTGCCTGCAGCCAAGGACATGAGCAGACTCCAGATTTCTGAGTGTGCTGGCTGCAGGCCAGGCGGCTGGGCTGGCCTGCTGCTTGCAATCAACTCCAGGGATGGATGCTGAGTGCCTGGGCTGCCAGCTCCTGAAAGGGGCTGGCCTAGCCTGCTGCCTGCAGGCAACAAGATTGGTCTTATGCAGAGTGCTTGGGGACTGGTGGATGCTAGGCGACAAGCTGCAGTTCCTCATTGATCTGCACCCAGGCGGTCAGCTTGTTGGCGCGCAGAGCCAGCATCAGCTGTCATGCAGCTCACAGCATCCGCAACAGCCAGCAAACAACCAGCAGCAGCCCATCAAAACCCCACCTGATGTGCAGCCAGCAGCTCTGGCTTACCACTGCTCTGCACCCAGGTGGCCTGCTTGCTGGTCTGCCTGCCCAGAGCCAGCATCATCTGCCAAACAGCTGATGGCACCTGCAATAGCAGGAAATAGCAAACACGCAGCAGCGGCCAATTGATACCCCACCTGATCTGCACCCAGGTGGCCAGGTTGCTGGCCTGCCTACCCAGAGCCAGCAGGACTGCCAGCAGCATCAGCTGCGTCCCACAGGAGCCACTGCCAGCGAGCGTAGCTCCGCCACAGCCCCATCAGCTGCAGCGCTGACTGCGTTGGCGACTGCTCCCAGCTTGGCAGCGGCACGCTCCATGGCAGCCTGCAGGAAACTGAAAAGAATGAGATTGGCTGGTGATGTCTGCATTGTTGGCCTCTGTGGGCGCAGTTGACAACCTGCTGGTGGTGGCATGTAATCGCAGCTAGCTTGACGGCAGCAAAAAAGCAGCAGACCTGCAGGAAGAACAACACAAAGGAAGGGAATGAGTAGTGCGCAGCTGGCAAAGGTCTGCTCATGTCTGCAATGGCACAGCTATAGATTATACCTGCAGACCTGTCTACCTGAGCAGGCCTCCCCCAGGGGAAGATCTCCACCTGTGGATCTCTGCAGCCTTGTCCACCTCATCCCCTGGCCCAGCAACAGCAGCCTGTGGCTTGCAGATTGCACAGGTCACCAAAGTGAAATGCGCTGCGCAGCCCCTCAGGTGCTGCATCTGTGTCGCAAGTCCCAAGTTGTCAGAAGCAGTCATCAACACACTCTCAAATCCTGCTCACCTGAGCAGCCTTGTCCACCCCATCCCTTGGGCCCACAAGCCAGAATTTGCAGTGAGCAAGAAGCCAGCACAAAAACAACCCACAGCGCAGCACCCAGGCTGCTATCTCCATGCTGTTGGTCCCTGCGCAGCCTTGGCTGCCTCATGCCCTGGCCCAGCAGCCTGCACGCCAGCGCCCTCGCTGGTGTCCCCTCTGCCGCTAGTGCTGCAGGCCCAGCCTCGCCACCCTCTGCAGGCAACAGGTTGAGGTGCATCAACACGACAGCAGCAGCTGCAGTCTACTTGCTCATGGCCAATGCTGCAGGCACAACCTTGCCATCACCTGGGGCCAACAGGTGAAGCTGCATCAACAGGACACCAGCAGCCATGGTCTGGTTGCTGATGGTCGGCACGGCAGGCGCAGGCTCGCCACCTTTTGCAGCCAAACAGTGAGACAAAAAGGGCAAAGCAACACAACATCAGCAGGCTAAGCACAGTGTGGTCCAGGGAGCGTCAGGAAGTGCTGCTGGCCGGTGCTGCAGGCAGTTGTGCCGTCAGCTGCAGCCAACAGGTGGACCAGCATCAGCAGGGCAGCAGCAGTGGTGCTCTGAGATCTGATGACAGCAATGCAGCGCAGGCTTGTCACCCCCAGCAGTCAACAGGTAAGGCTGCACCAGCAGGAGGGCGGCGCGCAGGACTGCCCGGAGGGCGCCAGGACTTGCTGATGAAATGTGCACCCAACATTATGTGTTAGTCTAATTGCCTGCTGCATGCCTTGCAGATGTGAATGCAGCTGCAGATTAGCATGAGGCGCTTAGTAGATCTGGCAAGAACACTGCAGGCAGACTGCACATCACCCGCAAATCACAGCAGAAGAGTCTCAGACATGACAGAGCAACTATGATGCCTGAGCCAGTGAGATGACAGGGTTGATGCATCAAGCCTCAGCTCACCTGCAAGGGGCCCCTCTGCGCCCTTTGCAGCCGGCTGTTCTGCTCTTGCAGCGGTCACCAGGGCCAGCTGCGCCTCCATAGCCTGCAGGGCTGCAAGCCCTTTGCTCTCTGTCACTGCCTGTGCGTGCTTTGCAGAGGCGGCGGCTAGGGCTGCGCTCAGGCGGGCGGCCACCTTTGCCAGGAAAGCCCTGCACAAACAACCACTTCAGCTTGTGGCATGCCACACTGCCACTGCTTCTTGACATATCCAAAATTTCATCATGGCATGGCAGTGCTGCCTGGGCCGCGAGGGCCCTGAACAAGCTCTGGTGATCAGATCCAATTGCAGCCATGGCACAAGGGCGATAGGGACCATCTGTGTGAGGCCCAGCAGAGTCCAGCAGTGTCATGCAGGAACAGAGCACAGGGCTGCTGGGAGCTCACTTGCTTTCAGTGGGCGCTGCAGGTGTTGTATGTGGTGTGGCTGTTGGGGGGGGGGGGGGGGGTGGGGTTTGGGGGGTTGCACTTTATTATAGGTCAGCCCTGGGCGGCTCCACATTGGGCTGAGTGCCCATGGAGTGGCTGAATTGGGCACCTGCAGGGTTCTGATCTTACACAGCTTAGATTCAAACCAGAGGAGATGTGGGCTCACGCCCAAGCAAGCACACCAGCTTGACATGATGGGCAACTGCGGTTGGCAGTGCAGAGGTCTGCAGCGCTTGCTTCATAGTCATACATGGAAGTTGATATTGGCGTGCCTGATGCTGCAGGCAGCCAGCAATGAGAACATGCACGCCTGTTGCTGCACTAGACACAGCTTGGCCTGCTGAATTGTACAGCAAGATGCCCATCATGTCAAGGAGATATATGTGCCTGGGTGTGCTCATACATAGATGCTCTGCAGTGCTTGCTTGACATGCAATGAGGCTGTGCTGCTGACAGCTGCTGTCGGGAACCTGCAACATTACTTCTACCAAGCTATATCATGATTTTGGCAATGCGGCAGCTAAACAGTCAGCCAAATTTGTCAGCAGATTGTCAGAGTAGCTGTAATTGCAGTATCACTGCTGGCCAGGATGGATGTTTCATCTCTGTATCGTTTCAAATTAAGCTTATGCCCGAAGGCTAAATGCTCATTGCCACCTCTGCGGCCACTGCCCTACCTCTGTTTTTAGTGTTTTGCGGGACAGCACTTCCTTGCCCGACGTCGAGATTGCACATACAATTCAGCCAATGGCTACCTCGGTTGAGGTTATGAGGCAGGCCTTTGACGCATTCCGTGTTGGGGATATCAAGGGCATCACATCGCTGTGCAGTGACGGTAGAGCATCGGAGCCTCTGTGTACCATTGGCATTTTGCTTGTTGATATCGTAACGGTCTCGCATCTAACTGCAGACAGCGAATGGACTCCCATGGGGGCTCTCTTGCCATGGGGAGGCGTTCACAAGGCAAGTATGCCTGGTATTACAACGAATGCTGTTTTCATGAAAACGCAGATCGGGTATCAGGACATGTAATCAGGACATTGCCCTGTATGCAGGGCAAGAAAGCCATCGAGGAGGACTTCTTCGGCACACTTTCAAATTACCTGAAAGGGACAGGTGAGGCGCACGCAACTCTCAAAAACCCACCAAGGGTGCGCAATGAGGTCCTGTTCCATCAGTGCATCGCAGGCTTTGACACACCTCACATACTGCCTGGGCCTCACGGTTGGGTCTTTGCTCCGGAAGCGACATATTCATGCATGCCTTTGAGCAAGGACGGACATGCAATTGAGGACCTCAAGACAGATATTCACATGTGCATTGTCATGGTGGTGGAGGCAGGCAAGATCATAAAGTACTGGTGAGGGTTATTATCTTTTCATGTTGGCGCTCCCATCATTCCATTCACAGCGTTGTCAACTGTGCTTACGTATACGTGTATACAGGAACTACGCTGACAGTGGCATTATCATGGACATTATTGGCAAGAGTCAGTGACATCAATCAGCTTTTGGCCAGACGCCCCCTTTTGCTCCTGCAACAGCCCTGAGTTCAAAGGGCCAGTTGCTGTACACGTGAGAAGCACCAAGCGTTTGCCCCAAGCAATCTCATTCAAGCTTTGCATGTACCAGTGATGCTCAGGGTGGGTGGACTTCAAGTTATCAAGACATTCAGGTTCACCATGGGGGGGCGGGGAAGAAGGGAGAAGTGGCACGTCGAGGTTGCTTGCAACTAAAGCACAATCACAAGCAATGGCGCTGACCAGAGGTCAATGCTGGCTAAAATGACATTGTGGGCAATCAGGCTCTGGCTCACACGTGTGAGCCACGTGTACGTGTGCACATCAGTCTCCAAGATACCAAGCCACCTTGGTACGGAGCTGGCTACACATGGGCACTCCATCACAAGCTCCTCTACAAGCTTGCCGCAAATCAGAGTCGAGGGGTTGGCCACCTAGCCAGTGTTGAACCTTGTGAGGAAGCACCAGATGCTGGCCAAGCTGCCTGTCGCTGAGGGCAACTGCATTAGGTAAAGGGTCTGCCTCAATCATGACGCGCCCATAAGTGGGCCTGCTGTTGAGGCATGCAGAGCTGCTCACCCCATGTTGGACACACATACACAGTCCTTTTCAGCCCAGAGACATACGGCCCCGCAAGCCATTGGAGTGCTGCCCATGCAGCAGCTTAAACTGGTGGAGGTGACCAGCACCTCCAGCAATGTCTGGCCTGCAGCCAGAGGCTCCTGCAGCACGTTGGGCTGAAGATCTGCATGCACACATTGCGCAGCTGCTCAAAGCGTGCTGGCTGAGTACTCACTAGTCAGCTTTGCCTGATGAAGGCTGCTGTGCAGGTCCAAAGACCGTGCCAGTGAGCCTTGTGCCTGGAGATAGAGCGGTGCCCACCTGCAGGCGTACAGCAGCAGATGAGATGACTGTCAAAGCATGTCTGCCTCAGAGCACAGACCAAGCTGACCAACGTCAGGCAGACAATGTACTTACCTGCAGCACTGTCAGCTTGGTGGTGGCTCGAGGAAGGTGCTCATGTCTCACTTAGGCCAGCATGAGGCAGCGCAGATCTGTCGACGGTGCCATCTGTAAAACTGACTGCAGGCCAGGCAAGATCAGGAGCTGAAGCTGAGCTGGGTCACACTGGCACGCAGGACTTGGTTGAGATTGGTTGCTCCCCCCCGACCACTGGGCACGACGCCCCAGGAGAAACCCTGCATGCCAGCAGGATGCACTCAACCAGATACACTTTGTTGTGCACCAGGCCTACACACAGCAGCCGCCATGTTGCATCAGCCACAATGTTGCATCACTACAAGGGAAGGAATCAGCAGCAGCTGCCAACTAGAGGCAGGGGCTCATGTCTGGATGTTGAGGCTCAGCCCTTGCAGTTTGGGAAGATGTTGGTGACATTGTAGTTGAGACCAACAGAGCTCCTGATGTGCAGCACTTTTGCTGAAGGCAAGATATGGAGCAGGCCCAGGAAGAAACCTAGCAGCAGATTGGGAGCTCTGGCCTCTCTATGATGGGATGCCTGGCCCTTCAGCATTCAGTCACAACGAGGCTGACAGCTTGTGGAGGGCTGATGGGTGGTTGCATGTCGTCTGCGCTGGCACCTTGAGCAGCCAGGACGGCCATCTGCAAGTGAATGACTCTGTGTGCCCGCCTCAAAGCCCCTTTTCTGACCTAGTCAAAGTAACCAGCACAGCACGCATCCCATGACACTGACTCGTAACAGATCTGATCCCATCTTGCTGGACACAACAACCAGTGCCATCCTGTGAGATCCATAATGGCACAGCCCGGCACAGCCCTCAGCAGTTCACTGCACACCCTGAAGTTTGATAATCAGGTGCCACAACCCTTTGACTGCCAACATAGCAGCACATACTTATGCTGATCAGCGTCCCCGCCCATGCCTGTCCAGGTGCTGAGGCAGCTCCCGCTGGACAGGAAGCAGGACAATAGGCCCAGGATGGTGCAGGGAGCCGTGTTCACCCGTGTGCCCCTGCAGCCACTGACGAATCCACAGCTTGTGGCCTATTCAGCAGATGCTCTGCGGCTGCTGGACCTCACTCCTGAAGAGGCAAGCAGTCTGCCAGTTCAGCTACTCAACCGTCTGCCTGTTCACATGTCCAGAGTATCGCAGATGGCAGCTTGCCTGATGCAGCTCTCAATTCACAGTGCTCCCTGCTACAGGCAGAGAAACAGGATTTTGCCGAGTTCTTTGCAGGCAACAAGCTGCTCAATGGGTCAGAGCCTGCTGCACAGTGCTACTGTGGCTTCCAGTTTGGTCTGTTCTCCGGCCAGCTGGGCGATGGGGCTGCGATGTACTTGGGAGAGGTCAGCGGCGCTGCCCTTGTTTGTGCATGGCCAGCCCGCACAACACTCATGTGAATGCATGCAGTTCCATTTCAGGTGCTCTGCACTTGCTTTGCAAGCACAAGTTGATGCCTGATGCTGCACATGCACAAGCTTCTGGAGCTGCCTGAGGCTCTACAGTTCACTGCTGCGCAGCACATACGAAGAGCTGGCCGAGGTTCTGCCAACCAGTGCTGCGCGGCATGCAACTGAGGGGGCGGTGCTTGGCCCCTGTGCAGAGATGTGCTCCATTGCAGCCGTGCTTTCCCGTGGCACCTGACATCTTCACACAAACGCAGGTGATCAATCAGCAGGGGGAGCGTTGGGAGGTTCAGCTCAAGGGCAGGTGCGGGGCTCATGGTCTCGGTGATTCAGGAAGTCCCACACAGCCCACAAGTGTGTGTCTTTCAAGAGTATGACAGCCTGGCAGCCAACGTATCAGCTGCTGCTGCTAAGCACTGCATTCCTACATCCAGAAATTTGGTGCCACCCATGTCGCCCTGCTGGCAAGGCCTGCTGCACAGTAACCAGTTCACCTGAGACCTGTCTGCCTGTTGTGCAGCGGCCTGACGCCCTTCAGCCGCACAGCAGATGGGCGCAAGGTGCTGCGCTCCAGCATCCGCGAGTTCCTTGCCTCTGAGGCCCTCTATCACCTGGTCAGGCCCACTCTGCCATGTCTAGCACAGGCTGCTGCGCCTGGCGCTATGTTTGCGGTGCCACCGTGGGGTGACCATGAGCCTCAGCAAATGCAGCATGCCTGGCCAGATGCAACAGCTTTCGCAGCCACCTGCGCAGCAAGATGCGGATGCTCATCTTTAGAGGAAGCCGGACCTGGCTTACTCGGTAGTCACAGCTGCTATGCAGGGCAGTCTATCCATGCAATGCTGCGTGCTTCAGCAATCCTGCCTGACAGTCAGTTGCGGTTGCGCCTTCTCTGGCAGACGGGCCTTCCTTGCTATGGAGCAGTCACAGCTGCTACGGAGCTGCATGGGCGCAATGTGGGGCGTCGGGGGCCACAGTACTCCTTAAACGACACAGGGTCCCTGCGCTGCGCTGCAGGGTATCCCCACCACCCGAGCAGGCAGCGTGGTCACATCTGATGACCGTGTGACAAGGGACCTCCTGTACACTGGCAATCCCATCAGGGTGAGAGCCCTGTCACCGTATGCCATTGTTGGCCCGCTGCGCTTCCTCCAGGAAGCTCATGCATTTCAGGCAATGTTCCATGGCACAGTTGCTGAAGCTTCTTTCGACCAAAGCCCTTCTGTTCCCCATGGCTACTTGAACAGGTGGTGCATGGCAGCACCTGCTGCGGAGCTACTCAACAACGTAATGCACCGGCACAGCTCCCTGATTTCGATTGTGTCCATTTGCTACGCGACAAAGCAGAGCAGGCAGGACAGTGGCTTGAGAGCATCCTGGCCGCGCAGTGCCCAGTGTGCGCTGCAGGAGCGCTGCTCGGTGGTCATGCGCATTGCGCCCACCTTTCTGCGCTTTGGCACCTTTGAGGTCTTCAGAAAGCGGGACCCCCAGACAGGTGGGAGCTAGTCGGTGCCATGTGGGCTTGGCTCATGTGTGCAGGGCTCATCTGTGCTGCCTGCCTGCCGGCGCCTGTCGCAGCGTTGCCACTGTCTAGGAGCCTTGTGGAGGGGTGAAGGGGCCTGATCGACTCTGCCCGATTGCTCACTGTCCTGAAAGGTCCAGGCAGCCTGCTCACACAGCCCCTACGCTGTCTTTCAGCATGCACGAGACCCCTGCACGAGGCAGTCTTTGCATGCTGCAAGGCAGCATAAAAACCCAACACCCATGCATAGCAGTGAGCTGTGCCCTCTCAAGTCTTGGCCTGTAAGGGCTTGAGGACCTTTGGCTTTGGCTGGTACCATTTGCATTTGTTCATGCCACATGCCGGCAGGCAAGGTTGTTTAAAAAGTTTCAGTCATGCCTATTGTGATTGCGAAGAGCCATCCCATCCCATGCTGCTAAATGATGGCAGGAACGCCTGCAATCTGTGGGGGTAGGCACTGACTGCATGAACTGGGGCGGGAGGCCCCTAAATCACCTTGAAGGCGACATGCTGGGTCCCCATGCTGCTCTCTGCTGAGTTCAAAGGCCTGTACAGCATGGGTAGGGATCGCCTGCATGGACTATCAGCCACGCTGCACTGACTTGACAGTGAGGCCCCTCCAGCTACCTAGAGGGCGACATGCTGGGCCCCATGCTGCCGCCTGCTGACCTTGAACGCCTGTGATTAGCGCTGATGCGTCAAGTTCATAGGCTGCTGCGCCGTCTGCAGGGCGGGAGGGCCCCTCCCATGGCCTTGAGGGCGACATGCTGCGCCCCTTGCTGGACTTCACCATCAAGCAGTACCTCCCTGACATCTGGGCAGCCCATGGCGGCGGGAACACCACCAACCCTGGCAGCATGTACCTGGACTTCTTCAGGGAGGTGGTGCGCCGCACGGCAGGCCTGGTGGCTGCCTGGCAGAGCGTAGGATTCACGCACGGTGAGCGCTGGCCAGGCAGATTGTAGTGTGTTTCCGGAAGCACACCTTCTCTGCTTCCAGCTAAGTGGTTGACCGCACTGTAAGCCACTTAGCTGGTTGCTGGCCAGCAAAGCATGGGATTACGCATGGGGAGTGCTGGCCTTGACTTTGTATATTGACTGGGAAAGCACACCTGCTCTCCTTCCAGATGAGTGCTCTGCTGTGCAGCCACCCTGTTGGCTGCCTGTCTAAGCATGACACTGACCCATTTCGAGGGCTGGCACGCCTGTATTGGTCAGAGTAGCGCACTGCTATAAGTGGAGGTGCAATTATCCTGCTGCAGCTGACTGCAATTGCACCAGTCTGCATGATTGGTGGCATACCTATAGTAGATCGACTGCAGTGTGCTGGATGGGGCCACCCAGTGAGCCTCACACTGACTGCCCCTGCAGGCGTTCTGAACACCGATAACATGAGCATTGTTGGAGCAACGCTGGACTATGGCCCTTATGGCTTCATGAACAGGCAGGTGCCATGCAGCAATCCATGTTGCCTGCCCCGACAGCACCACAACACCATACCGCAGGCTGGGTTGCACAACTTGGGAGTCAATTGCTCAGCACTGAAAGCGAAGTCAAGTGCTCAGGGTTCCCTTACGAGGCCGTTGCACCGCCTAGAGGGCTGCATTGCAGACTGCACCTGGCACTGTACACAGCAGAGCATATCTGGTAGCCTGCATGGCACCAGCGCCAACGCAGCAAAACATCTGGCTTGCCCTGAAGGTGCTTTTGCACTGCCAGGCAGGCTGCACTCCATGCCACAGACGTCATGCGCCCCACTCTGACAGCAGCACAGCACTGCCTGGTAGGCTGCATCATGCAGGTGAATCACACATTGCATGTGTTGTCCTGGCAGCAGCACAGCACTGCCTAGCCAGCAAGCCAACAGTGTACTGCGCCACCCCTGACAGCTGAGCAGCGTGCCAGCCTGCACCACTCACGGCAGGGCACCAAGTGCTTGACAGTTTACGCCAGACACAGTGGCATGCTATGTGCATGGCACCCCAAGAGCAACATGGCACAACAGTCTGCACGGCAGGAGTCACGAGGCATAAGAACAAGACGACATGACCCCTCTTTGCTCTTCAGGTTTGACCCTCACTACGTGCCAAATCACTCAGATGACAGCGGCAGGTGAGGCTCCCATAGCAGCCACAGATCCCATGAGCAGCTCTCACGAGCAGCTCACATGTGTCTCCCTACGCAGGCAGCAGTTCAGTCGTGCATGTCTGCACCCAAGTCATGCAAGGAGGGCAGGAGCCGAATGCCTGCAGCCAGCCTCCAGCTCTGCAGCTGTCTTCTCCCTGCATGGTCCAGATGCTTTGGCAGAGGCCAGCCCTTTGCATCTGTCGCCAGGTGTTCCCACACGCAGCCTGTCGGCCTCCACCTCTTGAATGCCCCCTTTGCCTTGAGCTGCACAACTAGTTATCAGTGTAGGCCCCACTTCAGCAACTGCCATGGGCATCTCCTCAAGCATACTCTGCCCTCAGCGGTGTCCAGAGGTCACCCACAGTGTCTTCAGCAAGCAAGCAGTGCCCCATGGTGCTCATCTGCAGGTATGACTACCAGGGCCAGCCTGACATCTGCTACTGGAACTGTGGCCAGCTGGCAGAGGCTCTGAAGCATGTGCTTCCACTGTCAGAGTCTCAGCCAGCGCTGACCCATATGTGGCACAGCGCATACCAGAGGTGAGCGCATACCTTTGCATCTGCTGTGAATTTGAGACTAGGACACGGCACAGGTGTCATGGTCGCCTACTTACATGACCAGGCTGCCTGCTGCTTGATCAGGGAGCAAGGTTGCGTCCTGTACAACAGAGTCGAGTGCAGCCCTCTCTGGGTTGCTCACTGGCCAGCGCTCCTGACATCAAATTCACGAGCCCCTGAGGCCTGCAGCGCGCACCGACTTCTGGGGCCGTGCAAGTCGAGCCTGCTGACCGACCCTGGCCTGCATGACGGCTATCACTTCAATGAGTCTGTTCACCTGCAGGGCGCATCATGACCTGATGGGACAACATGGCTACTGGCACACTCTGTCCAGCATCATAGCAAACAATGCTATGTCAAACTTTGCTGTGCCTGCAGGGCCTACAATGATCTGATGCAGCGCAAGCTGGGGCTGCTGGCAGACCTTGACCTGGAGGAGCAGGACCAGGAGCTTGTGGAAGGCCTGCTGAAAACCATGCACGAGACAGGTGGGATAGTGGGCTGCCTGCTCAGTGACAGCATGACCGCCTGTGCTGCAGCTGGAACACCTGGCACCTCGTGGCTACAAGGCAGCTTTGAGGACCGTCAAAGTGCATGCTTGGTCTATGCGCTTGGCCTATGCGGTTGGTGGCCTATGCGCTTGGCCGGCAACATGTGCAGGCTGTGTCACTAACTCGCTGCTTGCGCAGGGGCCGACTTCACCAACACCTTCAGAAAGCTGGCAGAGGTGCCCATGCCAGGAGCAAGCACCAGTGGTCAGGCCTGCACTGCACTGTTTAATTACTTACTTTACTTCTGTTGAGCACTTGGACCTTCATTATCTTGCGTGCTGCTTTAGATTGACACCACCCTTTCTGGGAAGCACCTCAGTCTGGAAGCATGAGGTGACATCAGCTGCCTCAACTTCTTCTGGTTCAGTTCGTTGAGTGCAAGCCTGCCACACAGCTGGACTCCCAGTGTCTGTCTTGCATGACCTTGTGTCACCTGCACCTGCTGCAGGGGAGCAGCAGGTTGACAATGCCCTGCTGGATCGCTTTGTGGCTGGTCTGGCATCAGCTGAGGTGCTGGCCAAGGCAGCAGCGCCTCGGCTGCCAGCTGGGCAAGTGCAGATGCTGCTGATGCTGGCCAACCGGGACAAGAAGCTGCTGGAGCAGTTGGGGGCCAGCGAGCAGGCAAATGCCGTGCCTGTGTGCTGCCGCTGATGGTGCACCCAGGGGTTGGCAGTTCACAGGCCAGACAAGGAGGGGGCCCTCAGGAATTCCATGCTGGGAGCAGACTCTCTGCTGCCCATATACCTCAGACTGAGCCAAGCTTTCACCTGTGACTAGGCTGTCAGTGAGGCCCTGCCCGGGGAGTGCTCTAGGGTACGCTGCTGCCAAAAGGGTGCTGTTGGCTTTAGCTCCACTTCCCAGCCTCAAGCAGAACAGGCTGTGTACAAGGTTCTGTGCCCACTGAGTGGCCTGGTATGCTTCTCTGCACCACACTGACTGGCCCCTGCGCTTCTCAAACCTGTGATGAGTTCAAATTGAACGCTGATGTTGCTCAGCAGTGTTTCAGGCCACTTAGCCATCCCTCCCTGTTGTGCAGATGCTGCAGGACGAGCTGCAGCGCTTTCAGGATGCTGAGCGCTGGAGGGGCGTCACCCCTGAGCAGAAGCAGCAGCAGGACCGCGATCGGTGGCGCAGCTGGCTCATGCGGTACACAGCGCGCCTGGGGCAGGAAGCTGCAGCGGGGACCAGCAGCGCTGATCGCGTGCGTGTCATGAACAGCACCAACCCGAGGTGCGTGCAGGACAATGCAACAGTGAACGTGTTACCTTGCAGCTCTCATTGTGTTGCAGTGACAAAGCCCTGCACGAGGAGGCATCGCGGCCCAGAGCAGATTCAGGTTGCTGCGCAGCATGCTGCACCTGTGTGCTGCCTTGTGGCGGTGCTGCAGGCCTGCGTTCAGGAAGGTCAGTGCAACGTCCAAAAGCCTGTCAGCGTCTGAATCTCACTGTTGCAGGTACATTCTCCACAATTGGATTGCTCAGCAGGCCATCGAGAAGGCTGAGGCGGGTGACTACAGCGAGGTCAGGAGGGTTCTCAAACTGCTAGAGCACCCTTTCTCAGACGACATTGTTGAGCAGCTGCCTCCGGGTGATTCTGGGGGCAGCACCTCTTGCCAGCGTGGGCCCCCACAGTATGACGGGCCAGTCCCCGACCAGTACCAGAAGCTTTGCGTCTCCTGCAGCTCCTGAAGCTGACATCACTGCATGCAGCACCTGTTATACCTCAGCTCAGACACAGATCTGTCTTGTTCAGCTCACACCTCTGCTGGTTTTGCATGCTTTCATAAAAGCAAACACTGATTCATTGGGGGCAGAAAGATTCAGTTGCAAGGCAAGCCTCCAATTGGGGGGCAGAACAGACAGTACTGACGGTCAACTACTGGCACTGAGAGGGCCACACGTCTCAGCCACTGACTGCTGCTGTCCGTGCAGAGCCTATGCTGAGACATGGCACTCAGTCAGGCCATGCACACACTCTGCCAACTGGCTCCTCACAGCGGCAGCAGCCAGCACCACAACTGCACAGGGCCAGGCCCTGCAGCAGATCCAGTGCTGCGTGACTGCAGCCACGCGATGGGCTCATTGTCCTTGCAGGGGTACATAGTGGTGCTCGTGTCCACTGACTATGGCCCTGCCGGGCCCACATTGTGGTGCCCCTTGAGGAAGGCTCTCCGCTGCGCGTGCTCCTTCACCTTTCTACTCAGCACCTCCCGGAACAGCTGTGGTGTCAGCACAGCGGTAGCACTGCCATACACGGCCGCCTGCATGCTGGCAACCAGCTTGGCTAGCTCTCGCCCGCTGAAGCCATCTGTCTGCCGGGCTGCATCGGTGATCATGTCAGCCGTCACGCCCTCAATGTGGATCTGGTCTGGTGAGGTGCCCTGGCCCCGCAGCATGGCCTGCAGCAGGCCAGTGGAAGGCAGTCAGGCATGGCAGGTGCAGGGGTAGGGAGCTGGTCTGAGGACGAGCCCTGCCCCTGCAGCTTAGCCTGCAGCAGCCCAGCCCACAACACCCATCTTCAGTCAGCACAGCATGAGCCATAGCAAGTGCAAAGATGCAGGTGTGGTCTGCAGGTGCCCTGGCCCCTCAGCATGGCCTGTAGCAACCCAACAGGGAACAGTCGACCGCATGATAGCTCGTGACATGACAAAGTTGCAGAGATGTGGGACCTGGTCTGGTGATGTCTGAACCTGCTGCATGCCGGTGGAGGACAGCCAGAAACAACAATGTCAGGGAAGGTAGATGTGCATTCAAGATGACAGTGCAGGCGCCCCTGCACTGCACCCAGCTTCGCCTGCACCGCCCTCAGTTCTGAGATCCTTTGTGATATGCGAAGGACACCCATCCAGAGGTATGCCCCAGGGACTCATCCAGAAGCACTCACTGAGGCTCCCCCACGCACTCCAGAGTCTTGCCACACGCTGGATCTACAAGGGTCCCTGCCTCTCAACCACTCAAGCACCCTGCCATGCTTGCCCCATGAAATGCTGCCTGGAGCCGGAGCAGGACCTCGCCGCATCCCCGAAACCTACCCCTCTGACATTGCATTGTCCTATGCAAAGCGTCCCCCCAAAGACTTCCACCCTGACTCGCTCCCTTTGCGTCACCGCTCTTCCCATTTCTGACAGTGCTGCCACCCATGTGATAGACTCTCACCCTGAGCCGCTCCCCCAGCCCCCGATGCGACCCTGACCCTGCACCCCCCTCTGCAGTGCCAGCCTGCACCAGGTACTGGTCCATGTACAGTGCGATGATCTGCTGGCGCTCTGCCAGCCCGGGCAGCGCAAACTCAAGGGACTCATCCATTCTGTCGAGGACCGCAGCGTCCAGGTCGCCAGGACGGTTGGTTGCAATGACCAGGGAGAAGTCGCGGGACTGGTCGCCCGTGCGGAAGAGTAGGGCATTCAGGGCACTGCGCATGTCCTGCAGGGATGAATGTGTGAAGTCCGGTGGGTGTGGGATAGGCTGCTTGCAGCTTGGAGAAATGGTCCTTTTGCAGTCTCTGGGGCAGGAGAGCAGGGCATTGAGGGCGCTGCACATGTCCTGAACAGGGTGGGGTGTTCATTTTGCAGACTGCTGACCTGCCCCATGCTCCCGCTGCGCTGCGCCAGGAAGGCGTCAGCCTCGTCAATGAACAGCAGCAGGCCCCGACGGCTGCGCTCGGCCCAGTCAAAGGTCTCATGGATGCGCGTGGTGGCCTGGGGGCCCAGGGGAGCCACATCACCGCCAGAGAGGATGGCATAGTCCAGGCCTGAGGTGCGTGCCATTCGCTTGGCTGCCATGGTCTTGCCTGTGCCTGGGGGCCTGCAAGCACAGTGACACTCAGAGGTTATGGCAGTGTGAAGGTGGTGAGTTGGGTTAACATGTTCTTGCCTGTGCCTGAGGGCCGGCAGCAGCACTGACGGTGGGCAGTGTGAGGGTAGAAGGCGAGAGAAGATGGTGCCATTATGTCCATTGTCGCGCCTGTGCCAGGCAGCCTGCAGGAGCATGGACGATCAGGGGTGGCGGCGTACCAACGCTAAGGTGGAAGGTGTGCAGGAAAGTGCTTGGCTGCCATGGTACCTGTGCAAGGGGGCCTGCTGGAGCATGGGATCATGTGTTCTGATCTGCAGTGGGCAGTTGTGTGCTAGTGGCCTCACAAGAAGCAATGCTGCCCTGTACTGCGCCTTGCTCACACAGCTATGCTCGCGTCTTTGGACCTGTTCAACAACCAGGTTGCATCACCACGAAGGGCACTGCCTGCAATCGCTGGTTTGCATCAAATACCAATAAAAGCAAGTAGTTTGCAGGTGACCCTGCAAGTTCATCAATCTCCACACACACATCAGCAACAACGGCCCTTTGCACCACTAGCGCACCCAGGGACAGCCCATGCTGGAAGGCCACAGCAATCATCTTGCTGCAGCCAGCAGGGGCCCACAACAACAGCATGCGCCAGAGGGACTCACCCGAAAAAGAGCATGTGCCGGAAGGGTGCAGCATGCTTCTTGGTGTTGGCCGTCATTGCCGCCAGCGTCCGCACCTGCCCCTGCACGGCGCCGGGCAGGACGATGTCGCTGAAGTCGCGCTGCACCGCGTCCAGGGACTTCTCCCCGCCGCCCGGGCGGCGCTGCCAGAACCAGCGGCGTGAGGTCTCACGGATCAGCTTGGGCTGGGAGAACCAGCTGCAGGGGCACAGGTAGGGTTGAGAGCAACAGCATTACACCACCATGTGGCAGCAATGGGGAGATGGGCAGCTTCGTTATCTGCCCTCCCTGGACAAGAGCCCTCCTGTCTGAGGGATGCAGCTTGAAGCTGAGGGAGCCAGCTGCAGTGGTGCAGGCGAGTGCCAGTCAGCGCTTGTAAGCTTGATGTGTGCAGCGCAAGAAGTGGAGCAGCCTGATGAGCTTGGCCTGGGATGCCTTTATGCATAACTCCTGTGTGACTTCAGCATCTTGGGCTTGTCTGCAAGGACGCACAGAAAAGCTGCCACTGAAGGCGGGCTGGGTGCCCCAGCTGCAGGGGTGAAGCCATCAGGGAAGGCAGCAGTGGGGGGTGTGGCACACAGCATATGCGTTGCCGGACACAGGACCTGGCTGCTGATGGGTGGGGCAAGTCTGGTGACATGCTGGAGGGATGTCACCCTAGTGTGTAGGTCACCGCTCTGCAATACACCTTCTGTACATTGCGTTGGGGTTGTCCTCACCTGCTAAAGAGCTGGGCAGCGGTGCGGGTCCCCTCCCGTGCACTGTACACGCCCAGGGCCAGGAGACTCAGGCCGCCAACACCAGCGATCAGCTTGTCCCGGTCTGTAAGTACGGCGCTCACTCCAGACCCGACATTGCTGCAGGCAGGGACACACAGAATAAAGCGCTCTGCTCAACAGGCATGATGTCCACAGCAGCCCCCATGGTTTCAATGAAGCACGGAATGCTTACAGCTGGTCCCAGCCCAGCTGCAGGCAGGGTACATCATCATGTTAATTGTATGAGCATTGCATTCAACAGCCTATTCCTGGTTGTAACGCCCTGTGCACCAACCACGCCAGCGCCTGGCACTTAGCTGCACTGCGCCAGCCCTTCTGTCTACCTTCAGGCACACTACTGAGACTACTCATGCAGCCTGCCTGACCTGAGGCCAGCACCTCTGCTGCACCGCCAGTGCTGCATGCATGCACATGCAGAACAGCGACAGCTCTCTGGGAACAGCCCAACTAGCCTGCACACCTGCAGTTTTGAGAACAGCAGCCACAAGCCCCTTTATGGCATTGCCTATGCTCTGGGCACCAGCGCATCTGGTTCACAACTCTCCACATGCCTGCACACACCCAGCATGTACTGGTTCCTTCTGCAAGCATCAACCTGAAGAACACGATCAAGCCTCCACCAGCACCAGAAACCCGTCAGGCAGGGCAGAGCAGTGTCACGCCCCTGTAAAGCACCTTGGCCTCTTTGCTTTCAGGGCCAGCTGACATGAACAAGCTGTGGCGCCACACCACAGCGCGGCTGACACTGTGGCTCCGTCAGGCCTGCAGCAGGTGATGCCACAAACAGCTGCAGATGATGCTTGCCGCAGCAGGCCGCCTACTGTGCGCCCCATTCCTTGCCAGATGCAGCTGGCAGCCCATCCGGTCTTCTGCTGACAGCTGGCCTACCTGAAGAAGACATTGATGGCCTCCACCAACTTCTTGCGCTCCTCGTCCATCTGTAGCAGCAGCTTGCGGCGGTTGACGTCCTCATTCTCCCGATTCTCACGCGTGCGCCCCTCGGCCTCCGCCAGCGCCTTCTCGCGCTGCACCTCCTTTTCAAGATTGGCCTGCAGGGTAGCAGGCGAATTCGTCAATTGCAGCCCGCCACAAATGATCTCCAGACACCGCTGCCAATATCACTGCCAATGTTGCCTTGGCGCATGAGCATGTGGTCACCACCTTGCAGTAATCATCTCACGAGGGGATCTTAGGGGAGAGTCGACCCCTGAACAAAATTGACAGTCTCACCTCCTCAGGCACGGCGCAAGCTGTGCCAGACCAAGCCTGTGTACTGCGTGATGGCAAGCTCCCCTCAGACACAAAGAAGTCCTACATCTGGCAGGGATGTTCAGTTGCACAGGCAGCCTACAGAGCTCACCACGCTGCTCAGCCTATGTCTGAGCACTTCTCTGAATGCTGGATGGCTGCCCTGCTTCAGAACCCCTTGGAAAGGGCAAGGCCCAGGCAAGTATGTCCCAACAGGCAAGCACTTCCTAACAAGCAAGCTTGCTGCTGAAGCCTTGTTTCAGCCTGGCAAGGCTTGCTCTGCACTGCTCAGTGGTATGCTGCTCAGCATCAAATGAGGCAGTCTGGAGGCTGCTTGATTGAGCATGGAAGCCCTGCGATGCCTGGCCGAGCCTGCCTGCCTGCACAAGTCAGCTGCGGCCGCGCTGCACTTTCAATCACAGGCTCAGCAGCTCGGCCCCTACTGCTCTGCGGTCTGGGGGCCCTGTAAGCTGACGGGCACCAGTCAAGTATGCCTCATTGGCCGACGCCTAGCCTTTGAGGGTGCCCAGCTTGAAGCGTGGCCGCAGCTGACATGAGAACCTTGCAGACTGATGAGTTTATACTGTACTACTCCGTGGCCTGTTGCTCGGCCTTGACCTGAGCCCTTTGAGTGCCTGTCCTGGTTGTGCGCCACACGCCAGACTGCGACTCTTCACCAGCAAGCCTGCTGCTGTGACCTTGGGCAAAGGCCCACAACTCGCCTGCTTTGCTGTGCCGCTCGGCCTCCGCGGGGCTTTTGAGTGAGCCACGCGACCCAGCTGTAACGGAGATTCCCTTCGAAAGCAGCACCAGCGGCTCACCCTATACTGCTCCGTGGCCCGCCGCTCAGCCTCAATCTGGGCCTGCAGCCTCAGCTTCTCCTCATTCTGGCGCCGCAGGTTCTCATTCTGCAGGGACACCATCTCGGCATTGCGCTGCTTGGCCTTCTCGTGCTCTGCAGCGGAGCGCTGGCGGGCCAATTCATCCTCATAGCGGGCCAGCTCAGCCTTCGTCTGGGCGGCCTCCTGCTGGGACTTACGGTGCTCCTCCCAGCGCTGGCGCTCTACCTCCTGCAGCACAGGAGAGAAGGTAGCTTGAGCAAGCTTGGTACAGTGAGCGAAGTGCCAGAATGCCAGGCCAAACAGCAGCTGCTCTGGTGTCCCG
The DNA here is from genome assembly GCA_963969365.1 of Asterochloris sp. CNOR1. NCBI lineage: Eukaryota > Viridiplantae > Chlorophyta > Trebouxiophyceae > Trebouxiales > Trebouxiaceae > Asterochloris > Asterochloris sp. CNOR1. The sequence goes on along the minus strand of OZ017758.1, from coordinate 1,340,867 downwards.
GCTGCAAGCAGGCAGGTGCTGCTCCTGCTGAGACTTGCAGTGATCCTCCCAGAATTACGACCTGCTGGCGTATGAGGGGTGCATGCACAACCACATTAGCAAAGCAACCATGCTTGCAGTGCACACCAGTGCTTGCCTTTGCATACTGCTGCGCTGCGGCTTGGTGCTGCGCCTGCTGGGCTGCAGCCTCTGCCTGCTTGGTCTTCTCCTGCTCCTTGGTGATGTCAAACACCTGCAAGTCAACACAACAAGCAAGCTTGGAGACATACCAGCATGCAGCGGGATGTGCATGCCCTAGCTTGCACCTCAGCAGCATGGTGTCAGCGGTGAAGCAGGTGAACACTGTTTTGATCTGACCTACAGGCGGCTGTCCTCACCTTCCTGGCATAAGGAGACTTGTTGATCTCCCTCAGGGCCTTTGCTCCCCGCTCCAGGGCCTCAGGATCAAACCCCACACCTGCTTTGATATCATCTGCATAGGCCACCGCAGATCCAGCTGCAACAGCCCCCGCAGCTGCAGCTGCAAACCTTCTGAGGGCCATGCCTCCTCACTCTGGCAGCTGGAGCTGCCCCAGTGGCACGATCTGCTCTGGCAGAGCGATCAAAAGAAGGAGAGAGATACATTTAAAATCCGGCGCATGTGGACTGACCCACATTGCATGAAGTCAACTTGACGTTGTACTAGTGCTGCACGCACATACTCAGCAAGCAACCTTGAGTGACGGTCAGCAAAGAGTAAAAGGTTGTCCTGTTCGCCAGAACAGGTAGCTACGGGTGTTGCGCAGGTCTACAAGCTGGGGACACAGAGCAGCAAGATGTGCATCTCGTCTTCGATGGCAGTTGCTGAGCGGCAAGTCCTCACATGTCTAGCTTCTGATGTGTGCCGACTCGTCTGAACTCTTGATCTTATAGTGCTGCAACAGATCTGGGCCACTGATGCGGGCAATCTGCTCTTGATGATGATGATTACATTTAGAGTCCGAGCCTCAATGAACGGGCTTAGGACTATGACTAGGCTTTGCTTCATATCAGTGTGCCTGGCCTCCAGCACATCATTAGTTAGCTTCAGTTCAGGTTGAGCATCAGGTTCTTGCAGTCAGCTCGGTGCTGATAAGTGTTGGCTCATGTGAGCAAGTCCTTAGGTGTCTGGTCGAGATCTGAGTCAAGTCTAGTTAGAAGAAGTTTATCTGATGGTACTAGCGGCCTTCTTGAGCACATGTTCGCATTTGGCATGCCAACTCCTCCTGCTTCCCAATTTATACCCTGGGTGGGGGTGCAGCAACCAAGGAATCGAACCTCATGAGAGAGAGATGGATTTAAAGTCCGGGGGCCACAATGAACGGGCATGGGACTGACAATTCATGTAATCATGGCAAAAGCAGCACTGATTGATGCATAAGCAGCGCTGCACGCACATACTTAGCAAGCAAAATTGGGGGATGGTCATCAAAGAGGTCTGTCAGAGTCTGTCCTGGCGTCTTGAATAGGTGGCTGTGGGCGTTGCGCAGGTCATCGAGCTGGGGACAGTGCAGCAAGATGTGTTGCTCGTCTTCTATGGCGGTTGCTGATATGCAGAGGCGGCAGGTCCTCTCGTGTCTGGCTTCTGATGTGTAGCGGCCTGTCTCAACTCTCAGCCTGTGGCTGCTGCAGCGGATATGGGCCATTGATTTGCGCAGTCTGTAGCCTCTGATCTGCTGGATGTAAGGTTGCGTGGTGTACGCTGCGCTGAAGCCGCGCATCTGCTTGTACGTTGCCACGGTGCTGTCTGAGTTCTCCGCAAAGAGCCGCTCATGGCGCTCTGTGCTGGGGGCGCTGGCAGGCCTCCCGCGGGCCTGCAAGGCAGCAAATCCAGCAGGGGTACGCAGGAGCCTAAGGTTTTCCACATTGGGTGTGCCGTCAAACATCGCCCAGAACAGTGGGTTGTCAGATGCAGTGCGAGTGACATTGCAGATGCGCAGCCTGAACTTGTCAACTTGTTTTTGCCAATGCACAGCAAGCGGGTATCTGCCAAACTCAGCCAGGGCAATCAAGTGGTGCGTGGTGCGTTTCACTCCCAGCAGGCCACGTAAGAACTGGAGGTGGACGCCTTCCAGCACTTTGGTGACTGTGCTGCTGGCATCATGGTGCCAGAACCACACCTCACAGCCATAGCTGAGGATGGGCAGCACCAATGCATTGAACAAGTTGCACATGCGCTGGGGGTGCACATAGCCAAGCTGGAAGCATCTGCGGCGCATGGCATGCATGGCTTTGCATGCAGAAGCTGCAAGACTCCCCAGAGCAAGGCGGAAGTCCCGTTGCGTGGCATGGAACCACAGGCCCAGATATTTGAAGCTGTCCTTGCGGGTGAGCACTCTCCCGCCGTATGTGAAATCCCGGCAGGGGGTGTGCCGCAGCTCAAAGACCAGCACCTCAGTCTTTTCCAGGTTCACTGTGAGGCGCCTCTTCTTGCTAAAGACCTGCAATGCATCAAGCATGTTCTGTAGCCCCTCTGCTCTGGTGCTTAGTATGGCAAGGTCGTCTGCGTAGAGCAGCAGCGGCACAGGCTTTTGCATCTTCCACTCGCGGCCCGCAGCTGTGAACCAGTAATCGGCAAGGCTTGGAGCGCCATTGCCTGGCACAGCTTTCAGGACCTTGTGCAAGCAGTCAAGCAGCAGCCCGAACAGCAGGGGGCTGAGGGGACTCCCCTGCTGTACCCCCTGAAAGCACCTGAAAGCCCCAGAGGTGCCCTGTGCAGTTCTCACTGCAGCAGAGTCAACACCATAGAGGCTCTGCAGACACTTCAGGAACTGCCCCCGCACTCCAATGTTGGCCAGGACAGCCCAAAGCACTTCCCTGTCCACTGTGTCAAACGCTTTCTCAAAATCCACAAAGCAGCAGTACAATTTCTTCCCCTGTGACAGGCATTTCTTGACTATGTAATTCAAGATACTCAGTTGATCTGATGTGCCGCGATTGGCCCGGAAGCCCGCTTGCGTGGGCGCCCTGAGATTGTTCCTCTCAGTCCAGTCTGCCAGTCTGCGCGTGAGCACAGAGGCGAATAGCTTGGCCAGAACCGGGATGACTGTGATGGGGCGGTAGTCATGAAAAGGTCAACCGGTCAACCCCGTTGTTGACCAGGAAGCGACTGCCACCTCTTGCCTGCAGAGCCGGGTTCAAGCTTCTCAGATACTGTTTGTCCTGTGAGGGCCAAGCCCAAAAAACTGGCCTGCAGACTCTCCATGGGCGTCTGCTGAGATCCTCACCCCCTGAAAGCCGTGAGCATCCTCTAACAGCATGACCGAGGGTGGCAGCAGCAGCCCATCAGGCTCAAGCTCGCGCAGCAGATCAGGGTCTAGCTCCTCATCAGGCTCCAGCAGCTATTCTGGCAGTTCCAGGTCCGCAATGCCCCTGAGGATGCGTTCAAAAGCAACAATGCCACACTGTTGATGCTGTTGGAAGAGATATGCTGGCAACTATGTTACTGCTGTTTGCGCCACAAGCTGCCCCATCAAATGCAGGAGCGGCACCTCGCGCAGCAGGACGCCCCCTCCAGACTCCCGGCGCAAGCAGGATGCCCTGCCCCCGCCGCCAGCTCGCGCCGACGGGAAGCAGGAGGATACACTGCCCCCTCCCCCACGACCTGCCGCCGCTGCAGCACCAGCAGCAAAGCATGCACTCTCTCCTGCAGCAGCTGAAGAGCCTGCAGCAGCCAGGCCTGCTGAGCAGCCTGCAACAATTGTGAAGACGGAGGCTGAAGGGGTCAAGGATGTGCACATGGAGGCTGTGCCTGCAGCAGCAGAGGCAGGGGAGGCAGCTGCCATGAAGGTGGACACTGTTGGGGCCACAGCCAATGGCGTGCCCAAGGAGGGCAGTGTGCGCGCGGCGAAGCCGGTGCGCAGTGCTGCTGCGCTGCAGCCAGTGAGGCAACGAAAATTGTTGGAACAATGGGCTGCAGCTGTGCATCATGCTGTTGGACCAGCGAGGCAATTGATTGCTGTTTGTGCAGCTGCAGGGACACTCGAGCTGAATCCCTAATCATCTGAGGGCATGCCTCCATCTAGGCCTGGACCACACCCTGCACAAGCATCATCTGGGTGCCCATCAGGCCTTGAGACTACAGCTGGCCTTGTACTCTTGCCAGCACCTGCAATCAGTGCAAAGCAATGGCTTGCTGAGTGGAGTAGGGCTTCCAAGCTTGCCCATGGGCAAAGCGCTGCACAGCTCAGTCTCAGTAACTCACCCCGTCTACCACTGTCCCTGCAGTAGCCACAATTTGACAGTGCCACCGCAAACAGGCCTCACCTCGTGCAGCACAATCTGACCTGTGTCTTCATCTCCACAGGAGCACTCACAGACCCCGTGGCTGCCCGCCTGCATGTGCCTAACCTCAGGCATCGCACAGCCCAGCAGCCGTCAGTCACCCAGGCTGCCCTGACTCTTGCAGGAGAAGTCAGACCCGGAGACTGCCCGCCTGCATGTGGGCCACCTCACGCGCAACGTGGAGGCCTCCCACGTCCAGGAGATCTTTGGGAGCTTTGGCACGCTCAAGGTGGGTCCTGCACCTTTCGGACTCGCGGGTGCTGTCTTGGCAGTCGTGCGTGCTGCATGCGCCTAGGTTTGGAATGGGACGCTGCCATGGCTCTGCTCAACGGGCTTGGTGCACTCATGAACATCAAGGTTGCAGCTGACTTCGCCTGCATGTGCAGGCTGCCCCTAAACAGGGTCCGCTTTCTGCCAAGCAATAGGAGTGTCAGCAGTGCCACAGGCCTGGCTGGCCGACCTGCACCCTGCAGCAGGCCTGCACTTGCTGAACCCTGTTGGTGGTGCAGGCCTTCCCTGGCTCATGCCAGTCCACAGAAAGCCTACATTGGTCCTTTCTGCACCTCGCTCGACAGATATTTCCAGGCAAAGCACAAGCAGTGCCGCCTTCTACGTGCTGCAGGAGGTAGAGCTGGCCATTGACCGCAGTGTGGGTCTGTCCCGTGGCTTTGCCTATGTGGAGTACGAGAAGCGGGCAGACGCCGAGAAGGCCAAGGACGCAATGGATGGGGGGCAGCTAGATGGGGTGGTGCTCACGTGAGAGTGCACAGATGGGGACTTCTGCTGCGATGTGCTTTGAGGGAGGGTGGCCTTGCTGGGCAGGGCGGCCGGCGGGTTTGTGGAGGCTGGCTAGACGGGGTGGTGCTCACATGGGTACAGAAAGATTAATTTTCCTGCTGCAGATACTCTTGTTGGATGGTGGGTTGCCTACAGGATGGTGCTTGCAGGCACCAGTGCTAATGTGGGCCTTTGCTGTGAGGTCGCTGGGGAGTGACCTGTCTGAAGAGGGTGGTGCATACAGGCCATTGGCTCAAAATTGCCTCGGGACTGCCCTCCTTTCTAGAAACTGCATGGGGGCCAGCTCACTGGCTGGTGCCCGTAAGAGTTGATGGGGTTGAGGTTCACCACTTGCTGCCTGCTGCTGTCAGGACCACGACTGTACTGCCAGATATGCAGTGAAGGCAGGCAGGGTTGCATGTGACACAATCGCTGCAGAAGGCCAGCTGCACTGCGAGGTGCCCCCGTCAGCAGGCGCTGCAGCGCTGCACTAAGGGCCATTGACATGGAGGGTGCAGTGGACTGGCACCGCCGTGAGCAGGGCTCAGATTGTGGGCTTGTTTGCTCAAAGCCGACATTGCATCGCTTGGTCTGATGACCAGAGGGTGAAGGCGTTGCACTGCCTGATACCTGCATGAGGTGGGGCCTATCCGGATGCAATGCGTGCGGCTGCTACTTCACAGAATGAGGTAGCTGCGAGTTGCTCAAGGCATGCAGCAGCCCACAGCAGGCTGCGCATTGACACAGCTGCTGGCCGCAACTAGAGCCTGGTCTGCCTTTGCTGCAGGGTGGCCTTTGTGCTGCTGCCCACAAAGCGGGCAGCCCCTGCCAGGAGAGAGGCGTCCCCCCCACGGCGGGTGGACCCTCCGCCTCGCGACCGGATCAGGGAGCGCCAGCTGGACAGGCCTCGCGAACCCATCATGGACAGCAGGCGCGCAAGGGAGCAGCGGTGAGCCCTGCTTGTCTCTTTCAAACAGATAGAGGCAGTCGCTGGCTGGTTTGTACTGATGCCAGGCAGCTACAAGGCTGCCGGCTGCCCTTGCCAGCACTGTGCAAGAGACTTTGCTACACATAGGCATTGCCGTCGTGCCATGATGCTGAGCAGCTTCAGGTCTGCTGGTCTGCCCTGTCAGCACTGTGCATGAGACGTGGCAGCTAGGCAGCCACTGGGGTGTCTGATGTGGGGTGGGTGCTTACCCCACCCAATTGCACATCTCCATGTGTAGACTTGGCCCGTGCATGGCCCACAGGAGATATCAGGCTATGCTTGTTGAGCTCCCCTTGTGCGCTGCAGGGACCCCAGGTAAGAGCCTAGGCTTGTCAGTAGGGAATTTGCTGTGCTACACATGCACGCTGCAGTGGCCCCAGGGGGTTCTTCCAGACTTTTCAGTGTGGAGCTCATCCCTGGTGTGCTGCAGTATCCCCAGAGGTGACCCTAGGGGGGATCCCAGAGACCTGGACAGGGGGTACCGCAGCAGGCGACCACCCTCCCCCCGGGGCAGGCGGCCGCCCTCCCCTGGCCGCGGGTACCGCGGCATGCGCCCACCCTCGCCGCCGCGCAGCTACCGTTCCGCCAGGTCTGCAGTGCTGCGGCCAGCTGTGTTTGCATCAGGGCAGTGAGCTGGTGCTCTCTTGTTCATCAGCTGTGAGGCTTCCCCGGCATGCTTGCTGCCTGGCAGGCGTGTGCATGACGTCAGACCTCTCAAAGATGCTCTACCTGCCAGGCAGGTTGCCCTCCATGGTCCTGTGCGCAGCATCAGCCGCCCCTTCAATGCTGCATCGCATGCCCTCTTGTGCTCTTACTGCCAGCACCTTTCTGCCCCTGCTGTGCAGCCCTTGGCTGAGACCTGCCTCATGACTGCCTGCCTCTGAAATCTGAGATATTTGCTACCATTGCAGCCCCCGCTGAATCGATCTGGCAGTGGCTGCAGGCCGCCATCGCCGCGCGGAGTTAGGCGGCCGCTCAGCCCACGCCGCAGATCGCCCCCAGGCTCCCGGCGTGCACCCCCTGCCCGAGGGCGCACCCCTCCTCGCAGGAGAACTCGGTCGCCGCCGTCAAAGGTGGGCCCTGCTGTCGCAATGATTATATGCCCCCCCGTGCAGCAAGCTATGCTCCCGCTCGCATGGCTGGCTTGCTGTGCTGTATCGCAATGAGGACGCTGCATGCGCTGCAGATTGTCAATGATGGTGTGCACCCCTGTGAGAAGCATCGTTGAGCAGCACTGAGGGCGCTGCCCAAGCTCCACCAGGGTTCTGGCTTTTTTATTAGATGCCATGGCAGGCAAGATTGCTGTGGAGCCATGGCTGGCGTTGAACATCACTCTCACCCAGAATGATGCTCTCTCGTCTGCAGGGTCGAGCCTCGCCGCGGCGGCTGGCAAGGGCCCGCAGCAGCAGTGCCTCCTCATATTCCTCTAGTCAAAGTGGCAGCAGTTCTAATAGCAGCAGTGGGAGCTACACCTCAAGGTCCAGGTCTGCATCCCCCCGCAAATGAAACATGTAAGACAATATGTGCCCTTGCCAAACATAATTCATGTAGGTATTCAGGCTGCTGCCACGCAGGGGGCCTGGGACTGCTGCTGCTTTGCAGTACATTTTGGATACTGTCAGGCATTGACACCTGCAAAGCGCTCATTTGTCCTGGCTTGGTGGCCGGTTGGGGTTCAGGAACGGGAAGAGATTGGAAAGGCCTGGCCCTCCTTGGGGCCCTGCTGCAGCCTGCTGATGCCTGCCTGGGGCCTGAGCTGGTGGGTCTGAATCTAAGGCTGACAAAAGTGGGGCCGATGCGGAAGGAAGTGCGTCAGCAGCGCTGCTGGCTCCAGGTGTGCCTGCGGCTGTTGCAGCTTGTCTGGGCGGCTCATGAGCGTGCAAACTGGCAGGTGGACGCTTGCCTGCAGGGCCACTAGCCCCTGCAGAAGTATGCGCTATAGGTGCCGGCTGTGCAGGCTGCGTGACGATCTGTATGTCGCTGGCTAACAGCACCCCCCCCAGGTCTGAGGACTGTGTTGTGGGCTGCTGCCGCCAAAGCCTGAACTCCCTGCCGCGCCAGCTCTTTGGCCACCTGCACCAAGTCGACAGTCACTAACGAGCAGAGGCAAGGGGCATACAGTACCAAGGACCATGTGTCCAAGACAGACAGCTGCAGCGCAATCACTCAGGGTGCCCAAAGACGCCTCATCAGTGTGCCAGCTTGAGGCTGCATGTGCGCTTCAGGCTCGACAGAGCGCCTGCAGTAACAGCAGTGAGAAGTTTGCGCTTGCTTGGGGGAATATGGTGTGTGGACCACAAGTCAGCTGCTGCAGGTTGCCTGGCCCTGCCTGGCATGTACGCATTTTCTGGCTGCCTGCGCACTGGATCAGCCACAGCGCTGGAGTGCTCACCCTGCTTCATACTTGGCGACCCAGGGCCCATCCAGATCCAGCACTGCCTCGACTCTCCTGAGGCTGATGTGGCAGCTGCCTGGCTCCACATCTGCGCTCGACTCATCCTCATCGCCACCCAGGGTTCTGCATCAAACAAACACAGTTGCCAGACACTGACTTCTCAAGAGCCTGCGCACAGCAGCACCTCAACACGATTCAACCCTCGAGCACTGCGCTGTTATGGCAGCGGGGTGCAGCCATGAGAGAGATTTTCAGCCGAGAGAGATATCCATGTTCAGCCGCTGTGGAATGCAGCTGAACCCCACCTGACGTATGGGGCTCGACAGGCAGCTCGCCAAGCAGTCAGCCTCACCCTGAGAACTCAGGGAAGTTGGCCTTGATCCGCCAGTGGGTGCGCAGCAGGGCGCTCTCATCAACTAGGGGCAGCTGCAGCGGGCAGTGCACTGCTAAAGACACCCAGGCAGAGGGCCAAGATCTAGGAGCAGTGGTGCATCCAAGAAGCCTCACCACTGACTTGTGATCAACATTCCCACCAGGTGAGACCCCCAGGACGGTAGCACTGCACAGCAGCAGGAACCTGGTCTCAGCCTGCACAGAGCCACACACGCAACTTCACCTTACCGGCTGCCGCCCCATGATAACGTGTCACAGCCAGCAGCGACCAGCCAGCAGCTGAGCATATTGACTGGCAAAGCTTTGGGTGCAGCGCCCGCCCAGACAGCCCCACTTACAGACCTCCTGCCAGCAGCGGACTTTACCTGACAAGAAGCACGCAAAGCAGCAGAGCGCAGCATACCTCAAAGCTGTCGCAGCTGCAGTGCCAGTTGCTCAGCCTGTAGGAACACAGCAACAGCCATGCAGTCCCTGAAGCATGCGTCAACTACACAGCCTCACTTGTAATTGATGGCCTTCCGGCCTGTGGTGAGGTCTATCTGCCCCAAGAGCTCCAGGTCAAAGCCCAAGGTTCTCCCGCCCAGGCTCCCCAGTACACACTGGAACTTGCGGGTAAACAGCTGCAGCTTGTTCCTGCGCAGCCGGATTTTCCTGATGGGATGGGAGCCCTTCTCCACTGGTCGTATCTGAAGTGGCGCACATACAGCAGCCTCAGAAAACAGAGGGAGCTAATTGCCCAAAAAACCACTCCTGATGTTTCAACCAATCTGAGGTGGGCACCACAGTAGTCTCAGAAAGGGTTGGAGACCAGGGCTGGACACAGCTGGTATGTTGCTGCTGCCATGAGATGTGCGACATCATTTTCAGCTGTGCCTTGCCTTGTGCAAATGATCACGGGACATGTTTTGAAAGGCACACAAGCAGACCTGAAGAGTTGGATAGCTTCTGACGGGGGCAACTGTGTAGCTGAAGCTGGCGGTCATAGGTCCCAGCACGTCTGGCTTGATGCGCCAGCCCAGCCATGGCAAGCGCCATGCCTTCCCGAATGCGATTTCTGGAAGCCTGCATGACAGAAACAGGCCTGATCTGGCAGTGCCTATCATGGATGAGAGTCTTTGTGGCAAGCAGGTGACATGTGGTCAATTCTCTGTATGCAGGCAAAGTGTGGCCAGCATGTTTGTGCATGCCCTACCTCTTCTTCAGTTTGACAACCTTGCTGAAATTGCGAACTGCAATGCTGTAGTGCTCCAGAATGACGTCCAGTGGATCCAGGCTGGACACATCGGATTCAGTCTCAGTGATGTCCTCAAAATGATTCGTTTCACCATTTGACATAGCTGTCTTGGAGGCCTAGAAGAAAAATGTCAGGCCTTTTGTTCATTAAAATAAACGGGGACTTCCCTGATATGGGACTTGCAATGATTTGCAATGGTTCCAGGGGGTCAGATAAACTGGTCTTGGCGTCAGCCAACCTCTGGTTGGCCACTATGCCGCTGCACAAACTTCAACATGGCAGCATTCACGAGGTGCGGCACCTCGTCCATGGGGCAGTGACCTGCGCCTGCACAGGGGACGCAGCCATTTAGCTGTGCACTTCGCCCTGCGCTGCTTGCTGCACAGCAAGCCTCCAACATTGTGCCAACTGTCAAGGTGTGGCTGCTGTGCAGTGCAGAGCTCCAGAAGCAACTGGTAGCATGCCCTGTACCGCACAGCCAGCTGATTTACTCCACAATGGGACACAGCAAATTAAGAGGCAGACAGCGCAGTGCACAGTGGCCACCTGACTTGACAGCAGACTCTGCTGTCCACCTGGTGCTTCCACAGCGTTCAGCCCTAATCCCATTTCATGCATGGTCCCCTCACCAAGGTTTCCACCCAGGGTTCCAGCACATGCTGACCCCAGGGCCCACCTGGAATGACAACAAACTCCTCCACCACCTGGTGCTTCTGGAATCCCCTGCCCCACTCCAACTTCTCCCAGGGATCCTTCTCCCCCCACAGGATGCTCACGGGGCACGACACCTCCTCCAAGAGGTCCTCAGCCAGGGGGCCACTGCTGTAGCTGATGAAGTCCAGGAAGACATCAGCTGCTCCGGGCTGCAGCCGGTGTGGACACTTCGCTGAAGCGAGTGCAGGCAGGCAAGGCAGTGAGCAGCGGTGTGACCAGCTTGGTTGCAGGCATCAAAATGAGTTTTATGGGCCTGTGCAGCTGGTCAAGCCTGCTCTCACTTCGCTGCTCCTAGCTGCAGCTGTGGCAGCTTGAGGCGTGTGGCGGCTCTTGGTCTGGGGGAGGAGGCCCTTACAATGCCAGCCACAGTCAGCACAGTGTGGTCCTGTTGCAGAGCACAGCTTGCAGCCCACCTCAAGGCCTGGTTGCAGTATGCACTGCACCAGCTCGTCAGTGACAGCGCCTTTGTCGCCGTAGGCCTCCAGTAGGACACTCTTCACAGCCTGCAGGCAGCCTGCTGCTCAGGCGCATGTCTGGTGTTGCTGGCGGCCTAATTGCCTTAGATTGCATCATAGCAGCCCGGCTTTCTGCCACTCCTCAGCTGCAGCATGCTGCCTCTGCTGCTCCTGACAGGGCAGCAGCCGCTGAGCAGCGTTCCCACAGCAATCAGCGTACATGGAATTGCAGCTACCCACACGACCTTATGATGTGACACAGACAGAGGGCCGCACCTTGGCTGATGCAACCTGCTTGAAGAACATCTGACCCAGGCTGGTCGTCCGCAGAGTGTTCTGCAGCGCTTTGACCAGTGGGCGCTGGAAGCGATTCTGCTTGCTGCTGTGCAGCATGCGCAGCGACACATTCTGCAGCTGCACGCCCCGCACCAGCCTGGGCTTGACCTTGGCTGCCTGCAGCGCGGCGATGCCTGCAGGGGAGGCTCCACCTCGTGCCTTGATGGGCTCTGCATTGGCGGTCGACCGCAGCCTTCACAGAATGGTGCTCCCTCCAGAGACGACCATGTCCAGGGCAGAGGCTTCTTTCCTGTGAGATCGGCTGTCGTGGCGCATGCAGCAGCAGCGTGCAGGCTCACCTCCAACTGAGTTGCACAAAAGGAAGGCTGGCTCGCCAATGATCTGATCAATGAAGTCTGCCAGCTGCTGGCCCCATGTTTCAAAATTATACAAGCCATTTGGGGCAAAGTCCCTGCAGACAGGTTGCAGCCAAATGTCTTGAAAAGACAGGTACACCTGAGGCCGGGGCAGTGTGGCAGAGTGCAGCAACTTGCTGCCACCATGCTGATGCAAACACTGAAACACAGCAACGCCCTCACTTTGGATCAGGTTTGTCAGAGTAGCCATAGCCCAGGAGGTCGATTGCATATGCTCTACACTGCATGCCAAGGACGGGCAGGTTCTTGCGCCAGTGGGCGCAGTTTCCTCCAAACCCATGGACACACAGCACAGGTGGGCCTGTGCCTCCACAGGACTGATATCGTATTCTATAGCCCTGCCACGACCAGTCCTCTGCAGCCAGGCATGCCTCTCGACACAGCAGCACTCTGCATGAAGCAACAGGGCTGCTGACGTCTGCATGCTGGCTCACCAGTCTGCACCTTGCTGGAAGTGTTTGCCACAACTGGGTCTGGGGATCCTGATTGCGGTCCTGTTGCCACTGTGGAGGCACAGGCTACAAGCAGAAGCCTGGGAACTCTGACGGATGGCTTGCTACGTGCACTGCCAACCTGAAGGCATCTACTTGGTTTGTTGACGGGGCACTGTAGGTGGCTGTGGCTGATTTTGCCTTCAGCAGCTCCTCTGTGCCGAGCTTGCTGCATGAGAACTTTTGGGTCACAACCTCTAACCCTCAAGGTTTGCTCATGTGACTTCTATTTGCTGTGAAAGAACATGCTGCAGATTGGTGAACAACAGGGGCAATTCAGAGGAGTACAGGACGTCAGGTTCAGGTCTCGGTACCATGGGTGCTGATAGCAATTGTTTGGACAGTCATGCATCAGCGAGGTTTCTCTGGTAAAGCGCTCAAATATCAGTTCAGTTTGCATGCCTGGTCAGCTTCTCAGCAGCCTGCCTGATCTGGACCTCTAGCTTGCACTCGTTGAGAGAGTGGGCCATGGTGCCACCATAGTCGGGTGGAATTTGACTGGGGTCAACCTCATCAGCCAGTGCTGATACAAGCTCCTGCAGGACAGCCAAGGGTCATGAGCGCCTCTGCTGCTGTTGTCTTGAGTTGCAGCTGCTTTGCAGCCGGGTGCACACCCAGCGAAGCCCACCTTTTTGGAGACAACTATGACCTTGCTCCGGGTAGCCACAGGCATCACAGGCTCACAGATCTTCCAGAGCAGTGAAAAGAACCCTGGCGCATTTATCAACACCAGCCTGCACAGGGGCAGAAGGCGACTGACCCGTGGCCAGCATGTGCTTTGCATACAGGGCAACCAGTGAGCTGCATGCAAAAGGTGAAGCTGTGCTGCGCAGCTTCAACGTATGCACAAAGCGCATCAATGGGACAGAGCAGGCAGACAGCTACACCTACAAAGGGACATGATGCAGTGCAGCTGCAGCTGTCTGCTAGGTGGCGCACTGACAAGAGCAGCAGGAACCCTTGCTGTCAGAAGCTGATGTTGAAGGCAACCACGGCAACCCACCGGTGCAAGCGCTCTGGATAGTAGGTCCCGACCTCCACACTCATGCGCTTGAAAAACTGGAAGGCCTCACTGCCAAGGTCAGCAAGGCTCATGCCGCCGAGGTCCACAATCCAGAATGCCGTGCCATGCGGCAGGGCCCTGCAAAGCAAGATAGGCAGTGTGCTACAGCAATGCGTGATTATTGTGCTGCAGCACAGCTGAACGCATGACCAGCCCAGCGAGGATGCATGAGTGGCAACATGTCACCTTCAACACTTACCTGGAGTCAACTTCAGACCACAGGTATTCCTCCAGCCACACAAAGTGCCTGCAGAAGACATAGGTCAGCAACATTAACACACTTCTTGCGAGCTTCAGAAGGCTCATGTTCCCACACCTTAAGGCCTGCTCGGCGTTTACTCCATCGTTTTTCAGTTTCTTGAAGGCAGCCCGCATGTCGCCCACCTGCAGCAATCTGCAAGTGATGACATCGACTGCACAGCCTGATCTAGCAATTAGGCGTCAGCAGATGATATGCTGCTCAGCAGCATTTGGTACAACGATATTTGCAAAGCCCTTCCAGCCAGGCAAGTCTCCAAGCAGGCAGGCCCACCCTCATGAGCCGAATAGGGTGGTCAGATTTGCTGAAGCCAATGGTGCCATGCAGGATGGCGTCCTTGACCTTGCCAAAATTGGGCTGCGGCTCCTTTACTATGTCTACAAAGTCATTCTTCCTGAGCCACTCCTGCGGAGGCAGGGGCACAAACATGAGGCTCACATGTTGGAGGCACTTCAGGAAGGGCCTCCTGCTGAGGCGCCAGGAAGCAATGCTGCTGCTTCTGGGCCACACTCTCATTGCCAGAGCTTGTCAGCGCTATAAGCAGGCGCCAGCGACCTCAGTGAATGCATGCAGGCACGAGGAACCTGCTGGTAGAAAGTGGGATGCCCCAAGTGCAGGCCCCAGAAATGTATTGTGGTGCATGTTAGATCAACACACGTAACGCTGACACTTACAAGTGGAACAGGCAGACCAAGCCAGTGCTGAAGCAAGACGCCCAGATGCTGCTGCTAGGCGCCCACTGCCCTCTGCTGCAGGCGCTGGCCTCAATAAAGTCACAGGCCCTTGCAACCCTTTGCTGCAAGCACTGGCCTCAGCTGCAAAGGCATTTGGACAGCACACTGCGGGGTGCTCCCAGCACATGCCCACTCCCCAATGGTGCAGTCCTACCCACCGCTCGCTGCTGCAGGCGCTGCTTGGCCTCCTTCTCGTTCCCCTGGCAGGCATAAGTGAAGCGGTGCAGAGTCTCTGGATCCACTTCATGCTCCCGGGCCCAGCGCTGCAGCGCGCTCTCCCGCTTTGCCTCCTTGACGGCCTCTGCCCCACCCTCTGTAATCTCCTCTCCCAGCTCCACGCTAGCCAGGGAGGCCTCGTCGTCAATTTCAAAACTCTCCCCATCATCTGCAGGCAGCAGGGCCATGATCTCAAATCAAGTCTCACCACGGTGGTATCACTAGCAGCTGGGCAGTGCGGCTAGCTGTCCCCAGTGTCAGCAAGGCAGAGGCCAGAAAGGTGGACTCGTGTAGCAAGGCATTTGTTTTGTTAACCTGTGGCTGCTGAGCTGTGCAGCAGCCACCAGATTGATCCTCAGCAGCACTGCACACTGCTGCGGTGAATTCTGTGCTGCATCAGAGGTTCATTGCCCCCGGCCGCCCTCCCCCCAAAGCTGTTAAGGCAGGCTCAGAGTTGTGCACCAGACTCCACCAATGCATCTGCATGACAGGCGGCACCTGGGGCCTGCCCTGCCACGAGCTCTGCCTTCACAAATGTCAGCGTCAGGCGCCAGGCAGGCGGCTGCCTGCCTGACCCTTGGTCTCTGGCTGGCCCAGCAGCTGCCCTTGGCCGGTCTGCCACGCTGCCACCATGGCCTGCATGCAGGGGGAGCAGATCTGAGAAGCTTGCAGCGCACTGCCTCCAGAGCTGCATGAAGCAGGTGAAGACACAACCTCCAGCAGCCCAAGCTGTCAGGCACAGGCATGTGACACTGTTGCTACCACGCCCAGTGCACGGCCTCTGGACCCAGGGCGCACAGCGGGCAAGGCAGGCAGCATGCTCACCCTGCTTGGACAGGAGCCGCTGCCAGTAGATGCAGTACGTGCACAGCATCAGTGCTGCCACTGTAGCCAGCGCTTGCAGCACGGGCCGCGGGCCACCAGGGACCACAGCAAACATCAGCATCAGCAGTGCAGCAGCTAATGCTGCTGATGTCAGCTGATCCTGGGATGGGGTCCCAAGCTGCTGCATGATGCCCGAGGCTGACACTGCACCACTTGTGCCTAAGGGCTCTGGCTCATTCGACTCGGCACTGCTTGCATCTGCATAACAGGAAGCAGTGGTGCGGTAAATGGCTTGTAGGAGCTCCAATACTTGTTCACCTGATGAGCCGGCAAAAAGTGGGATGCCTTCATTGGCACCCCACACCACTGCCAAGGTCAGCAAGGCCAAGCTGATGACAACAGCCAAGTGCTTTCCGTGCAACAGTATGGCAGTGCTCACCATCTGATGGCCGTTGCGGCATTGCATGCCGCTCCACTCGACAGTGCAACAGCACCTGTAAGGGAGGGCTGTCATCAGAGCTGCCGCCAGAGTAGCCCTGCAGGCAGGGACCAAGCCCTCTTTGGCACTTCAGCATTGCTGTTGCTGCTTGCAGAGACGTGTCCACCAGTCTGCCAGGCAACTACAAGGCAGCTAGTGCCTCTCATGTTCTGCAAGACACCAGGAACACAGCAGCTGCAGCAGAAGGCTCCCTTCAACAACAGCATTCCGACAGTCTCTGCCACACCTGCTGCAGCCATTGTGTGGTCTGTGACGGCACCAGAAACACAGCTGGACAGCAGACTGCCTGCTGCTACCCCTGTGGCAACAATGGCTGCTGCCAGAGCATGGAAGTAACAAAGCAGAAGAGCAGAAGCTGTCAGCATCATGCAGCGCTGACCTGAATGCCAGCCGTGGAGGCCATATCATCTGTGGTGCAGGACGACTGCGCTCCGTCCACCTCCAAGCCCTGCCCTCTGCCTGGGGCAGAGGCGGCCCCAGGGGCCAGGTCGCTGCCTGTCCGGCGCAGCATGGCTGTGGTTGACTTCGTGACAGGGGCTGGCTCCATCTCCTCGTCTTCCTGGAAGGCGGCCAGGGAGGTCCCTGAGGCATGCGCGGCCTGCATGCTGCTGGGGCTGGCTTGGGGCGCAGACGCTCGTGCCAGACGACCTGCATGCCATGCAGCCAAGTTTGAGAGGTGCACAGGTGACCCTGGCGAAGGATGCGATGCGGCAGCGTTGGGCTGCTGTTGCTATATAAACATGCCGGTGGTCGAAGGCCCGTGCCAGACGATCTGCACAATGGGTGCCAAGCTTTGCAGGCACATTCTGAAGCAGCTAGCTGGAGCCCTTGGTGCCTCACCCTAGCCGTTGTGTGCAAGACTTTGCAGGTGCACTAGGGGAGCTTAGGCATTTACTGATGGAATTGGCTGGGCCACCCGCACCCCAGCCAAGCAGAATGCACATGCGTCTGGGACAAATGTGCTGGATCCATGGGGCAGGCTGGACTGGGACACTGCTGCAGCGTGCCAGGCAGCTGGACGCTGGCAGAGTCTGGCGAGCTCAGGTGGCAGTCACCTATGCTCAGCACCACATCTGCCCAGCTCTGAGAGTGTCGCTTGGGGCCAGGCAGGGGCCACACATGTGGCTTTGGACGATTGGGCTGGCAAGCAAGAGCCAGCACCACCCTATCCCACCTGCCCCCCACGACATGCCGGTGTCACCCTGCCCTCGCTTCCCTGTGTTGCTGAAGCGCTGCATGGTCTTCGACTTGCTGGTCAGGAACTTGCTGAGCTGCTGCTTGCGTTGCTCCAAGGCCTCATAGTTGTGCTGCCGGGCAACCAGGGCCCGGGTGGCGCGCACAAAAAACGCAGCCGAGTATTTCCTCCCCTGCAGGCAAATGGCGCTTTGAGTACTGGCTGCAGCGGCTATGCGCATAGAGCTGGCCAGCGTGACTGCCAGGTGGCACGCACAGAGGAGGCTGCCATGTGCTCCCCTGCTCCCACTTGCTGCTCCTCATGCGGATGGGCAGCACCCACTTCACCAAGAGGCATGAGCCTGAGTTGTGCCCTGTCTGAGCACACATGTCCCGCTTCAGCCTCCCAATGACATCTACCTGCAGGCGCTCCTCTGCCAGCGCCTTGGTGACATCAGCGCAGAATGTGCCCAGCGGGGTGGCCATGTAAACCCTCACCACTGGCAGCTGCTGTGCACTGAGCCCCTGCATGCAGAGGCGGCGGTCGGTCAGCAATGAGCATCCAAGACAGCTGCTCGGTAGATTTCTGCCCACAAGCAGTGGCTGCAGCACATTTGACACCTTGCAACTACAGGCGACGGGCGCTGAGACATGGGTCGTGCAGTTGGTGCAGATTCTGAAGTACTTGAATAACATAACTTTGCCCATGGAAGGCCAACAGCTGGCAATGCTGGTGCAGGCAGCCAGCGCGGCACACCTCCTGGCACCAGGCTTGGGGTGCGTCTACCACTGTCTCCCAGTGAGGATTCTCGATGAGCACCAAATGCCCTCCCAGCACTTGCTGCCTGGCGCTGCCCAATGAGCGCTGTGGGCTTTCCTGCAACAGCAGCAAGACAAATTGCATGTGCATGACCTTGAGGTCTACACCTGCTCTCGCACAGGTCAGCAGCATGTTGTAAACCTCACAAGTCAGCGAGGACATGCACAACTGCAGCCTGCAGCCTAACTGTCAATCTGGTGTGCTTGCCTTGCGTGTGGCACAGGCAGACCATTGAAAGCAGTATCAACTCAGCACAGGAGGCAAGCAGCCTTCGACATGTGTGCCAGTACGACAAGGCATCTCGCTGCCCCACAACAGCCAGTGCCGTTTGGGCATGTGGTGCCAAGCAAGTTGCATGAAACCCCCTGTTGCAGACAGCAGCAGGCCTGCTCGCCCCCACCTGCAGCAGCGCCTGGCTGAGGTCTGGCTGACTGGGCCCCTGGGTTATTGTGATGAGGTGTGCCTCATCGTCCATCACATATCTGTGGCGCAGCCAAGACACTGCCTGCGCATACTTGGCCAGCTGGGACTCGATGTCCTCCACCACCTGCTCAGCCTCCTGCCCGGGCAATTGCTGAAGGTTGTCAGTGGCAGCAAGTCAAGGTGCTTGGCATGACGGCCTGTAAGCAGGCTGCAGAGCAGTTGCGCGGTACAGCACTGTGCAGTGGTAGAAGCAACCATTAGCAAGTGCTGATGCACAGGCCCTGCAGCAAGGCCGTGATAGCTGGAAGTGCAGGGCAGCTGTGCAGGGCATACCCTGCCCTGTGGCAGCCATGCATAGCTTGCCTCTGGTGTGTCCAGTGTCACAGTGAACCTCCATGAGTTTGCTTCTGCCACACGAACAGATTGAGTGAAGCGCAGGCTGTTGGGGTGGTAGTAAATGGTGATTGAGTTGCCTTTGCAGTCAACCTGTAGCACCTGCAGGTTGACAAGGGTGGGGCTGGCACTGTCAGCCCCCAGGCAGGGGCCAAGCACCAGCACATGTACTCCCAGGCCTGATGATGCGTGCTGTTGCAGGGGCAAGCAGGCTTGATGCACATGCTGCCTGCAATGCAACACAGGGTCAGCCCTGCCTGCAGCCTGAAGCAGCTGCACCTGAGCACAGACAATATCATCATGAGAGTCCGCCATTCCAGCCGTCAAAATGGTATGCACATCCGCTCACGGCGATGCACTCACCTGAGCATAGGCAACACCAACTGTGAAGATCTGACCTTCCAGCTGTCCGTCCTGCTCAGAGCCATTGTCACTTAAAGGCTCCTCAGTGACACTGACATCGGTGGAGTCGTCAATACTACGATCCCTGCTGAGCTTCTGCTTGATGCTGGAGGGCTTCAGACTCTGGAACAGCGATTTCACCTTGCTGTCTGAGCTGCCGCCAGCATCTGGGCTCTCCACGAAGACCTCCAGGGTCTCCTGTGACGCAGCATGTAGACGCTGCAGCAGATGGCACAGACAGCCCGCCGACCCATGCAATGCAGCCTCTAGAGAAAAACATAGGGAGCAGCAGCTGTCAGTGGGGTGTCCAACGGGTAATGGCAATCTGCAGCTTGTGGCACAGCCTGCACAGGCAGCTCACTGCCAGAAAAGATGCATCAGATGTAGGATGAGATGCAGCACTGCATGTCCCAGACAAAGTCATGATGACTGGCCAAGATTGTGGCTGAAATGAATTGACAAGTGAAGTGTGACCTTGCTGAGATGAGATGCTGCAAGTGTCCCAACATGGGACGCGACTGCAGATGGCCTTGCAAAGTGCCTGTGCAGCCGCACCTCGCCCAGCACCAGAATGGCATCCTGATTGCGCCCCTTCATGCTCTCCACCATGGCAGTGAATAGGTCGCCCACATTGAGTGGGTTCAAATGTCGCTGGTTGGCATGCCTGTCCCTCTCCAGCTTCACAGCCTTGATGCGCCATGCAGTCTCCTCAAAGAAACGCCTGAATGCCACCAGGAGTGTTCAAAATGGCATCAGGCTGACAGCATTCTACAGAAGGTTGTTGCCCACAGCAGCTGCTGCCGCCAGGGGGTTTACTTCATACGCTGGGCATCTGTCAGAAAGCGAGGGGCACCTAGGACCAAGTGCTAGACACACATACCTGGCTGAGATGTCTATCACTGGCGCCTCTTTATGTAGGCCTCGCATGGCTAATTGCTGCTTAGGCAGATCGGCAAGGGGCAGGGTCACTTAGCTTCTCTGGAGCGCTCACAGGGTCAATGGCCTTTCAGTGCCACACTCTAAATCAAACTAAATCAAACTGGTGTATGCAGAGGGTCCATGATGTGAAGCGCAAATGGGTGGTAGAAAGAAAGGTGCAAGGTGAAGCCTTGCACACTTCTTGTGCTCAGAGGCTGCAGATATTTGGCACCCTAAGCCAGCAGCAGCATGGCCAACAGAACAGACTTGGATGCTCATAGCATTCATGGCACCAACCCTCAGGTGAGCAGTGCCTGCAGCCGATCAGCTCTGCAGGGCGTGCTGCTTGCCTGAAGGCTGCTAGAAGCATTTGCTGCTGGAAGCAGTTGCTGAGCCAGCATCAAAATTGCATGAGCCAGAAGTGAAAGCTGATGGTTGTCCCGTCATGTAGAACCTGGTGGAAAAGATCCTGAGGATGAAAATCTATGACTCCATGTACTGGAAGGAGCACTGCTTTGGCCTGACAGCGGAGAGCTTGGTGGACAAAGCGGTGCAGATCAACAGCCTGGGGGGCACCTGCGGCGGCGCTCGCAAGCCCACACACTTCATCTGCCTCATCTTGAAGCTCCTCCAGGTGCATTGCTGTCATCGTACCAGGGCAGCTTGCTGCAGTGCACAGGTTGCTGCACCTGAGCTAAAAACACGCCTGGTGTTGCTCATGTAATGCAGCTTGTATTGCCATATCAGCATGCCAACACTGGCTGCATCTGCACAAGCTCCCTCTTTGCCGCGCAGATCCAGCCAGACAGAGAGATTATTACGGAGTACATCAAAAATGATGAGTTCAAGTATGTACGTATCTTAGGTGAGCTACCAGTCCACTGCCTTGAGGGCACAAAGCTCCACTTGCTTTTGGAGCTGGCATGTTGCATGGAGTCCCTGCTACCAGGCTGTTTCGAAAATGTGTGCAGGAGGCCTTGCGCTTGTGACTGCAACTGCTGCTCTAAGGACGATGTTGGTGGCTGTATAAGCAGCCATCTCCCTCAGCTTTCACCACGCCCCACAGGAGTGACTGCAATGCTGCTAGAGCTGCTGCAGCTGCTGTCAAATTCCGTGCTGCCTGCAATATGCAGGAGCCTTCTACCTGCGGCTGGTGGCCCGCCCCACAGAGATCTACAACTACTTGGAACCTCTGTACAACGACTACCGCAAGCTTAGAATTCAGAACCAGGACGGCACCTACACCTTGTCCCATGTGGACGCTGTGGTTGACCAGATGCTGCACTCAGACTACCTCTTTGACATAGCCCTGCCCCGGCTGCCCACCAGGTCAGTTGCCTGGTTCAAGCCCTCACTGTGGGCAAGCTGGGCACGCAGCAATGTCTGGAGATTGCAGGGGTTGTTTGCCGGCAAAGGATCAGGGGGAAACAAATCACCTGCCAGACACCTGCTCTGTCCCGTACGGTCTGCTGGTGCAGCTCAAGACCTTTGTTGCGGACCCTGAGCGTATCATTTTTCTCCAAACAGGGTCGCTCTGGAGCGTGCGGGGCAGCTGGATCCGTGGCTAAGCGCACTGAATGAGGCCTTCAAGGAGCATGAGGAGAGGCTCCTGGAAGACACCAAGGCGGCTGAGCAGATGGCTAAGAAGCTGCATGAGAGCACAGAGCAGACACGCAACGAGGACCGCCTGCGCTTGAAGGGCGACAAGCACGGCAGCCGGCGGCGCAGCAGGAGTCGTGACAGGGAGTGGGACAGGCGCCACCGCAGCCGCAGCAGGGACAGGCAAGCAGAGCTCTGCACCTTGCGCGTGCTGTACATATGGCATGATCTGTGTGCAGCATTCAGTGGATCACCATGCTTGGGGGACATGTAATTGAAAGCTGCTCAGCCTTCTTGCTGCTTGCTGAGAGCCTGCAGCTGGGACTGCATTGCATTGTCTGCTTTGCAGGAGCCGGTAGGCTTGTAAGGTGTCTGTATGTGTGGGTTTCATGGCTGCAGGGGCCATGGAGACCAGCGCAGGGAGAGAGATGACAGGTATAGAGATAGGGATGGCGATGATCGCAAGCGCAGGCGCAGCAGGAGCCACAGCAGGGACCGCAGACGTGCTGATGGCCCCAGGGACGGTGTCAGGAGCAGGAGGGCTGATCTCAATGATCCTGAGATTCAGGAAGAAAATGAGAGGAGGGCCAAGCTTGGTCTCAAGCCTCTTCGCTGACACTCTAGCTGTCTTTCTTGTTATGCTGAGACTCTGAACTGCTCATGATTTTATTGCGACAATACCAAGACGAGTTAGTCAACTTGTCCAGCAGAAAGCAGCTGTTTGAGAGTGTTGTTGTCAACTGGAATGAACAGCACCTCTGACCCATCCGCAACCCGCCTGCATTCAGGAGGTGTACAAGCTGTCATTGGCGAGCAGTAACCTGTCTTGTCTGCTGATGAGCTACAGGCCCACCTTGTTTGAAGCAGCTCATGATCCCTGAACTCTGTGAGGTGGCTGCGCAGGGTCACATCGTTGCTGACCAGGAACTTGTCCTGGCACAGGCGCAGCAGCCTTGCATGGGTCAAGCCTGCACCCACCAGACACCTGGCTAGCAGTTTGCGAAGGTGTGTGGCCTGAGGGACCAGTGGATAGCATCCTGCTTCAGTGAGCGCCAGCACAAGACCCTGGAAGGGGGGCTGACAGTGCTCTTAGTGGACGCAGGACACGCAGCTGCAGAGGCATGTGGAATCGTCCTAGGATGTAGCACTGGTGGCGAGATATAGAGATCCAATGTTCTGCCTGCCATCAGCATGCTGGGGCAGACAAGCCTGACAGGGTACACTACGTCTGTAGAGCAGCTGCGAAATGCACATTGCCCTGTTGACATCACCTTGAGCATCAGCCTCCAGCTGCTCCTCCGCAAGAATCTGGAAAATGCGCTGCGCGTTGGGCACCAGCGCCTGCACGACCGCTGCTGCGCTCTGCAGCGTGGCCTCCTGCCTGCAGGGCGCCGCCAAGAGCAATGTGGCTTGGGACGAGTCCCTCGTCCCAGCAAGCTCTCGGCAGGAGTGGCTGCCGCACTGGTTTGCTACAGTCTAGGCCAAGTGTCCAGCACTGTTTGCAGGCTCCGCCTCTTGCCAAAGCCAGCCCGTGTGCACAGGCGGCAAGAGAAGACGGACTCTGCTGCATGACGGCTGGGCCCCTCACGCAGCTGACACACGAGGGGTATGCACCCGGCTTGCCAACAACACTCCATTGCCCCACCTCATGCCCCGCAGCAGCAACAGCATTTTGCTCACAGCTAGGCTCACTCTGGCTGTGAGCTGGGCTCATATAGGTGGCAGAGCATGTTTGCACCAATAGGGATTTGTAGTCTTGCCCCTGCTCACCTCCTGCCCACCAGCAGCGACGGAACATGGGCACACTCCAGCGTGTACGGCACATAGTTGGTGACGTCGTACCACAGCCAGTTGAAGCGCGCAGCCACCTGCTTGTCCCACAGCAGCGGCGTGTTCACGTGATCCATGCTAGCCACCAAGAAGATGTTTGCGCAGGCGGCCAGGTGGCTCAGCAGGTCCTGCGCTTCCACTGCGCGCAGGCCTGCAATCAGCAGCCACAGGTCAGCATCCTGGACATCGTCTGTGTGCGGCCTGCTTTGCAGACACAGTTACATCTGGCCAGGACCTGATGCAGGCTCCCGGGATTGCCAGATGTCCCTGCATGGGCTGCGCCTTCAGGTTGAGCAGGCCCGCAGCCAGCAGAGGGGAGGCCCTGCGCCTCGACGCAGGGACGGCTGAAGGAGGGGACGGGAAGCGTAGCCAGCCTGGATGCCATTTGTGTGCAAACTTGTACAGTCTGGCCTGTCTCGTTGCAGCACAAAGACTTGAGGCGCATGCTGACCTCTGCAGGCTATGGCACACAGTGTCAGACTCCCAGAGCAGCTTCAAGTCGCTGGAAGATCCCCTGGCAGCCCCCGTTGTACCTTCTATATTGTGCAGGATGATGTACAGCGGCGCAGATCGCTTGTCCGTCTGGATTTGCTCCAGCAGGCCTTCAGCGGTGTACCCCCTGCAGCCAGTTGCTAGTGCCATCAGTGCTCTGGGGCGGCCCAAGCTGGCTGTTGATGCGACGCACCCCAAGACCCAGCGAGTCATTCATGCTGCCTGCACAGGCAGGGGATTCATCACAGGGGGCAGTGGGTTGAGACAGGCCTGCTGCCTGAAAGGGCTGGGCCTCACCTGAAGTGGCTGTAGTTTGCCCGCTTGATCATGCACGCCACACGCAGAAGCAGCTGCTTGATGGTCAGGCCAGGGAAGAGGCCACTGACGGACAACACCCCGCCACCCTGTAGGGTGCTGCTGGCAAAGGCCTCCAGCAGCTTACGCTTTGAGCCATAGCCATAAAGCAGCAGGCTGAACTGTTGCCTGCAGATTGGCAGCATGAGTCCGCTTCATGGCTCAGCGCGTGCAGGAGCATCACCTGTCGTGCTGCTACAGCATTGTCAGTAGTGTACGGCAGGAAGGCTGGATTGCTTGTTTGCACAACCCCATATCTGCAGGGCAGACTCACCGGAGGCAGAAAAACCACTTGTCGAACTTAGCCACATGCTGCTGCTGCAGACGCTCCTTCTCAGCTGCATTCTTGACAGGCAGGTCTGCAAGGCTTGTCTTGCTCTCGCTGCTGCTCTGCAAGCCCAGCTTGAGATCTGCCAGGCTGGTGGCAGCAACCTTGCCTTTGCTGCGGCTGACATAGGTCCTGCCAGAGGCCATGCTGAACTGCCCCACGCTCCGGTGTTCAGGTTGCAAATCGGCCAAGTGGGTCATACACAAATCTCAGGATCCCTTAGGGACCTTACAGCATGTTGTCTGGGCACAACAGAAGCTGGTTCTAGACAAGGAATTTTGGCGCCCAGTTAGATAGCCTCGCTGCAATTACATGTCAAGATAGCAGTTAATTCCGACCAGATGCTCAAGCAATGAAGAGTGTGCCTGTGCTGGCCAGGATCGTCCCAGCAGTGGTGCAAGCTGTGGCCTTGTCCATTTTCCCAGCACACCTACCAGCATTGCTGAATCACTTCTTCACGCATCACTAATTGAGGGAGCAGTGAGGCACAAGCTGATCAGGGAAGGGCCAGAAGTTTGCAAGCTTGATTCTGCCAAGATGCACCTTGACAGCATGCAGCGGGCGTGAACGGCTTTGCCTGCACCATATGGGTCCCAAAAAGCGCAAGGCAGAGGTAATATTATTGCTGGACTCTGACGAGGATGAGGCACCTTCAGAGCCGCCTGCAAAGAAGCCCTCTGGGGCGGCCAAGAAGCCCTCTGCTGGATCCACGATGCGCTCTCTGCAGGCAAGGAGCAACAGCCTCTAATGTCATCAAGTGTTGCCGGCATGCTGATACGCTGCGCTGTGCCTCTGCAGTTTGCCCCAAGCTCTGCCCAGACCATCTCGGCAGCCTTTGGCAAGCTTGGGGTCGGGCAGGCGCGCTCGTCAGCTGCGGCAATGCGCAGCCCATCCCACGTGAGGGATGACGCGGCATCAGCCGGAGCCGCCGCACCATCTGACTCTGGTGGGCAGGAGGCCATCTGCATGTGTGCCACAGAGGCATGCCGTGAATGCTACACAGAGCATGTGCCAATGCTTGTCTTGGAAGCACCCTCTGCATGCGGTCTTTGTGGAGTTGCATGCTATGGTGTCTTCAGCCCAGCTCAAGAAGGCCGCCCCTGCCATTGCTCGGGTGAAATTGCACTCTGCCTTCAGCGTGCTGCATGTGTCCATGCAGGAACAGCCCCGTGGGTTGACAAGCATGCTCCCAGAAGTGCAGCTGACCTCACAGTGCACGCCAAGAAGGTGGCTGAGGTCCGCACCTGGCTGGAGCTGCAGCTGCGGCCTGCCCAGGGGCCCACAGCAAGGCTGGGCGCCCCCAGGGTCTGCGTCATGTCAGGTCAGCGGTCCCACCATGCTGCTGCACACCGTGCTGCAGCTGCTCACCGAGGAGGGCCTGCTGCCATGCCTGGCGCTCCTGGGAACCTCCTGACGGCGTGCAGCCAGGTCAGGCGGCCTCAGGGGTGGCGTATCGGGGCCCCACCATGCTGCAGTACGCGAGCAGGCCAGCAGTCCACCATGCTGTGGCCCGCCTGCATGGCACCCTGCTGCTGTCCCAGACCACAAGGGCTCGCCACCCTGGGGAGCAATGCTTTGCAGTCCCTGGAGGCTGCCTGGCAAGCATGTGGCCAGTCCCAGCATACCCTGCTCCAGCAGGTTCCCAACAAGACTGTGCTTGCAGGTCCTGCTGGCTGCGGCAAGACCACTGTGCTGAAGGTGTTGGCGGACTCCCTGGGGTTTGAGCTGTGCACCTGGGAGGCGCCCACACCCGTGCTGTGGCAGGAGCACCTGCACCAGGTGTGCTGCCTCCACATACGTCAGCGATGGCAGGTCAGGTCGTCCACATGTGAGCAGTGTTCTTCCAGGCAGATCTCTGAGCACACCGTCACCCACAACTGATACTCACCCTGCCACCCCTGCAGCCAAAGCTGCAACACCTGGATTCAAGCCATCACTCTGATACCACACTCAACTCTGTAGCTACAAGCTGATGGGTCTGGTTGGCTTCTGCCCATTGCAAAAACCTTGGCTGTTGCCCTGCAGGCCACAGCAGGCAGGACTTCATGTTCATGTTATCACCACCCAGCTCACATGCCCCTGCACATGTCTGGTTGCTGCCCTGCAGGCCACGGCAGGCAGGGCTGAGGTACCTTTCAAGGCACACACTCTGTTCCTTGACACACCCATTCTGGCTGCTGCCCTGCAGGCCTCTGCCGGCATGGGCGGCACCTACACCTCCAAGATGGAGGACTTTGCCCACTTTGTGGCGCACAGCAAGTACAGCGCGCTGCCCCTGCAGAGCTCCCGGGCCGAGGGGGCCCTGCGCAGCTCCAGCAGCCCTAACTCGGCAGCCTCCTGCCAGCAGGCAGGCAGCAGCCAGGCCAGCCAAGGCAGCAGCTCCACCCGGCAGGCTGCATGTGAGGCAGCAAACACATATTGCTGCCATGGCTGCCTGAAGCAGACGCCAACATGCGGCCAGCAGGCAGGCACCAGGCAGTCTCACACTAACATTGAGGTGCTGCAATGGTTGCCTTGCCGCCTGCATACAACCCCTGCAAGAGGGCAGACACGTTGCTGCCTGGAGCTTAACCAGACTCCATCAAGCACCGCCTAGAACCCTGCTTCACAAAGGATGTGCTGTCTAATACCTGCAAGGGAGCTCCTTGTGTATGCAGGTGCTGCGCGAGGGTCAAGGCAGGAGTCTGTGGTTGCAGCAGATGAGCCAACTCTGGGCGCAAACCAGAAGCTCATTGTTGTGGACGATCTGCCTCACGCCTCTGACAGCGATCAGCGACACAGGCTTGCAATCCTGTTAGGCAGGTGGAGCCCATTACTATCTGCTTGCCAACTTTGCTCCGTGGCACCCAAGATGTGCTCCTTACCACACCAATCAGCTCCGTTGCCCTGCTGAGCACTTAGGTCAGCAGGCTGCTGCCTGGAGCAACTTGGCCTGCTTGCCCTGCAATGCAGCTCCTGCAGAAGGCAGCTGCCTGTGGCTGCTGGCTGTCTGCAGTGGAATGCAGGAAGCTGTCCGCGACCACATGACCTCCTTCAAGAGTTCCCAGGTGTGCCTAACCTTGCTGTACTGGTGATGCAGGGCAGCTGGTGCAGAGTGCACGGTGCCCTGTGGCTGTGCTGGTCACAGATGCAGCCTCCCAGAGCAGCAGCAGCGAGAAGGGAGCCAACGCTGCCCTGGGGACCAACTGCGGCTTGCACAAGGTGCGAGGTGCTCTGGCAGCCAGACCTGTCCTCTGCCTGCTCTGTTGCGCGGGACTGACCCCCCACAGGGTGAGCGCACCAGACCGTCGGCGGTCTGCTTGCCATGGTGCTGGCTGCACTTTGTTGCATCCCCACCGCTGCCAAGGGGCTGAGGTTGTCCTGCGCACATCATCCATATCCTTCTTTGGCTGCACAACACACACAGATCAGGCACAGCGAGACGTGGGCGACCATCCAGAGGCTGGCTGCACAGCATGCACGCCAAGAAACGCCCCGAACAGCGGCGCGGCATGCACGTTCATGCCTCCTGGTGCACTCCTGCAGGATCTCCTTGAAGCCATTGACTCAGCTGGGGCCCAGCACATCAGCTTCAACCCCCTGACCAAGCTGAACATCGAGAAGACCTTGAATCGCATTGCTGCGGCCGAGGGGGTGGTGCTGCCCGAGGATGCAGCATCCATCCTGGCAGAGGCTGCCAGTGGGGACTTGCAGCACGCCACAGAGTCGCTGCAGTGGCTGAGCGTGGGAAAGCGTGGGTGCCCGCCCCTCAAGGGGGGCCAGAAGAAGGTGAGCAAGTGCTGCCTTGATGCACGGTGCTCCACAGTTTGCAGAAGGCGAGCGATGGCAGCGACTCACTCCTCTGTTCCAGGAGGCCCCTGCTGGCTCAGGCAGACAGGGGTGCACCATGCCCTCAGCTCGATGATGTGCCATGCCTGGTCTGCCTGGATCCGATAGCAGCTGGCTTGCTCTTGGCGACATACTCCAGAGCTGTGAAGCATGCCATCTGATGGTGCCCCCAGCCACTGCTGCCTGGCCTGGGCCTGCAGTGTGCAGGGCGCTGATCCCAGGTCATGGAGCCCCCGGAGGTCGTCTTTCCTCTTGCACCATGCCAATATGCTCAGCCACAAGGTCTAGCTGGCTGCAGGGTACCAGTTTCCAGTAGAGCATGTCCCTGAGCCTGGTCGAAGCTGGCCTGCCGACTGCAGGACCGCATGAGCATGAGCAACAAGACATCCGCAGCTGCCAGAGCAGCCACCCCACCCTGTAGCATGCCATTGACCAGGCCTGGTGTTGCAACCGGCCCTCACCTCCTGTCTGCAGGACCGCAGGCCCTCAGAGCCTTCAAGCATGCTCCTGTACTTGAGTGTCGCTCTGCCGTCTGCTCCCAAAGCTGAAGCAGCTCTTGCCCAGTGTAACAAGCTGCTGTGGCCTTTCCTGTCAGCCCTTGGCCCTCTGTGCAGGGCACCAAGCGCCGGAGGAGCAAGAGCGACAAGACAGCTGCCGCCGTGCAGGGCAGCCACCCTGCAGGGCTGATGCGCGACAGCACCCTGTCTGCCTTCCATGCCCTCGGGAAGTTTCTGTACAACAAGAGGGTCCCCCCAGGGGAGGAGGGCAGAGGTGAGGCAGCTGCTTGAGGCATGCCCTGCTCCCATGCACATGCCCAGGGAGGGCGCAGGTGTGGCCACCAGCTGAGGCCTGTCCTGCTGGCATGGACAGGCCGGAATCCCAGCGTAGTGGCATCTGTTTCTGGAGGAGTCGTGATGTGCACTGCATCCAACAAAGGAGTTGTGCTCTGAGACTGGTAGCCCAGCAATCTTGCTGGCGTTCTTGTCATGAAGAGAGGCAGCAGGGGCACCTTCCGCCGTGCGCTGCACTGTGAGTGGCAGGCTGATGTGTCAGCACATTTTGGAGGCCACGCTTGCTGAAGCGCTGGGACACAATGCTGCAGGCCTGCCCCAGTCAGCCTCCCAGGCTGCCGAAGTGGTTATGGGCAGCGGTCTGCTGGACCGCGTGCGCCAGCAGAGAGCGGCAGACAGCACCTCTGCGCCTGCCATTGCTGAAAGGTGACAGTGGGATGCTACACTTCCAATGGCAGCAGGGTGCCCTACAGCAGAGTGCAGCGCTGTGCTAGGCTGCGTTCTCCTCCAGACTCACATCTGGCCAAGGCGCAGTCTCCCTAGAGCCTGCTACCCCTGCTCAGGTGGCAGTCTGTGTGCCTGTGTGAGAGCTTGAGCATCACAGCCCTACAATGCAAGCTTGGCTACTGTCTGCAGGCTGCAGCGGCGCCCCTTGACCTTTGACCCTGAGGCAGTGCTAATGCAGTCTGGCCTGGAAGCTGCCTCTGTGGCTGCCTTCCTGCATGAGAGCATGCATGCTTTCATCAACGAGCAGGGCGCTGAGGGTGCTAGCGTGGCGCTCGAATACTTCAGCAGTGCAGGCAAGCCACCCGGGGTTGATGATACACATGGAGGTATCCAGACCTGTGAAGCAGTGTCATGGGCTGCTGTTGGGGTGAGGTGCATGCCTGGCGGTAGCTGCCAGGCTGCTGCTTTGTTCTCAAACACTCCCGCAGCGCAAGCCCTTTGTCTGCGCATTGAGTCTTTGTATCAAGCAGCTTCTCCCTTGGAGGCTTCGTTGCAGGCTGCTGCCTCCCCAGTGAGCTCCTGCAACTGGGGATTTGAGCCCGGCACTGTTTGTGCTGTCGCTGCTGGTGACGGCCGGGACCTGCATCAGCAACACTCCTGAGCCTGTGCCTTGTGTCAGGCATGCCTATACAAAATGTGCCCATCCCCACAGGCTGCAGTCCAGCAGCCGCAGTCCCAGTGAAGAGCCAGTGATGTCGCTGCTGGCTGCCTGCCTGCAGATGTCATGCTTCAGCAGCAGCATTGGGGCAGCTCAGAGTGGCAGTCCGACCAGTACAATGCCCAGTCGCTGCAGGAGGCAGCAGCAGGCTCCGTCGCGGCGCGGGGCCTGTGCTTTGCCAACGCCCACCCTGCGCCCACCCGATTCCTGCCACTGAGAAAACCCAGCGTCTTCATGGTGCAGCGGGCTGCCCGCGCCAATCAGGCAGCCCTGCAAGAGTCCTTGTGGAGCAACACAGGGCGCCTGGGCTTCAGGTGCGCAGACAGCATCATACAGCCTGTACCATGTGTGCTGCCATTGGCACTGTGCCATCCCCCAACCACTTTGTGCAAAATTGATCCAACTGTATGTTCTTGGACAGTATCTACCAAGTCTTCTGTGTTTCAATGTCTTGATAGAAACATTGCCTCTGTACCTGCAGCTTCATAGCAAGCCCTGCAGTTTACGCTACCGAGGCG
The DNA here is from genome assembly GCA_963969365.1 of Asterochloris sp. CNOR1. NCBI lineage: Eukaryota > Viridiplantae > Chlorophyta > Trebouxiophyceae > Trebouxiales > Trebouxiaceae > Asterochloris > Asterochloris sp. CNOR1. The sequence goes on along the minus strand of OZ017758.1, from coordinate 1,309,775 downwards.
CTTCCCATCCTCCGATTGCTAAGCACCTCTGGATCAGATCACGCAGACTTGTTGCTGCCAGCATGCTGGACAACGATCTGGCAGGGGGAGATGCATACCAAGCGTTGGCAGCAGTCTGTGGCAAACAGCCAGGCCCTCGAGGCTGAGGAGCTCCATGGGGAAGCCATTGAAGACTGAGTTTTCTGCCAGCCCAACAGTCACTTAGCCTGATTCAGGCTTAAGGCCAGCAACAGCTTTTGTTTCAGAACGTTTGTGCAATGCACACACACACAGACACACATTGAAAGGCTCATGTCACTCACTTGCACAAGATGAAAGAGGGGGCCGCTCAGACAGTAAATGAATCAACTACCTGCCTCAGCAACTTTTCGCCCTTGGGCCACTGTTTGTCATTGGCAGAAGCCACAAAGAGGTACGCACACTTGTCCTGCAGCCACAGTGAGGGCAAGTTGTTTGGGACTGCCAGCATTGCAGGGCGTGACGCATTGACTGTCTGCACCGCCAGGCTGTACTTCAGCTGTCATGGAAGCTTGCCTTGGTGACAACCTTGGACAGCTGATGTGTGCCATTTGTGCCATAGGGAGCAAAGCTTTCATATTCATAGGCTGGGCGGCCATTGATGCTGCCAACCTTTCTTGACACCACATCTTCCTCCTCCAGCTCAGTGCCTGCATGCATACACCAGGAATGCTTGACACGCAGCATGAGCATGGGCTTTGCTTGCAAAGCAGCTGGGCCTGCTTGTGCATCAGAGGGGAGCTTCTGTCACGACCATGGCTGCGCTGCTGCAAACGCTTCCCCTGCACATATAAGAGAGCACGTGCTCTGGCATGTGCTCTAGCAGAATCATGACCAGGACCTGTGCTTGCCTGGCAGCTGTGCTGAGCTGAGCAGCAGCAGCAACAGGACTCTGCTTGGCTGTGCTGTCCTGTGCTGTTGGTGGACCCTTCTGGTAAAGCCTGCCATGCAAGCCTGCCCACATAAGCAGCTGCCATGATCAAGCGAGAGGCCAACAGGACCTGCCTGTGATGTAGGGCCCAAATGAACCCAGCAGCGCCTCAGGGGGGCCAATGTCCTTGACGGACGCCCCCACCTTGAAAGTCAGCTTCTCCAGCGGCGAGACAAGCACCTGCAGCAGAGGGGACTGCTGCCCAAGGTGAGCGGGCCACATAGCCTGCATCCTTTTTCCAGGGACTGCCCAGACAGCTGCCTGACACAAGCTGAAGGTACACAGCACCACACCCGAGTCGTATCCGCTTTAATGCACCACACTCCTGACTGCAGTGCGGCTTGGTCAGATGATCGTTTGCTGGCTCACCATGACCTTGCCCTCGCTGCCTGCAAAGATGACCTCTGTCCAGGGTTCCCCGCACTTGGGCATGCAGAAGTTGCCGGACTGGATGTTGGCCACAGGCTGCTCTGAGAAGCCTGGGGGCAGTGAGAAGCTGTAAGAGTCATCTGCCCTGATCACGCCGGACCTGATGGCCTGCAGCAGGGAAGGGGCAAGAGGGTGCTGTCAAGGGCTGCTGCAAATGCCTGCAAGCTCGAGTGACAATGGAGCCTGCACTCTCTGCTTCCTGTCAGTGGTGGGGGTGCTGAAAGCTCTCCAGCATGAGCAAGAAGACACAAACAGCTGCATAGGAGCCACTGGAAAGCAGCTAGCCACAGGGAACTGAGTTGCTGGGGACAGGACATGCAGCAGCCCCACCGGTGTTTTGTTCTTGTCTGGCTTGAAATCAACCAGGCCCTGAGATTTGCTAGACTTTGGAAGGTAGGAGCCAACATCTGGGGTCTTGCCCGCCAGAGCCGACTGTGGAAGTGCCAGAGCTGCAGCCAGAACACCTGCAGCCCAATAGCAGCATTCAGTCACAAAGCACAAGCACTTGCGCTGCTGTCAGAGGGCAACAGAAGATAAAGCTTCACTGCATGCATTTCACCTGCGCTGTGTAGCAGGCATCGCCTGGATGTGTGTTGCTCTGCTGCCTCTGCATGTTGACTGGACTGTACTCTGAGTGTTCTGTGTCTGTGTGATCTGCATGGCCGAGGTGCACCGAAACACAAGGATGTGTGGTGCTGGTGACTGTTCAAATGTGAGACTTGCATTGGGTCGTGCAGGCAGGAGGTCCTCCGGTAAGGCACTCTGGAGCCTTTGAGATGCTATGCGATTGCCAATAGAAAGGCAGTAGAACACTGTATGGCGGTCAAATGGCAGGCTAAGCATAACAGCCAGATAGGGTGCTGAGCAATGGTGCAGACTTGCTGGAGACCTCCCCGGGCAGTCTTTGTTATACCACCTGGCAGGAGCGACCACGATGGAAATAAGATTCAGGGGAAGGCATATGAAGGCCCACCTCTGACGAGCTATCAGTGCGCTGCCTCCCAGGTCCAGCAGTATTGGCGTCAGGCTGGCCATGCACAATCAGCCCATCTGCCAGCAGGCCCTGCAGGTCCAAGCGTAGCCAGCAGAAGTGGCAAGCCAGGAGGTCCGTCTCAGTTAGCAATCAGGTGCGTCTCAGCAAGCAGTCTGTGCAACACCGGCCACATTTTGCTACTGCAGGAGACCAGACTGACCACATCCTGCTTGGCGAGGACAACATCTTCAAGGGCAATGTTGATGACACGTCCTGCATTGGCACAAGGCCACCCAGGACGAGGGGAGTGCCAGGCAGGTTGAGGAAGGAACAGCCTCACAGGCTGATTTGCAGACATGTCTGCATGCTGTGCGAGCCTGCAGCTGGCAAGATGTCTGACAGGCTGGCTTGCATAGATGTTGTGCTGTGTCAGAGGCCACGACTGTCTGAGCCTGAATTGTTGCTGCAACATGGCGTGCAGACATGTCATCCTCAAGTGCTCACCTCACACACTGCATCAGCCCCATGCAGCTGCAATGAGCACAGCTGCGCCAGCTTGAGGATGCAGGCTGCTGCAGGCCACACTGGGAGACAGCAAGCTCGCACAGACATCGTCACGCTTCAAAGCCAGTCCTGCAGCTGCTGCAACAACAATCGGGCCGGCTCTGAGCAGGCCTGCTGCTGCAGGGTACACGGGGCGGCAGCCGCGGCCGGACCAGGTGAGGGGCACGCCAGCCCAGCAGGATCCCTCCCACCTGGTCAACATTAACGACCTGGACACCCCAAGGCCAGCCACGACAGGAATACCAGGCTATGGCGGGCACCAACTTCCGGCAGAGCTCGTGACGCGTGGTGAGGCCGGCTAGGGAGGCTTGGCTGCATGCCAGGCAGCATTCACGATAGCTGAGTGCACCCAGCCGCCGTGCCTACATACATAGGGGCGTCATCTCTGTGCGCGTTGCTGGAGAACACTGTGCGGACACTGCCGCCCAGCACAGGCAGTGGCCAGCATGAGACACAGGGCGACTCTGCCCGCTCTGCATCGGCTGCCATGCTGTGCTGATACGACGTCTGTGCCCTGGTGCAGCTGCGGCAGCAGAGGCCACAGCCAGGAGGCAGGCTGCAGCCTGCCCAGCAGTGGCAGTCAGCCCTGACAGCCTGACGGCAGCCAGGAGGCAGCAGGCTCTGGCTCAGTATGATGCTGGAGAGCCTGCCCGCACCAGCAACAGGGCTGAGGACGCCCCCAACTCTAGCATGCAGACCTTTGCGCTCCCAGGGGCAGCTGTTGGGCACGCAGAGCCAAGTGCCAGGCATGTACAGTGGCAGGCGGACCAACCTGCGCACAGCACCTCATGTACAGGGGCGGGCGGTCAGGCAGCGCCGGTGATGCAGTCGAGGGTCAGGGTGGTCCCAGGCCCACAGGATGCTGGCAGCATCCCTGCTCAGTACTTCAGGCTGCCACAGCAGAGCTGGGCTGCAACAAACCACAGGTGGGCTGCGGCTGATGTGTCTGAAAGTTGTTGAGTGCCTCCCAAACAGCAGGCCTAGAATTGCAGTGCCAGCAGCCATGACGCATCGTTCCACAATGCAGGCACTCTTGCCATGGAAGTGCCAGAAATAATGCTGCCGGTCCTCCGCCATTCGCCCTGCACGTTGTCAGCAAACCCACATGGTGATGAATTGATACATCTTTTCTGCAATGGGCTCTGCCATCCAAATGGACTGCCACCTGGTTGAGACCATCGCTACAACAGTATTCACATGATATCTGACACCAGCAGCAAATGCGACAGTGTCACTTTGGTGTGAGCTTGGCGCCACTGAGAGGGCCACCAGGGTTGTCCAAGGGCTTTTTGGTGGGTTTATTGGAAAGGTACCAGTCTTCTGCTGGCAATTTGCACTCCACAAAGTCACATAAATGCTGTACGCCAGCTGCAGTTCCTGCAGAAATAGTTCTGGTTCTGAACAAGGTCAACAGAAGCTCATGAAAGTTGAAGTGAGTTGCAGATGCCGCCCTCACCAGGTGTTCTGGACAGGCTGTTTGCTGCTTGTTGTGTCCTGCAAATAAGCCAGCATCCATCAGCAAGCCTGCAGCAGCCAAGCATCAAGCTGCAAGTGCCAGATAGTGTCTTGTAGCATCTGTACTTGCCTATCACTAGCAATCGCCTTAACACTGATGGGCTGTGCCTCTGGCATGAGCAGGCCGCTCTGTGCAGCGCTTCTGTTGTCCAGGAGCCTCATGCTGGCCTTCTGCCGCTGCCCGTTGGCATGCCATTGTAGGGCAGCTGCATCCAGCACTTGGCGGCGCTTTTCGTTGATGTAACCTGGGAAGAACTTGAATCCTGTGGGGTGAAACGATGCATTTGACGACGCCACATTCTTGCACCTTGCTGCAGGTGCGGTAGTGTTGAAATACAACAGCATGCTGGACCCAGACAAGAGGCAAGATCCCAGACAGAGAGCTGCCAGGTGTTGACTAAGCTGATCACACACTGCCTCCCCGCGCAGGAAGGACGATAAAGCAAAGCCGCGTGGGATTGAGCAGCAATAGCTCACCTGCAACATCCTCCAGCACTTCTAGAGGCACTGAGAAGGCGGTGAGAGGCAGATCTGGCACGATGTGCGCATTGGGCATGACAAAGGCACCAACCGCCACCTTGGGGCTGCCTCCCATGGGCATGCGTGACTTACGCTCTGTCAGCACCACCTTATAGAAGTGTGTAGGGACAGCCACAAGGCGAGGCGGCCTCCCTACAGGGCACCAGCAGTGCTGTTTAAGGGCAGGCAGGCAGCATAGGTTGCAGCATGCTTGAGACGATGCAGCAGGGCCTGTGCTATGCAGCTGCTCAGCGATGAAGCTTGCTCGGACACTGGCTCAAGTTGCTTTTGCTAGTAGGCAAGGGCTCCACTGCAGCAGGCACACGCGGCAAGGGGTGCTGCAGACACCTCTATGGCAGGCAGAAATGTCCTCACAGATTGCAAACTATACAGGATCACCTATCATGGGGTGCTGCATGATATAGCCCTGCGGCGTAAGCTGGGGCACATACAGCGGGCCGGTCACAATGAACACATCGTCTGCCACATCTGTCATCTGCTTCACGAAGCGCTCAAACCGAGCCCAGTAGTCTCTGCCCTGAGACGGAGAGGGGGGTTTCAGAGCAGGAGCACAAGCAGGGCAGTGGTTGCACATGCCCAGCCTCAAAAGCAGTAGTCCAGACATGGGCAGTGAGTCAAGCAGGGCAGTGGGTGACCAGGCGCAGTTGTTCACTCCAGGTAGTGCCTCTCCTGGCATGGCAGGGGGTTTTCTAAAGTGCAGGACACAAGTAGGGCAATGAGTGAGCAGGCAGCTCTTTCAAGGCCCATGCCACAAAACTCAAAGGGACACACTATCCTCAAGACAAGGGCTGCAGCAACTGTTGGCAGGCCTGGCGCACTCCCTGGGTAGCAGCATGCTTCAAGGGGCAGTGCAGGCAGTAGACTGGGCACAAAATGCAATGCAGGTTCTGCGGTCCCCACACTGACCTTGTCAGCAGCACCCACCTGTTGAACCCCTTGCCCACTTGGGGGCTGATGTTGCTCAGCGTGAAGGTCTCTGTCAGGCCTTGCTGATCACCCTTGTGGTTGGCAGCAGGTGCCTGCAGGCCAGCACTAAGTCTGGTGTGGGGTTAGGGGTGCGGCTCTTGAGGCCCAGCTGGCATGCGGGCTGAGCATGGGCAGCTGTCATCAGCAGCGTCGTCAAAGGCTGAGGCAGTTCAGCAGGGGCTCAGGCAGCACCAACGAGAGGTCAGGCCAGCCATTGTCCCGGGCAGTACGCGAGACTGTGCGGGACGAAGGCTGCCGAGGGTCTTGCATTTGGCTAAGTGAAGGGCAGCAGCGTACCAGATGGCCCCTGTCATAGCCAGAGTGCTTGAAGTCTGCTAGACGGTTGCGGAAGCGGGGGTCCAGGCCCTGGTCCTCAAAGAAGTCTGCCACTTTCCTGCAAGTAGCAGGCTTTTGGTCAGAGAGGCAAAGCTGACCCCCTGGCCTCCTGATCCCTTCCCTGCAAATGGGAGGCTCCCAGTGAGTGAAGCAGAGCTCAACCTCTCATGAGCACAAGCCAGCCAGGCAGCAGTGTCCACGGTGTCTCACACACTCAGAGTATTGCCCCTGACGTGCGCAGCCCAGCCAGGCAGTAAATGACATACCACGCACAGTAAAGGCTGCCATGATGCACAGCATCCTGCTAGCAGCTGGACTGCTCTCTGCTCAGGCTGCAGCGTTGCGCATGGCGTGTGACGCTGACCTGCTGCCCTCCCCTGAGGAGGAGTCCTTTGTGATGTGCTCCAGCACCCAGCTTGGGTTGCGCATGCGGCTGTCAAAGGCTGCCACAAAGTGCTTGTGGAATCGTAGATTCTCTGTGGACGGCAGCCCTGCAGCAGCAATGCAGCCACTGATGCTTCTGCACTTGATGAAAACAAGGCAGTCATGCAATTGTGCCTTTCGTAGTTGGCAGGTGGGCTCACCATATTTCAGGCAGTGGTGCTTCAGATCGATTGCACCTGAGCTTGGGCCTTGTGTCTGGACACCACCTGCAAGGCAGTGCTCTTGCTACATACATAGCACTGCGACTTGCAGAGGAGAGAACCCACCCTCTGGCCGCAGCTTGGTGAAGCACAGCCATGCTGCAGCTGCCCCTGCGCCCAGCCCAAGAGCTCCAGCACCAAGATACCTGGTCAGCAATGGTGGTTTCAGGGAACCTCAGCTTGTTGGTTGGACACACATGAAAGCACTTGCTGCGATAAAGCTTGCCTTGCCATGACGCTTTTCAAATCATTCAAGTCCGACATTCATGCGCCAGGCATTGGCAACATCGCTGCAGCCGAAAGTGCAGCCATTGTGTTTTTGACCCAAGTGGTGTTGACCACATGCAGTGCATGCTTGCCAGTCAAGGAAGCTTGATGACCAGCCATGGAGCGGAGCTCTTGGCTCAGCAGATTGGCTCAGCAGATGAGCTGCTGCAGCAGGTCGAACAGGGCTGCTCAGGATTCTCTGATCAGCTGCACCCTCATTGTCATCAGTGGACGAAGACATATTACAAGGTGTGTCTGAACACAATTTGGGCTTGAACATCTCCAGCTGCAAGAAGACTTGCATCAGTGCCCCTGCCAAATGCAGGCTGCTGAGATACTGGCAAAGCGCTTCCCAGAGAGGCCATCAGCAATAGGTCTAGAGAAGGTGACGATCCAGGTAGAGGCACTTGAACAATCATGTGCAGCACTTGCTGAGCCCTGCCTGCCTGCAGCAAGATCGGCTGGCCTCTGAGGTGGTGTGGCGGGAGGCTGGACTCATGCTGAAGGAGCTGGAGCCAATGCATGGCCTCCTGGAGGTCTGTGTAAAAGCTGCCATGGTAGCAGCTCCACGCCTCCCCCAGTTCCTGAGCAGCTGCCAGGCCGTGTGCCATGAGACCCTGCCTGCGAAGCTGTTGGTCGCCAGCACTGATCAGGGCTGGAGAAGCCAAGGCTTTCTGTCTGCTTTTGTCTGGCCCAAAGTCCTCTGTCTCCCTGCAGAGCAAGGCCACCCTGTGGCCTGGAGCTGCGTGCTCTGCTTTCCAGCATTTCGCGCAGGCTTTCTGTCCTCTGCAGGACACCAGTACCTCCCAGCAACAGGAAGACAAGCCGTACTTTCCATGTTTGGAACAAGTGGTCATGTGTACACCTCGCAGGACATCGGCAGCTTCCAGCAGCATAGTGTGCGTCTGCTGACCAGCCTGGCACAGTGCACGGCGCCCTTCTCCCTGGACTACACCCCCAGTCTGCTGGAGCAGTACATGCAGCTCTTCTGCAAGACGGCGCGCCTGCAGCTGCTGCTGCGCGACTACCCCAGCAGGCTGGTTGTGCAGCTGTACACATTGGTGTGGGGGTGAGCTCAGCTGGCCTTGCCCCCTCCTGTCGGTAGAGCAGATGGCGCATAGCTTTGCTGTCAGCTCTGGGGCCCAGCTGGTCCCTTGCTCCCGGGCGCTGGTGCCAGAAAGCCAGCAGGTGCACAGCTGTGATCAAGTAGCAGCTTGGTGCCTCCTCCCTTTTTGCAGGCCATCGCCAGGTCGGGCCTCTGCTGTCTGCAGATGGGCAGCTCAGGCACACAAACCTTGGCGATGTGCAGATTCTACCACTCAAGTGCCTGTTCGCAGCGAGCAGCACTGCTTGCCTGCAGGCTGGTGGCTGAGACACAGGGGGCACCCCCCGGGCAGGAGCCTGCAGACCGCCCAGCGCTGGTGAACTTTGTGGCAGGCTGCGACGGTGCCGTGCAGCGCCTGCAGGCAGACTTCCAGCCGATCAGCTCCCGCATTGGCCAGGTCAGTGAGGCCCTAAGAGTTGGTTGAGCTGCAGGATGCCATCAGCAGGATGTCATTGTCACACCTGCATATCTTGTCCTCGCTGCCATACTGCGCTGCAGCCACAGGAGCAAGCAGAGCCTGCTTGCCGGCATTGGAGCTGTGAAACCCGCAGGTGAGCAGGTGTGCCAATGCAGCCTGTCCAGCTCTGGTGTGCCACGATGCTGCCAGCGGGAACCTGCATAGAAAGACACCATAGTGGGTTACAAACAGGTCTGGCAATGATGTGCACCTGCTGTGCTAGGCCCCAAAGCATTGCTCGCAGCTTGCGGCCCAACCTGCTGCATATATAGCGAAGCTCTCACCAACGTACAGGCAACAGCAGAACCATCAATGCCTGACGTCAGATATGCTGCAGGTGCTGCAGGAGTGCGCCTTCCCGGTGCTGCTGGCCTTCCCTAGAGCCAAGGCGTTGCAGGAGGGACAGATGCTGAACCCGCTGCGCTCCCCAGAAGCAACAGCAGCCTGCTGCAGCAGGCTGAGGATGGGGCCTGAGGAGGCTCACCGCGGGTTGCAGTGGCTGCCCAAGCTGCAGTACTGGACCCTTCTGGGGCTGCTGCTGTGCCCAGGTCAGTACTGGCAGGCTGCAGTGGCTGCTTGAGGTGCCCGTTGGACCCTGCAGGGACAGCTGCATCGACACTCAAGGCCAGCCACAGATGCCAAGCTACCTGGTCCTGCTGCTGTGCTCTGGACAGCGCCTGCATCACCACAGCACCTGTGTCAGGTCAGGAACGGAGCTGCAGGTGGCACCACAATGGGATGTGCTGACTCGACATCCCCACTGTGCATGGCAATGCAGACATCCTGACTCAGCTCAGCTTGGCCTGTTCTCGGCTCTGAGAAGCGCCCAAGCAGGCAGTATGGCACTGCATCCCTGCCAGCAAGCCATTGGCTGCTGATGCTGAGCAGCCCTGCAGGTGAGCTTGTCAGGCCACGCGCTCTGGAGGTGCTTCGCCTGCTGCTGGAGACCAACTTTAGGCTGCCCATCCACCAGGAGCGCGCAAGTTGGCTACACAGCCTTTATGAGCAGCACGTCAAGCCAGCCTTAAACATGTATTACAAGAACGTCAAGGCTCAGACACCAAGAGCTGGGGGCGAGAGGTGCGGCATGGAGATGTGGATCGCAAGCTGCAGCATGGCCAGGGCACAGACTTGCTGTGTGATGCCCTGAGGGCATGCTGATCATCAGATGGCTGTGGCTCGCAGGATGTGGCTCTTGTGGCTGCTGCGCACATACATGGCAATCCCTGCTTGCAGAGCATCACAAGGACCTAGTGACAAAGCTGGCAGGCTCCTTTGACCATTCAGCCACCTCAGCCAGCAACATCTGCTCCCACAGCCAGCGACGTCTGCTGCCCACAGCAGCATCGACGGGAGGCCGAGGCGCTGCCCATTGGGGCCACAGATGTCTGCTGTGGCGCTTTGCCAACCCTCGCTGAAAGGCTGCTTACCCTTGCAGGCGCTCGCTGAAAGGCGACTCCAAGCTGGTGGTAGCCGAAGCACTGAAGCAGGCGCAAGTCAGCTGCATGGCAGAGCACCGAGCCCGCCGTCTGCTCTCGCAGCAGATCCTGGAGCGGCTGGCCACCTTCTTGAAGCACAGCCCTGAGCAGCTGCCATCGCACCTGCAGATGGTGCTGGGGGCATTGCAGTACGCGCGCATGGAGGTCCTGTGGTACTTTTGGCACATCAACGAGGTGAGTGTGCACTTGATCCATGTCCAGGCGCTAACAGATTGCGAGGCAAGCTACAGATCAGCACTGCTTGGGGGAAGAGCTGTTTGTGTGATGCAGGTGATGCCCAAGGGTCCCCTGCAGGCAGTGCTAATGGCGGGCCAGCCTCTGAAGGAGGCAGGGCACGACCACTCAGTCTCCGGCCTGATCGAGGCCATGCACAAGATGCAGCGCATGGTGGTACGGCATAGGTGCACATAGCTGTAGCCCTGCTTCCCCACTGCGTTTCTGGTGTCTGTCTCGAGTCAGCAGTGGCGTGACACCGTGCTGCAGGAGCTCACTGCAGGCCTTTGTGGTAGACTGTATCAAGATGACGGTGCAGCAGAATATCCACCCTTCCCTGCAGCGACTGGCCGTGACTGCCCAGCAGGTCAGCGCCCTGCATGTGTTGCAGGGTGCTCCCTGCCCTGCACTCTGACAGCTGCCTCTCAGAATGTCCTGGCTCGCCCGCGTCCACCTGCATGCGCACTGCTGACTCAAGTGACATATCAACACCGGCCCTTAAACCACAAACTTGCTGCCGCAGAAGCACCACAGTTGCTGCATATACTATTTGAGCAAGGGCCCCAGGCTTCGTCTGTCTGTCTGGGCTGCTGCAGGAGCAGAGCAAAGAGATGCACCAAGCCTGCGGGTCTCTGGCTAGCATAGTGGAGCATCTGGAGGCTCTGCCGCCAGCCAGCGGCCCCAGCAGTGGCGCAGCAGAGAGCACAGCAGACCTCATGCTGGCCAGGGACCTCTGGCACGCCATGAGTGCAGAGCTGTTCTCAGCCTTTGCGCCACTGAGTGCTGCTGACGTGGATGCTGCCTCAGGGGGGCAGGGGCTGCTGCACCACATGAGCCAGTGCATGCAGCTGAGCCGCTTTGTGGGGGACGGCGACTTTGTGGACATGGTTCAGAAGTGAGCTCCAGAGTAGTCAGTCCTGTTGATAGCATGCCCACGTGCACCGGCCAACTCCTGCTGCCCAGCTCACTGTCGCCAGGTACTCACACCCAGCAAGGCTGCCAGCAGTGTTCTGGGTACTCAAAGCAGCGCAGCCCGAGACACTGGCCGCAGCTCTCAGCCAACAGGCTAAGTTGTTTTGCAGGTCAGCCTCCCTGCAGGAAGTCTATTACCACCAGGCAAAGCTGCAACGGTGCATGCAGACCACCCTGTGCAGCTCCCCAATTGCAGCAGGGTCCAGCCCTGCTTGGCTGTACGCCTTGGCCTGCTTCACGGAGGGCCCCGACGATGGCAGCGGCGAGGCGCGCTCTAATGCAGCTGTGCAGCTGGGGCAGCATTACATGGTCATGGTGCACGACAGGGTCAAGGCGCTCCTGCTGCGCGTGCATGAGGTAGGCATCATATATACTCATGGCCTCTGCTGTTGAGGATGCATGGGCCTCGATGGTGCTTGACCCAGTCAAGACACTGGGTGCTGCACATGCACAAGGTGGGCATGGCTCATAACGAAGGCCACTGCAGTCAAAGATGCTTAAGGTGTCAGGGCGTGCAATACGGTCATGGTGCTGCAGTCACACATGCATGAGGAAACATTGGTGCACCCTCTGAGGCCGCCGCTGTTGAGGGCAGCATGAGGTGGTCATGACCTTGTGCATGCACACAAACTGACAACCTTGTTACATGATGCGCATGCATGAGGTGGGCTCCTCAAAACACTGCGGCAGGTCCTTTGGCCAATTACTGCACCTGACAGCGCTGTGGAATCAGCGCCTGACGTCAAGCTTCTGTTGCTGCAAGTGCACCAGATGCAATTTGCTAGTTCAGTACCCTTTCTGATCCCTGCCAGAGTTTCTGTGCCCAGATGGCCCCTTTGACAGTCATCAAGCAGCTTGGTGGGTGCCTGCTCACAGGGCAAGCCTTGACTCTGCCTAGAGCCACGCTGCAGGTGCACACAGCAGAGCTGGCAGCCCCCCTGACCATCGCAGCATGCTTTGCCCGTGAGAACTCGGCCTCCAAAGCACAGCTGCGCCCTACCCTCAGCAAGGTCGCTACATTTACCAATGCAACCCTGAACAAGGCAGCCACCTTCAAGAATGTCATCATGGCATCAGGGCCAACCAAGCCAGAAGCCAAGCCAGGGCTGGAGAGCCTGCCAGGCAACAGGGGTCAGTGTAACCATGCAGCTTGAATGCTAGAATGCATATGCTGCCTGGTGCTGCCTGCCCTGCTTAGGGAAGCGCACAAGTCTGATTTGGGAAGCATGATCCGCAGCCCGGCTGCCTCGATTCAGGCCTGCGTGCAGGCCTTGGCTGATTTGACCCGCTGCCACTTGCTAACTCCCCTGAGGCACCAGATGCTGATGTGGCCTGCATCTGCTGCAGCCAATCTGCCTGCAAGCCTTACCTCCTCTGGTAAGGGCCAGCACCAGCAGCTTATATGAGCTGTGCCTGTTGCAGCCCAACTGGCTGAGGTGGAGCGTGACCAGGCAGCCCTGACCAACCTCTGCAGCAGCATTGCTGAAGCTGTGCCCATGCGCCTGGGCAACAGCCTGCTGATCATGCCGGCAGAGAGCCTGCACTTTGCCCTCAGAGACGCCTTCAAGGTTGTGCTGCAGAGGGCAGCCTTTGTGGCCCAGGTGAGCCCTGGCAACCCAGTTTTGGGACTGTCGCTGCACCTGTCCTTGAAGCAGGTTGCATGCTGATGTCTAATCTCTGTTGGACCTGTGAGTGGCCAGTATGCCAGATTGGCACTTAATCACATACAGCAGACCTTGGGTAGCCTCTTCGAGAAGTTGTGTGCGCTCAGCTGTTCAAAGGAGCAGCCCCGCGCAATATTCTTACAGAAGCTGCTGGACCAGAGTGTGCCAGGAATGTGTTATGGGGGGTGCTGATGCCTGGCGTTGCCTGTGACAACCTCTGAGATACCAGGATGTAGCCTGTCCCTGTCTGTGCAGGAGCTGCAGCGCCCCACTGTGATGGCAGCAGAGGTGTTGCGCTTCGTCTGGCTCCTGCAAAGCTTGGCCCCTGCAGTGCGGCTGGACCTAAGCGGGGTGGCTGCAGAGGTCCTCATGTCTGCCACGCACAGCCAGCTCAAGTCCGCAGAGGAGCTGGGAGGTGTGCTGCTGTGCCTGCTGTATGCGGCCGCTGGCTGCTGCCTCTTGCAGTGGCAGATTTTCATGTGTTACTGCCTGCACGATTGCCTGGCCAACAAGAAGTCTGGCATGCTGGCCTCGTTATTACCAGGGAGTGCTGGGAGCAGCAAGCCGCCCTTTCCAAGTCAAGCCCTGCCCCTGCATACAGATGAGGCGGCAGAAGGACTGGCAGGGCAACAGCAGGAGGAAGACCAGCAGGCGCCACGCCTGATCAGTCAGATTGCTGGCTGGTACGTGCAGGTGCTGCTGAGGGACGCCCGCAAGTTCGACGTGGCCACCTCCATTCCCAGGTGGGTCATTGATCTTGGACCTAGGGCGCAGGCACTGCCCCTCTTTGGCCTGCCTGGACACGGCTGTGCAGGCTGGCCAGCGCTTGAAGGCCTGCCATGATGCCTGATTCAAGTTGAAGTCTACACATCAGAGGGCTACAAGCCTTGAATATCACTTGTCTTGACAGCAGCACAAGCTTGACGGCCCCTGTTTGCAGCTGACAGGCAGACAGCCTTCAGGCCGAGTGCTTCCAGTCAGGCCCTAGACAAAAACGTGCAAGCAAAGGGTTGCTGCTGGTGGCCCTGACATGCTGCCTGCAGGGCACTGGGCGACCTTCAAGCAGTGCCTTGCATGCTGCCTGCAGGCAAACATTTTACAGCCACAGCACCAGCCCCCAGGCGCTGGATGTCAACCTGTACGCCGGCCCAGCGGAGCTGCAAGCGCTCATGCGCACATTTGGCGTGCATGCCGCACGCGAGCTTGGGCAGCGCTGCGTGGGCCCCCTGCGAGATGCAGTCACCTGGCTGGACGCAGTCCTCAGGGAGCATGAGCCGCTATTGCAGCGGCTAAGAATGGAGTATCTGGTGGGTGTAGCCACCCGCTCCACATCCTACGAACCATAAGCTCCAAATCTTTGTCTGAGTCAAAACTTTGAAGAGCGCTGAAGATGATGCCATGACAGTGACTGGCTCACTGTACAGGAGCTGCCCGCCTGCTGGACAGCGTGCCGCACAGCAGCCTCCAGCTTCAGGGACCTGAACATGGTGCTGGAGCCGCTCAAGCTGGCTGCCCGCACCCTGTTCTTCAGGCAGCTCGTTGCAGAGGCTATGGCGGCTGAGATGCAGCGTGCAACGCCAGAAGTGACGGCTGCCTGCTCTGGTGAGCTCGACAGCAATCCTGCATTATGGGAGCAGCACAGCTTGCCATTGCGCTGGCTTGTGCACAGGTCAGATCATGCCCATCTCTGAAGAAATTCCCAGGGGATGTCATGCAGCACAGTAAGCAGCGCTTGCATCCCTGCTTCCCCACTCAGGTCGTCTGCAGAGCCTGTCTTGCTGCAGGGGCTTCTGGTTTGGTGGATCACCACAGAGGGGCTGACATTGCAGACATGCTGGATCTGCCCAGGCCGGCCCCGGCAGTTGGCCGTGGCAAGGGCGCCTACGACAGCATAGACCCCGCGCTTCTGCGCTTGGTGGCAGGTGACACTCTTCAGCAGGCCCCAAGCATGCACACTGCACATTGGGCAAGGTCAACTGCGCCTGGACATAGCTGCCAGCACCCGCCACACGGGCCTTTGCCAACAAAGTCAAGCACCCGGCAGCAACCTCAGATGTCCTCTGCGGAATCGCATGCTCTGTTAGCATTGTGCTCTTATTGAGAGCAGCAGATTCTGCCTGCCAGCTGTCCAGCATACAGTATACAGTACATTGCGTACTGGGCGCACCTGACCTCTCAGAGAACTGCTGGTCTCACTGCACAGGAGACTGGTCTGAGGACAGGCTGGCACGCTGGCGGCTGTGGCCCCTGCTCCTGGGTCTCACCCTGTGGAGCCCTGTCTGGTCCACCGCGGTGTTCTCCCCGGCCCACGGCGACCTCATCAACAACATGAACTGCCTCAGCATCTGCAGCCGGGCGCTGGCGGCTGCCGTGCCTGTGCAGGATCACCTGCCGCAGGTGCGGTGCTGCGCCTGCACAATAGCTGGCTGTTGAGAGTGCTGTGGCTGGCACCTTGTCTGTGGTCAGCAAGTTGTGCGAGGCTCCCATGGTAGAGACCAGGAAGAGCAATTGGGAAGTTGAAAGGGCACTCAGGCCGGCTCTGCTGCAGGATGAGCCACAGCCAGGACTGGGTGAACCCCACGAGGCCCTGGCGTGCCTGGTGCGCATTGGCAGCGGGTCCCTGACACTGGGCGGCGAGTTGCAGCACAACAGGATGCTGGTGCTGGACAATCTGAAGGGGCAGTTTGTGCATCGTGAGCTGCTTGAGGGCTGCAGTGTGGGCTACACCCGCCTGCGCTCTGCCTACCACCAAGCCTGTGTTTCATCCAGGCGAGATATTGTCACATACTGATATGTCACAAAGGAGCTAGCAAGTCATGTTTCTGTTCACAACACATGAATGCAGTCCTGCGCTGGACAGGCAGTGACAACAGGTAGATACTGGGGTTAACAGACGACAATCATATGAGGCAGGTCAGTTTTTGCAGCACCCGCCCACTTGTATGCCAGGGTCCAGGGCTGTTGGCATGCCTGTAGTAATCTAAACAAGCAAGCAAGCAGGCACCATGCAATCAGGGGGTCAGCGGGCGTCAATCACAGCAGTGCTATCTGGTCCTCTAGATCCTCCCGAGCCTTCTGCAGGCGCTGCAGCTTTATCTGGTAAGTCTGCTTGGCTGCTGCTAGGTTGGGCGGCAGGTCCCTGTACTGTGCCAACAGTGCCTCTTTGCGTGCCACTTCTGCCTTCAGCTCATTGTGGTCCTGCTGCCGCTGCATAAGAGCATCATGCCGGATCTGCGCAATAGCAAGCGCTGGCAGTCAGACCGTGCTCAGCCATGACTACTTGGTGGGTATGATGTGAGGTGCAGCGCCACTGCTTACCCTCATGTGTTTGGATGATGTCGGTGCACAGCCCAGATCAGCCACACTGCTGACATCACAGGAGGCACACAGGCCCCAGCCCAGGTGCGATGGCAGGCATGGTGTGTGTTTCCCCGGGGAAGCATGATGCCAGCCGACAATGCCAAAATCGGGGCCAGACTCACAGCCACTGCTCCTAATAGCGAAAGCTGCTGACATGATATAGGATACAGATGCTCACCTCGGGCTTGTAGCCTGCACGGCTCAGCTGCTCCTCCAGCGCCTGCACCTGACCGCGGAGCTCATACTCCTTCTGCCTCAGGGCAGCAGCTCCCTCACTGTGCTCAATCTGCTGCAGCTGTGACGCTGCAGCCTGCTCCTTGACGCTGGCCAGCACTGTCTGCAACTCGTCAAGGCGCTGAAGTGCTATGTCCTGCCGCGTCTGCAGCCACCGCGTTGCTGTGCCCATGTCTGCCTGCAGTGTCATACTTTCGGCAATGCTGCAAAGGGGTGCCCTGCCAGGTGCTGCTGATGCGATGCTCACCTGCCGGGTGACAATGCTGCTCTGCTGCAGCTTCAGGTCAGACAGGGCCATCAGGAACGCTGCAGGGCTGCACGTCCGTAGCTGAAGGGCAGCAGCAGAGGCTGCCAGCACCCTCAGGGTCTTATGGGCAGGGGCAGAGAGCTGCTCAGGCGGGATGCCAAGGATACGGTGCTGCTCTTGCAACTCCTGTGCTGCAGTCATGACAGAATGCAGTTGTTAGCGACATACAGATGTAGAGGAGTCCCTCAGCCGTCAAGGCAAACCTGCAGCAAGTCGCTGAGCAGCAAGAAATGATCCGACAGCATCATTGGGATCTTCCTGTCTTCCAGGCATGGCTCAGCTGTGCGGTCAAATAATTGACTTTTTCTTGGTGGAACAAAACCTGGCAAAGTCAGGGGACACAGACTGCAGATCTGATGTTTTGTTGTATTGCATTGTTCATGAGCAGGTTGCATTGCACTCTGAGCCAGACCTGCTAGGGCCATGGCTGGACATTGCGATGGAATGCAGCTTGGCAGCGGCAGGTGGTTACTGTCTGGCATGCTCCTCCCTGCTGAATCTGATTGACTGCATCATGTGAGCTGCAGGCAATCTCTGCTGCAATGTTTTGCGGGCCGGCGGTTGCCAAAGCGCAGCAACCTACAGCGGCGGCTGCCAGGTGAGCAAGCAGCCTGGCCTTCCAGCAGGCAGCACAGCACTGTCTTGCAAACAGTGAGCACCCACATCTGTGTTTACAGGTCTGGCAGGACCGCAGAGGCAGCATGTTAAAGTGCACGCCACTGTTTCTTCCCAGCAGGTGCGACATGTTTATACTGATGTGTGATGTGTCTTGGCGGAACCTACTTGCCAGAAGAAGCTCTTGGTGTACAGGCCCTCCCTCAACAACTTTGGATGCTGCTGCAGAAACCTGTGGCAGGAGCAGCTCAGCAGCAAACGGAGCAGCTGTCCCCAGCTGCTGATGCACTGCAAGGGGCTGCTGGCGTTGTGCAGCTGTACAGGTCCCCCGGCCTGTCTGTCTCCCAGGCACGCACCTTGCTGAGGGAGGTGCAGTCCAAGGTTTCCAGCAACATCTTAGGCCTGGACAGCGAGCTGGTGAGCGCTCCACCGGGCGTCTGTGGCTTTGCAGCACCTCCCATGTCGCGGTGACAATGGCCTCCATTGGATTTGGGTGGCCCTGCAGTGCCTCTGGCCAGTGATGCCCTTCATACCTCCCAGCTCCGCCTGCTGCAGTGGCAATGTCCAGAGCGTGCTTGTGCCTCATGTGCAGCAAGCAGTCCAGCAAGCAGCCCAGCAAACTCCATGTACGCTCTGCCTGCAGTGCTTCAACGTGGCCTTGTCTGAGCCCCTGATGACAGAGGAGGCTGCCAGTCTGACATGGTGAGGTCCTGAGCTCACAGCTGCCGTCAGATGGCCACTACGGTGCCCTTCTCACACCAGGCAAACATCCACACAGAGCAAAAGTGCTTCAGGTCTAGCTCTTTTCTCATGAGGTCATTGCTCAATGGAAGCCGGGCCTGTGACGACCTGAGACCTGTGACTGCAGGCTGCTGAGGGAGACCTTTCAGCCTGAGATGCTGGCAGCCCGGTCCCGCCTAGAAGCTCCTGGCTCAGGCGCGGCAGTGGTGGAGGTTGGGCCCCGCATGAGCTTCAGCACAGCCTGGTCCGCCAACGCTGTGTCTATCTGCCACAGCTGTGGGCTGACCAAGGTCACCCGCATGGAGCAGTCGCGGCGCTTCCTGCTGAAGAGCAGCAGCCCTTTGTCCCAGAACCAGCTGCTGAAGTTTGCGGGCATGGTGAGTTGGCCTCGTGCTGTCTGGTGGCAGCTTGGTGGCTCTTGTTGCATGGTGGCGTTGAGTCCTCCTGAATTTTGCTCACAGATGTGGACATGAGACGCTGGCCTGGCACTGGGAGGCAGTGCCCAGGCCTCACTTTGACGCGGTGTGGTATCAGCATCTGGCTTGGGTGTGGAGATGTGTTGACGTGCCAGCATGTGTACAGGGAGCACGGCATTGAGTGAACCAGCAGTCCTGCTGAGGCATGTTGGCTGCACAGGCAGTGCTAAAAGGGTTGACCTCATTCTGCTACCTGGAGTTACTCAATGAAATCTTGCAGAGGCTGCACCCCGCTCAGGCACTTGCTGAAGGTGGCTGCCCGCCCAGGCCACAGTTGACACTACGTGCGGAGGCTCAAGCTCGAGCAGGTGACAATGCTGGTGGCCCCCCAAGCAAGATCAGCAATGTGTGCTGCAGGTGCATGACCGCATGACAGAGCAGGTCTACGCTGAGCCCCTGAAGTCCTTTGCCACAGACCTGCTGCCCATGCCAGTCTTCAGCGTGCCAGTCATGGAGAAGGGGGCGGCTGCCCTGCAGGATATCAATGAGGTGGGGCGCAAGTGCAGGCCGCTGACTGTGTTGGTCAGAAGGTTGGTGAGCTGAGGCAGGGGGACTGGGGCAGGCTCAGGCATCAGCTGCTGGCCCAACATCTCACTGTGCAGGTCCTGCTTGTTCATGTCAGGAGTGGCCTGAAAAGGTTGACCTCGCTAGATTGCAGTGTTCTGGGTCTGTGATTGTCACCTTGTGATGTGCTTGATGGCAAGGACACCACTGCCCTGGAGATCCACAGGGCATGTGGCGACGGTCTGGCTCATGCATTTGCTGTTGCCCTGGCAAAACGGTCCTGCATGGTAGATGCTGTGTCAGAGTATGGTGGTCTTTCAGCTGCAGACATGTCCATGGCTGCCTGCCCTCCCGGCATTCAGGGTTGCCATGCTGTTGGCTTTTGTTGCTGGGTGCACAGGCCTGGCATGGCCCTTCATGCCCTGCAGGGACTGGGGCAGAACTTTGACCAATGCAAGTGTTGAGTGCTGCCTGCAGACTGTATGTCCCTGGGTGCCGCCTGCTACAAGGAAGACATGGCCAAGCGAGCGCTGCAGACGCTGAAGCTGATTAACCTGTCCGAGGCTCCTATCCGCAGCTGTTCCCGGCGACCCTGGACCTGCCTCGTGTCCTGCCTCCTGTACTGACAGGTTTACATGTGTGCCCTATAGGAGCTGGGGCTGGCCTTTGACGAGTGGGACTTGAAGTACTACCTGCAGCTGTTCCAGGACGATTTGAAGCGGGACCCCACCAACGTGGAGCTCTTTGACATGGCCCAGAGCAACAGTGAGCATAGCCGCCATTGGTTCTTTGGGGCCCACCTGGTCATCAATGGAGAGCGGATGCCGGAGAGCCTCATGCAGATTGTGAAGGCCACCCTGAAGGCCAACCCTGGCAACTCAGTCATTGGCTTCAAGGACAACTCATCTGCCATCAGGTGGGGCCTGAAACAGCCAGAGGTAGATGGCACGCTTGACCTGCAGCACACTTCCAATCCCCAGCCTGTGCATTCCAGGCTGCCACCAGCAAGAGCATCTTATGTCACTGAAACCATATGTTCTGCTTTGCTGCACGTTGCTCATGACCCTGGCAGCCAGCTTGTATGCTGCTCCTGCCTGGGCATACGACATGAGCAGCAGTGCCCTATGCAGGAAGTGTGTAACCTGGACCTGCAGCCAAAGATGCTGTGATGCTTGACCTGCAGCCCACATCCGTGACAGTCTCCCATGGTGGCCCTGATGTGCCGCTTGAACAAGGGAGTGAGCTAGCTTTGTGTGGCCGCTGTACTGGCAGGCTGCCCATGGGTGGCCGCTCAGCTGGTAGGATCTAGCTTGCATGCCCACCAACACAAGCTGACAGTGTCCCACAACTGCACAGGGGCTTTGAGACAAAGCCCATCCTGCCGCTCACCTGTGGCAGCCCCTCAGCGCTGGGACCCCAGGACCGGGACTGGGATATCCTGCTGACCGCCGAGACGCACAACTTCCCATGCGCAGTGGCCCCCTACCCAGGTGCCTGCTTGCTGCCCTTTCTTCACACACGTCACAGGCAGATCTGAGCACATCATGTCTGTTTCTGGTTGTGACAGTCTGCTGCCTGAGCAGCATGCAGGCAGCTGCCATGAGCCCACGTGTGAGGCAGCATCCTGTCTGTCTGTCAAGGCGCCATCCGCTGCCAGAGCAGTATGGAGGCAGCTGCCGGGAGCTGATGGTCAAGTCTCCTGCATCCCTGTGCTGCAGCTGCGCACAGCCACTCCGTCGCCTCAGACACTCTGCTTTGTGCCACTTTGCAACCACACCGCCTGCAACATTTTGCCATCTGAAGGGCACCCCCTCTGTGTATGCGATGCGTGCAAGGCATGATTGCTTGGCACGCGCGCTGTCCTTGCCACACGTGTTGTCGAGCCCATCATGCACACCAAAGTGCTGGCCTCCTTGAGCATCATGCGCCTGCCTTGCAGGCTCAGAGACTGGTGCTGGCGGGCGCATCCGTGACACCCATGCCACAGGCATTGGATCTATCATGGGGGCAGCCACTGCAGGCTACTGCGTGGGCAACCTGCACCTGGAAAAATACAGTCTACCATGGGAGGACCCTGCCTTTGTCTACCCCAGTAATCTGGCGTCCCCCCAGCAGATCCTGATCGATGCCAGCAATGGGGCCTCTGACTATGGCAACAAGTTTGGGGAGCCCCTGATTGCTGGGTACACGCGGACGTATGGGGCACGCCTGGCCAATGGAGAGCGGCGTGAGTGGATCAAGCCCATCATGTTCAGGTCAGTGGTGTGCAATGCCGCCATGCCTTCCAGCAGGGGTCTCAATTCAGGTGCTACAACTCTCGTGCTTCCAATTGTTTTGAAGAGTGCTAGTCAGTGAAATGAGAGTCCAGCTGCCTAGTTGCACCTTGAGAGATCGTCCAAGCCCCTTGGGCACACTGTCCCCGGTTCAAAGGAGCAGTCAGGTGCAAATCCACAGTCTGCACGCCAGGTCAGCTCTGCTGCCAACAGCCCCCGAACAACTCTCAGAATATGGTCTGTGCTGCATTGCGCAGTGGCGGCTTGGGCCAGATCGACCACGATCACCTCAGAAAGAACGACCCTGAGATTGGCATGCTCATCGTGAAAATTGGGGGCCCCGCCTACCGCATTGGCATGGGTGGCGGAGCAGCGTCCAGCGTTCCTTCTGGGGGCTCCAGCCGGGCAGAGCTGGACTTCAACGCTGTGCAGGTGATGGGGTTGCTCTGCGCATCACTGGCAGGCTGGCAGCACCGCTCTCAGGGCCCTTTTTCTGAGGCCTGCTGCAGCTATACTTGACGTTGAGAAGGTCATGCACCAGAGCCCGACATGCCGTCTGGCGGATCCAGCCAGACAGAAAATTTCTTGGATGCTGTGCAGGTTGAAATGTGCACAGCAGCCTGGCAGGCACACATGCTTCCAGAAATCTTATCAGGCAGGCAGCTCATTCCTATGCTGCTACGCATTACTGGGGCTGTGCTCCCATGCCGGCGACTGCAATGTTACTGTGCAGGCTCAGCAGACAACCACGGCTGCTACTCTCCTGGGCTGTGCACTGTCAGGTCCCTCCAGCAGAAGAGTGCTAAGTAGCGGACTGTGCCCTCCTGCAGCCAGGCAATGCTGAACTGAGCTAACCAAACCACCTGCCTGCAACACAGCGTCTCTCTGGGCTGAGCACCAAGTGTTTGCTGCATGCAGCGAGGCGATGCTGAGATGAGTAACAAGCTGTGGCGCATTGTGCGGGCATGCGTGGAGATGGGTCCGCAGAACCCCATTCAGCAGATCCACGACCAGGGCGCAGGGGGAAACTGTAATGTGGTCAAAGAGATCATTTACCCGCTGGGGGCAGAGATCGACATCCGGAAGGTCAGGCTCAGTTTGCCTGCAGGAGCCAAAAGCTGAGCTTGCCCACAGTGGAGGGTTTGTCAAGCAGGTTGAGCTGAGAGCCCCATGTCTGGCATATCTTCTTGGGGGCAGTGATGTGATCTGCAGCTGGCAATCGTGCCGAACCCTTGGTTGTTGCAAGGCCTGCTCACAGACCTTGACCAGAAGACAGGCTCAGAAAGGGTGCTGTGCAGCTGCAAGGGAGTCATAGACCTGTGCGGTGCAGCTGTGAGACATGAGTCCATTGCTGAACTGTCTCAGGGCATACACTGAAATCTGTAACACCCAGGCAGCTGTGACCTTCAGTGACCCTAATCTGGCAAAGGTGGGCCTCGGGCAGTGCAGCAGGTTGACAACCTGTGGGGTGTTGGGGCCCAGGCTGCAATAGAAGGCTGTGGTACCGGAGCTGCTGCACGCAGAGGCTTTGGGTGGCTTGCTCCCCGGCTTAACCCTTGGCAGAGCTTTCAACTTGAGATGACCATCTGGCACCAAGCCACCACCTCTGGAGGGGCCAGCACTGGCCCGACCACTGTGCTCAATGCTTGACCCTACATTGCAAGCTACCTGTGTGCTGCAGATCAAGCTGGGGGATGAGACGATGAGTGTGCTGGAGATCTGGGGCGCAGAGTACCAGGAGAACGACTGCCTGCTGATCAAGCCAGAGGCGCAGGATGTGCTGCAGGCCATCTGTGACCGGGAGCGCTGCTACATGCAGGTCAGCCTACCTGCTGTATTCCTAAGATTGTGCTGCCGATGTTGCAATGCAGGGGTTGTGAGACACTGCAGCTGACAGCTGACTTGATCACCTCTGGCAGCTGCAGATTGCAGGCCATGCTGCCACCCCAAGACAGTTAACAGCGCGTGTGACCAATGTCACTCTTTTGCCAGATGTGCAGCTTTCTGATCCTGCAGTGCAGGGGCTGACCTGTTGCAGGCTCTGAGCGGGCCTGGTGGCAGCCTGGCAGTAGTTCTTCCCTTCCACCCCTGCTGACCTGATTGGCACAATTGGTGGCATGCATGGCAATGCCAAGAGCCTGCAAGTGGGGACGTCATTGTTCCTGTGCATGTGTGCAGATGATTGGGACGATCAGCGGGAGTGGGAAGGTGACTCTCAGGGACAGCAAGGCTGGCCCAGGGGAGCCCACCCCGGTGGACCTGGAACTCGAGAAGGTGCTGGGAGACATGCCCCGCAAGACCTACACCTTCAACCGCAAGCAGAATATCCACCAGCCCCTAAGTCTGCCTGCGGGCACCTCTGCCCACGATGCCCTGGACAGGGTGCTGCGCCTGCCGGCTGTACACTCTAAGCGCTTCCTGACCACCAAGGTGGACCGCTGCGTCACAGGCAAGTCACCTGCCATACAGCTGCGCAGCCAGGCTCTACACATCACCTAGTCATCTGCATGCAGGCCTGTAGCTGCCTTAGCGCTGACCACGAATCATCTGCCACTTTGACCACTGAAGCAAAAACCCTTAACTGCTGAAGTGAGCACCCTCTGACAACTGGTTACCTGGCAGCACTGGAGGCCTTACAGCTGCCCCCACCCCCACCCCCCTCCCCCCAGTACATGCCGTCTCTGCGCGTGTGCCTCCTGCAGTTGAAGTTGAGCCCTCTGCCATGTGCCTGCAGGCCTGGTGGCCCAGCAGCAGTGCGTGGGCCCCCTGCAGCTGCCCATCTCTGACGTGGCCGTCCTTGCGCAAAGCCACTTCACCCTCACGGGTGCAGCGACAGCCATCGGGGAGCAGCCGCTCAAGGGCCTCATAGACCCTGCAGCCATGGCACGCCTGGCTCTGGGGGAGGCTCTTACCAACCTGGTGTGGGCAGCCTCCACAGGCCTCCAGGATGTGAAGGCCTCTGTCAACTGGATGTATGCGGCCAAAATGGACTCCGAGGGGGCAGACATGTACGATGCTGCTGTCGCCCTGAGGGACGCCATGATTGAGCTCAAGGTGGGTTTCTGGCTGCAGCTGGTTGGGGCAGTGGCGTCTGTGCGCGCACTGGCTGCCACTTGATGGATGGTAGGAGCACAGCAGCTGTATTGCGTATAGTGCCCATGGAACACCCTTGTTTGAGGATATTCATGCCTGTACAATATAGGGGGTTTTCATACCTGCCCGAAGGGCAGGGCTGCAGGATGACAAGGCCTGTCTTTCGATGGAACTGATGCTGGCAGCAAGAAGCAAGTGTGACAGGCAGGCAGCAGCCATTCAGGTCTGACCGCGTCCTGCTGCAGGTGGCATGTGATGGCGGCAAGGACAGCCTGTCCATGGCAGCCTCTGCTGGTGGGGAGACAGTGAAGGCACCGGGGAACCTGGTCATCAGCGCCTATGTCACCTGCCCTGATATCACGCTCACCGTCACGCCTGACCTCAAGCTGCCGGGCAGTGGCAGGCTGATCCATGTGGACCTGGCAGAGGGGCAGCGGCGGCTGGGAGGCTCTGCCCTGGCACAGGTGGGCAACTGGGGTCTCTCAGAGCGAGTTGGCCTAATTTGCAGTGGCCAGGCGACGGCAGCTGGCAGGCCCTGCCCTGCCACAGGTGAGCAACTGGGACTCTCTGAAACCTTTGACTTTGCAGCGGCCAGCTTGCCGTCGGCTTGAGCCTGGCCTGGGCAGCAGGGTGGGCCCTGCACGGACGCGGCACAGCGATCGGGTTGCCTCAGAGTTGTTTGGTGTGCAGGGCAGTGCTCAGCTCGCATGAACTTCAGCTTGATGCTGGCAGCTGGGAGGCTCTGGCTTCATGCCAGGTAAGCCACTCAGTTCCCGTCAGAGCTCCTCAGCATGTGTGGCAGCGTACAGCTGGCTGTCAGCTTGAGCAGTGTCCGATGCGCAGCTCTGCTCTGGCACAGAGCTTTAGGCCAGCCTGGCCTGGCTTGACCTGCCTTGAGAGGGCGCCTGCTTGTCTGTGCTTGGCCAGGCACAGGCCTGAGTATCCAGCTCAGGCCTGAGCGCGGCACCTGCTGGATCTGCCCAGGATTGAATGTTCATCAGCGCAGCAGTCCAGGCGTCTCAAAGCCATTGGAGGAAACAATCAGTCGTCCACCCTGGCAGGCATAGGTCCCAGTGCGCTCCTTGCTGTACACCTGCTGTGGTGTTGCCTGCAGGCCTGCTGGGCTCCCTGTACTTCCATGCCTGAATGCTCCTTTGATTCCACTAGACTCCACTATGCAGGCCTATGGGCAGGTCGGCAACACCAGCCCTGATGTGCGCACGTCCCTGGTGAAGGCGGCTTATGCCACCACACAGGAGCTGATCAAGCAATGCCAGATCTCTGCTGGCCATGACATCAGCGACGGCGGCGTAGCCGTCACCCTTTTGGAGATGGCCTTTGCTGGGAACTGTGGCATCCAGGTACCACTGTTCACTCCATCTGGTTTGGCAGTGCGAGTCGTTGTAAAGCATGCTGTTCCTGTACATGTGGCCTGCTTGTTATCGCTTGTTGGTTTGTACATGCATCAGGGCTGGAGGTTGCTGCCTAATATCAAGTACAGCGCAGGACCTGCAGGCGCAGTCTGCCTTGCTGGCAATCTCTGCAAACACTGCAGGAGCTGCCATCAGCTGCCCCAAGGCATGGCAGAGTCGTGCATGCACTGTCAGCAGCCTGCTCTGGGGCCTAACGAAGAGCACTGCCCGCTCCTGCCTGGCTATTCCTGACACCTCCGCCTTGGGGTGATTGACGAATCATTCCTGCGCCTGTGCAGGTGGGCCTGCCAAGGCCCAGCAATCAGACAATCCTTGAGTAACCTCTTGCAACACCACATTGAAGCCACTACCTCACCCTCCTTGCCTGTGCAGGTTGACCTGCCAGGCCCTGGCAACCAGACAGAGGACGCTGCCCTGGCAGCCCTATTCGCTGAGGAGCTGGGCCTGATGCTAGAGGTGTCTCCTCAGGAGGAGCAAGCTGTGCTGGAGGCCTACCAGCAGGCAGGCGTGCCCGTCAGGACAGTGGGCAGCGTCACAGCAGATCCCCAGGTCGCCATCTCAGTGGACGGCGAGCAGCAGATCACAGGTCAGTATACCTCCCCTTGTAGTTGCCTGCTCCAGGGCAACATTGCAGGGCTGCCATGCTGGGCGGGCTGATCTCGCAGCAGAAGGCCAGCAGCAGCTTACGGGGCTGTGCATTGCTGAGCAGAACGTCCAGGCACAGCAAGGCCGCCTGCACTTTGTGCAGGGGTGCACCAGCCCCACATCAAAGGCCGATGTGCACTGCCTTCATGCTGCAGGCGGCACCATGCAGCTGCAAGATGTGTGGGAAGCCACTGCAGCTCCTTTCTGCAGCCCAAATTACACTGCCACAGGGCATCTGCAAGTATCAGCAACCTGCTGCAGGGGGGCGCTGCGCAGCTGTGCAATGTGTGGCAGGCTACTGGCTACCATTTGCATACAGCAATGGCCGTCAAGGCATGCCTGCGGGAGGCATTGCATTGCTGCAGGACATATGGGAAGCCACCCCAGCCCCTGGCTGCAGGCGGCACTGCGCGGCACCAGGACATGCCCCAGCCGCTGGCCCCTGCTGCAGAGCGACATCGTCCAGCAGCTGGAAGACTGACAGCCCAGAGCAGCTGTTTGCTTGCTGCAGGCCGCAATGCACTGTCTCACAGGACATGCCTAAACCTCTCATCTCTGCTGCAGGCGCCACCGCGTGGCTGCGGGACGTCTGGGAGGCCACCGGGTTCTATCTGGAGCGCCTGCAGGCCGCAGAGGAGTGCGTGGAGGCTGAGAAGGCCGGCCTGGCCCATCGGACGACCCCTCAGTGGAATCTCCCCTTCACACCCGCCTGGACGCCAGATGACAAACTCCAGGTTTGCGTACCTGTCATGCCTGCCTGCAACCACGTGGCAAGTGACTCTTGATTGCATGTCTGAGATCACCGCCCCAGGAGTTGTGCCTGATGAAGCTGCCCCGACATGGGATGACAAGCTCAAGCGGGGGTCGCCAGTGCAGGCAGGACCTTGGCTCATGTCTGCGGTGCCAGGAAACCTGTCTCCAGCATGGGGCCAGTGGCCCCCATCAGCTCCAACTGCACCTGAGAATCCATATTACTACCTGCATGCTGCTAGTGGCTTCATCAACAGACCTGTTGTCCAGGCCACAGGCTTGACCCCTGAAGCGCACAAATCATGCAGAGTGTGGCTCTCGTCACACGCCTGGAAGTGCACACACCGCTATCTCTGCCGTCTCTGCCAGGCCCCTTCAGGGCAGAGGTGCAAGTGCGCTGCCCATGCCAGCAAGAGGTAAAGGGGCATCTGACAGTCAAACTGGGGATGGCACATTCCATTTGCGCCAACACCTCAAGCCTGCAGCAAGACCCTTGTGCCACCCCTGCATGCAACAGGGAAGGTGCGCATGGCAGTCGTTTAGGAGGAGGGCAGCAACCAGGACCTCATACTGCAGCAGCACATCAGCCCAGCAACGACCAAGTGCCCACACCCTGCAGGCGACAGGCAAGGTGCGCGTGGCAGTCATTCGGGAGGAGGGCAGCAATGGAGACCGCGAGATGGGGGCCGCGGTCTGGGCGGGGGGCATGGAGCCCTGGGATGTCACCATGTCAGACCTGCTCAATGCACGTGCCAGCCTTGACTCATTCCAAGGTCAGCCGCAGGCCATGAACTGCCAGCATCACTGCCTGGTCTGCCTGCTGCAGCTAGATGCTGTGATGTGTGCCATGCTTTGTGAGGCCTGCTGTCTGACCTGGCCATCCTGCCAAGGAGCCTGAAGGACACAGGAGCCGGGTACACAACAGGTGCTCCTGCTGCTCAGTCCGTTCCCTCTCGCAAGGCCTGAGGGACATGTTAGTATGCTTTGGCACTGCTGCACACTGCTCTCCCCCATGCAGGCATCATCTTCGTGGGCGGCTTCAGCTACGCTGACGTGCTGGACAGCGCCAAGGGCTGGGCTGGCACCATCCGCTGCAATGCCAAGCTCTGGGAGCAGTTCACCACCTTCTACAACAGGCAAGCCAGGGCTTATCATCCAGGAAGAAGCAGGACAGTGTTGCTGCTCAAGTGGGCCAGCCTCACGAGGGTGATTACATTGGGCACCTGCAGCAGGCTGACTGCCTGGCATGCAGTACCTGTATGCGGAGGCATACACGCCCTTCACTACAGTCCCAGGAAAGCCTTCAGCTGCCATGCCGGTGAAATGCTCAGGGCACTGAGGATTGCAGGTCAGCCACTTTTAACCTGGGCATATGCAATGGTATCAGCTGATGCTCAGGCGGAGCTTGGAGCCCACGGTGTACCCTGCAGGCCAGACACCTTCAGCCTGGGCATCTGCAACGGGTGCCAGCTGATGGCTTTGCTGGGTTGGGTCCCCGGCACTGCCGCGAGCGGCACCAACGGCACTGCCGGCAGTCCCTTCCTGCCAGACAAGCGGCAGCCGCGCTTCATTCACAACCAGTCGGGGCGCTTTGAGAGCCGCTGGACGCAGGTGCACATTCAGGAGGACAGCCCAGCCGTCATGCTCAAGGTGAGGTGTTGTGCAAGGTGGTGTGTCTGGGTACTGCAACGCCAAAAGGTGCCACGCAGTAGCCAGATTTTGCTCAGAAGGTGACCCAACATACAGCCTGGTGTTGGTGCACAGCAGGCCAATCAAGCATGGATCTCTCAGTTGATGTTCCCGTCACACCTCCTATCCCATCTTGACTCATCCCTTTCTTGAACTCCCCACGAATCTCTGTAGCGCGATCCATGTCTTTGCTCTGGACCCACATACAGGACAGCCTAGCTGTCATGCTCGAGGTGAGATGTCGTCCCAGACAGCTGCTGGACAGTATCTGGCGTGCATGCTTGTTCTACACCTGGGCGGACAGCCTGGCCGTTGTCTAAAGGTGCGAGACTATGACAGGCAGCCCCTAGACACTCCTTGGTGGGCACACAACACCACTTGCAGGGCACCCGCCAGTTGCAGCAATGCAACAGTTGCGCCCTAGGCCAGCGCTGCAGGGGGCTGACCTTGATGTTGAAGGCAAGCCTCAAGGTCGTCTACATGCTCGCTGCTGAGGAGTTTGTGACGCACATGCCTAGATGCTGTTAGCAGTGCATACTGCTGTGCGCAATGAACTCCTCAACCGACCTGCAGCCTCTTTTTCAGCAGGGAGCAGCGCAGCAGGAAGTGCAAGTGATCAAGCAGATGCCAGACAACTGCTGGTGCCAGCATCTATCAACATGCTTAAGGCCTAATCAAGGCCTGCACCACACCACAGATGAGCATGACATGCAGATTCAGTGATAGGTTCTGAATGGCTGGGCGCCTGCAGGGCATGGGAGGCGCGACCATTGGCATCTGGTGTGCCCATGGGGAGGGCCAGGCCCACTTCCCAGACGCTGCCATTCAGGAGCAGATCCTCAGGGGGAACCTCGCGCCTGTCAGGTAGGCATATGCATGAAATTCTGCTCGTGCTGAACGGTGTCTCTGATGTCATTTGCTGCTCCTGGATGCCAATGTCAAGTCTTGACCTGGTGCTGCAGGTATTGCAATGCGGACCAGGAAATCACTCAGCAGTATCCTTTCAATCCCAATGGCTCACCTGAGGGAATTGCAGGGCTGTGCTCACCAGACGGCAGGCACCTGGCCCTCATGCCGCACCCTGAGCGGTGCTTCCTGATGTGGCAGAATCCATGGTTCCCTCAGGACAGCGGCTTTTCAAAGGACCATCCAGGTCCCTGGTTGAAGTTGTTCCAGAACGCACGCGAGTGGTGCGAAAGTCAGTGACCTGCTGGGAATAGGCAGCAGCGACAATGCTTGCCTTGCCCATGCATCTTCCTATGAATTAGCATTATGTTAAGGGCATCTGTTCAACAGTACATGTTAGGCAGGCAAATGAAAGTTGGAAACCAAGTCCAGTCAGTATTGCAAGCATGAAATGAGGCACTGCTGCGTACCCAACACCACTTATGCAGAGAACTGCTATATGCGCCAACTGTCTGCTACAGCAGTTTCATCTGGGAGAATGAAGGGCTTCTCAATCAGCTGCACAATGCGCTCTCCGTTGTATGGGTCCTCCTGAGCAATGCCAATGGCTGCATCCTGCTCAAGCTCATGCCGAAGGGCTTGGACTGTGGATGCTGGGTGCTCGCTGTTGGCAGGCATAGAGTTGGCATTCTCTGGGACCTGCAGGGCCACAAGCTCAGCAAGAGAGACACAGGGGCGCTGACCGGCTGGGGTCTGTTCACGACTGCCTCACCTGGGCAAGTCGTTGAACCAAACCCTGGATACGCTTCTTGTTGGCAGGCGTGGACAGTGTGGCCACCTCAGCAGCCAAGCAGCTCCCGTGAAAGGCATTGCCAGTGGGAAAGAGGTAGAAGGGCGGCAGCGCGCCGCCCGATGGCCCTGCACTGGCAAGGCAAAAGGGCTCAGGGGTCACCCAAGCATGGCAAACCCAAACAGGGTCAGTGGCAAACATGCTTCCGTCCCATCTAGGCGTCAGCAAACAATACAGAGGACGGCCCTGCACCTGCTCGGTAGGAGGGCTGAGGGGCCAACCAAGCATGGCAAGTCCAGCAGGGTCAGTGGCAGAAAGGGTTTCAGCTCCATCTAGGCGTCAGTGGTATATACAGAGAGTGCCGCACTGGGCAGCTAAACACACATGCTGGTAGATTGTGCAGCTGGAGCACGGTCAGACAGCAGGAAGTCTGGCTGCTGAGCGGCACGGAGCAGGGTTGCTAAGAGGCAGCTGCTGCCTCTGCACCTGCAGCAGCTGGAGGCGGTGCTCCCACTGCCACGCCGCAGGAGGCGCACGACTCAGCGAGGTCCAGGGTGGCCGTCCTGCGCTCCAGAGCCATCATGTCCCGCCTGCACCGGGCACAGGAGCTCCGCATCTGATACCCAAGGCACCGCATTGGGGAGCAACGCCTTGGCACACACAGCTCATGCAGCACTGGGAGCAACACGTCGACTTGTGTGTGCGCTAAGGCACAGGCTGCACAGTGCCTTCCCTTGAGCATGCAGATCGGAGGATGCCTCTGTGTCACAAGCGCCCCAGGTACCAAGCAAGCCCCTTGGCACACCTCATTCAGCCTAGAGCAGATGGCCAAGTTGTGGCTGACCTGAGGGCATCTGCTATGCGCGTGGCATCGTCCATCTCACTCTTGAGGTGGTCAATCTGCAAAATGCGCCACAGCGAACACAGTCAGCCAGTCATCTAGCTCTGCACATGCAACTTCCAATCCACACACTCTCCACTCTGCGAATGCAGTGCACCATGCAGAGGGTCCCGCAGCCCAGCAGGCAGGTCAGCTGTCTGACTTGCGCTGTCTGCTGAGGGCGACTTGCCCCTCAACAGTGCATGTCCTGGCTTGTCTTTCCTGCTGCAGGCACAACATGAGAAAATCACCCTTGTATAGAAAACCCAAACAAATGATGCATCAGCACCCTCGAATATACACCCCAAACTAACAGGTGGACAAGCTAGACCTGCGCATTGTAGTCCTCCAGCGACTGGCAGATGGCGTCCTTAAAGGCGTCGATCTGCACAAAGTCCGGGAAGAGGGGCAACACGTCCTCAATCTTGACCACCCCCCCTGCCTGGCGCAGCAGCTGGTTCACTGCACGGATGTTAGCCTCCTGCACAGGGTGTGGGCGCGTCAGGACCATCAAGGCCTGGTGCAGCTCCCATAGGTGGCAAACAGCACCTGGCCCCTTGCGCCGCATTGCAAAAGAAAGCCCTGCGAGATCGATGTGCACCTCGCTGATGCCAGAGCCTGCACAGATGGGCTGCAGACCTCAGGTGGCAGCAACATCTCCCTTGAGGGTCTGTCAGATGGCATGCAGGGCTTGCAGTGGTTCTGCAGCACTGCAAGTGCACCGGCGTGGTACCACAGCCCCATCAATGCTGATGACGCACAGAAGTCGGCAGTAATGCTTGTCACAGTGGAGAACCTGCAGCTGACAGGTGCTCCTTCCAAGCATGTTGCCGCAGCATGTCCTGATCAAAGTGGCCAAAGAAAACACAGACTGCTGGAGCACAGCAACTGCTGTACATCTCAGAACACTGGGCCTCATGTAGCGCACCGTCTGATCAGCCCCATTCTGCTTCCCTGAGCCTGCTGGCTTCTGCTGGATGATATGGCGTGCAATGGACAGCCACAACTTGCGTTTGAGAGCCTCGTCCTGGGGCTTGTTGGCCACAGCTGCCGCTTGGGCGAAGTCGGATTCCAGTGCCAGGGCCACTGCATCCTGCGGGGTGCAGCTGCTGAATCAGTCCTGGCTGGCAGGTACATACAAGCACAGCACGAGGCCCTCTGCGCTCTGCAGGGTGCAGCGGCTGCATTGCCAGCCACAGAGCCCGCGCTGTAAGCGGGTCACGCAGCTTTGGTGTCCTGCGCTGTAGGCCCACATCCTCTGGGTCCGGGCAGCCTCTCTGATCAGGCCTTGCATGACAACTGTCAGACCCCCACTTCCTCTCCTGCCCTTCAGACTCAAAGAAAATCTGCTTCCAGATGCGGCCCCAGCCAACGATGCCTGGCCGCAGGAGGGTGTACAGTAGACTGGTGAAGCGCATGCTGGCACTGGCAGCTTCACGCCTTGCAGGGCACAGATCACCTGTTGCATGGGCGGCAGCAGTGCTGCGGGCAGCAGTACTGCGGGTGCCTCGTTGCACCTGAGATGTGCAGCACACCTACCTGGCTGTGTGGCCATGCAGATGGAGCCCTGCGGCCCTGTGCAGCATGGCAGCTTGTTGGACCCACCTAATACATGCCCCATGTCACAGAGCATGATGACGCAGGCCCACAGGCAACCACCCACACTGCTAGGGCATGCGCCTGTTTCTTGACGCACTCTGCGAATGCCCAGATTGCACGAGAAGGTGCAGGCAGTGTCAACATGTGACTGCTTGTTGGACCCACCTCATACATGCCCACATCGCAGAAAAGGGTGATGCAGGCCCGCAGGCAGCCTCGCTGGCGCGCCAGGCGCAGCGCAAACTGCGGGTCATACAGAGGGCGGCCCAGCACGTCACGTGCGCTGGCCAGGTACTGCAGCAGGGGAGCCTCGTCCGAGTCCAGCGTGTAGAGGGCAACCTGCAGGGAGGTAGAGCAGCGAGGCGAGATTTGTGCGCTGGCTTCTCTCGCAGGCATTGAAGATACCTTGTCAAGAAAGACCGTGCAGGCCTGTGTGGTGCAGGCCCACCAGGAATGGGTGGGCTGTATGGTCAGCTGCTGCCACAAGCTGCAACTGGTCGGCAGCATCAGCAGCAAGGCAAGGCAGGGAACTGGGTTGCGTTGGGTTCTTCGCGATGGCAATGCCCAGTTGCCCTGCAACCCTTGTCGCCTGTGAGCTGAGGCTTGGCCCGCGGGAGAACCCTGGTGGCCTGTGAGATAAGGCTTGTCCCCCAGAGAACCCTTGTGGCCTGTGAGACAAGGCTTGCCAAATTTGGCATGGCGGCTCAGCACAGGCTGGGCTGCTGCCATGCGCAGAGGTGTTACGTGGCGCACACAGTGAAGCCGCCACAGCATCAGCGGTCCTGCTCGCTGCTCGGAGAGCTGCCAAAGCAGGCATGGCAAGGCTCTACAGGCCAAAGGGCAACCTGCACACAGACTGATGCTCACCGCGAAGTGGTGCACTGCTGGGTCGTCCAGCTCAAGGCGGGTGATGCAGTGCTCCACATAGCGCAGGGTTGTGCGGCGGCCAGTCTCAGGCGCCCCCTCCTCTCCAAAGCGTAGCAGCGCAGGAAGCAGCCTGCACAACACATGATGTCAGATGGGGTAAGCAGCGCTGCAACCGCACACCAGATGGCGGGGAGAGCACTGCTGTGTAGTGGCCGCCCTGTGGAGCCCCAATAGGCCAAAGCGCAGCAGCACACGCAGCAGCCTGCACTATGACATGAATTGAGACGGGCATGGCATGGTGTGTAGCACCCCTGCCTGAGGAGGCCCTCCTACCAAGGTGCAGCATGGCCGGCAGCAGCAGCCTACTGTACCGGTCGAGAGGTACTGGGGTGGTGGCAGGGCTGCAGACTGCAGGCTGCTGGTTGGCAGCGCATCTGTGGCAGCCTCCCCTGCTGACGGGAGAGTGAGGCAGACTAATTTTGCAATGCAAAGAGGAGCCGACAGGATGTGCTGCAAGCTGACAGGATCTGAGGGCGGGAGGCGCCTAGGTATAAGATGGGTGCATAGAGCAGCTGAGCGCAGGCATGCAGGTATGGGTGGCAGCAAGCACCTGGGAGCATCCAGGGCTGGCTGGGCGGTGATGAAGGCTGTGACCGCCTCCTCGGGGGCAGCCTCCATCAGGGCAGGGGCAAATTTGTAGAGCAGCTCCTGGGACACGTTGGGGCGGCGCAGGACGGCCAGGGCCCGCTTGACGTCCCTGCGCGCCATCAGGTGTTCCAGAACAGCCTCATTGTCCTGCGGACAAGCTTTCACCCATTGAGACACCAGCTAAAGAACACACCTCAGTGCAGTAAGGGACAAGGGGAGCAAGCTGGTGCACCCTCCCCTGCAGCAGCGCAAGTCAGCATGCTATGCTCACCTTCCTGTAGGTGGCATACTCCAAGAGGTCATCTAGGCGCCCATAGCCAGCCAGCAGGCTGACAGTCACATTCACGTCCAGCACCTCCACATTGGCCTTCAAGAAGTCGCGCAGTTGCCCCACCAACTGCTGCTGGCCAGCGCTGGCGCCGCCCTCGCTGCTGCTGTCCAGCAGGCTGCGATTTATGCAGTCCAGGTACAGCTCTGTCAGCCAGGTTGCCACCATTGTGGCCTGCAGCAGAATAAATTGCTGCCCGTCGCCACGGGCACTGGTGCAGTTGCAGGCAGTGATAGGCCCAAGGCCATGTATAGCTCTGTCAGCCAAGTTGCACTCTTGATGCCCTGCAGCAGCACACCGTGAGTGAGGCCAATGCAGAGTGGTTTGCTGCTGCCTGCTGGGCCCTGGCCAGCTCCCAATGGCCTATATGAAGAATATGAGGTTGATGGCATCAACCTTCAGGATCATAAATGCAGGCAGTGCAGCGCTGCGGGGACAGGGCACGGAGCAGCCATGAGGATGGGCGCCTCTGTCAGCCAGGCTGCTGCCAAGCCATGTACTGAAGGACTATGGCTTCAGGCAGCTGTAGGTTGATCATGAATCAGACAAGTCACCAGGCGGGCCTCAAGATCAGCCAGACACCCTCTGTAATGACTTGTATGCGTGGGAAGTCAGCACTGTCGCTCATTCTTGCACATGCAGGGTCTTCAGTGGAGTCGCAAGAGGAAGGAAACCCCACTCAAGACAGCTCAGCAAGCAAGCGGCGATCCAGGCGCCATCAACTGCGCCCATGCCTAGCCCCTTTGCGCAGGCAGGCTGGCTGTAGCAGGCTTGATCGAAGCGCAGGCTTTCAAGTGTACGTATGGCCTCGAGTGCTGCACTGACTCAGGCTGAGGACGGTGGCAGATGCCAGCAAAGGTGCTGAACAGGATGGCACCTTGAGACCTCAGGTCAGCCCACAGCTCACAATGTCCTTATTCGATGCCCGGAATGCAGGCCTCATACCAATGAGGCAAGCTATCAGCCAGGTGCACCTGTGCCTTGTCCCCTTTGCCCAGGCTGGCCAGCTTGGCCTGCAAGAAGGCCTGCAGGGCTAACAGGTCCTCCACGTCCACAAATTTGAGGGCAACCTCCTCAAAGGACGGGCTGGCCGCTGTCACCTGCAATGCAGCCACTAGTGATAGAGGCCTCAAAATCAGCGCCTGCCTTGCAGTTACGGACACTAAATCAGGGACAGCGTGACTGCAGCTCTGGGCTGGTGACACAAGGCAGTGGCAAAGACCAAGGGTGCAGCTGAGGGCCCAGCTGACCTTGCCATACAGCCTGGCGGCGGCGATGTAGTCGCCGTCTGAGAAGCAGGCATCCCCTTGGGCGGTGTACACGATGTCCCGCTGGGCCTGTAGGCAGCAGAGGCACTCTGCAGCATCCTGGGAGGGGGACTGCAGCAGTCTGTGCTTTGGCCAGCAAAATTACGGCTTTACAAGCAGCCGCATTGCCTGACAGCGCACCGCAAGTTGAACAGAAAGCAGGGGTCTGACAGGCAACTGCGTTGCTGCACACATGGAGGGCAACACTGCCGTCTTCATATGGGTCACAGGCACAGCAAGCGTGCTGTGCAGGCATTCCACTTCAGGCTGCTTGTGGTAATGCCTGCCACTTCGGTAAGCAGCACACAGATGCTGTAGATATCATCAATGAATGGGCTCAGCAAACTGCTCAAGGCAGTGCCTTGGTGGTTGTGTCTGCTGCATGTGTCATGGGTGCAGCAGCATGGTGACCTGCTTGCGGCAGTGCCTGATGGCGTTGTCATAGTCCTGCTGCTCCAGGTAGATCTGCCACATATCTCGCCGCTCATCGTGCACTGTCACCTCATAAAGCCCATCCCCTGCAGCGCGTGCACACTTAGCCACAAGGATACCACGCACACTTGAGTGAGGGCAGGCCTTGAAGAACCAAAGGATGGCAGCGCGAGTCCACACAGCATTGCGCTGGCAGTGAGCACAGCTCTGTGGTGTCCACAGCATCATGCTCCACAATGCAGTGCCCAACATGCTTGAGCTAAAGGGGCCTCCCAAAATGCTAGGCAAGTCTGCTGCTGGCTGCCCAGCAGTGATAGCAGCACTGGTTGGCTCTTATGTAGCCTGTCCCTGTGTGTAAGCTCTTTGGCTTGCCTGTGAACAGGTAGAGCATGCCATCTGAGTCGTCTGCTTGCAGCCCTGAAGGGGTGCCTGACACCAGAGCGCCAGTGGGGACAGGTGCAGCTGCATTGAAGCCGGAGCTGGACCGCCCCAGGCTGAGGGTGAGCTCTTGTGTCAGCAGCCCGCTGACCCTGTTCAGGCACTGCATCCTGCTGGGGTACAGCAGCAGCAGGTGGTACTGGCTCATGGCCTGCATCAGGAGGAGCTAGACATGTGGCTACACTTGAGCACTGTGTTTGTATGATGCAGCAGGCAAGCTGCCTGTTGAGTGAGGCTCTGCAGGTGTCCACACTTCTTGCGTGCTCTTTCCACACAGCACAGCACAAGCAAAGCAACGAGACACACATTGTGACGTACGACACACTGAGTTACTTGAAGCTGCAGCTCCGCAGAAGCGCCCTTGAGGGCAACATCAGCCCCTTCATGGCTCAAGCACAGGTCAAGCATCGGTCTTCAGTCAGACTGCAGAACAACACCCACCACTGACAGGGGGGCTGTCTGGCTGCCTGCATCACTGCGCTGGTAGGGCAGCAGCCTATGATTGGCCAGCATGTGCAGCTCTTGTCCTTCCTCCAGCCCCTCAGCAGCTGCCAGATTGAAGCCGCCATAGTACACCCCTGGCTCACTCAGCCAGGCAAAGCCCTGCAGCACACTGGCACTCCATCAGTACTGGCCACAGAGGTTGCCCACCATGGCGACCACGATCAGAGACATGTGTGTCTGCATATGCGTGAAGGGGTCCCCAAGAGGATGCCCGCATCAAGTGGACACTTGATGCTTGAGGGTCTGCTGCCAAGACCCCTGCCTCATGCTATAGAATGAGCCAGCTTGTTGTGCAGCACCATGGCTGCATTCTGATCTGCACAGTGCAGCAGAACCCACCTCTACATCATCTGAGCCTGGCTTGTAGCGCACGTGAAGCTGGGTCCTGGCAAGGGAGCCAGGCAGCTCAATTACGTTGTTCTCAGCTGCACCGCAAAACAGATGTGTCATCACCATGCACATCTGCAGGAACAGACCGACAATCAGATCGCAGCCTGCATGGCTGCTGATCAGTGAGCTGCGTGCCTGCAGCTTGCGTGCTTGATAGCCACAGTCCTAAAGCCACAAAGCTGTCCAGCATGCAGCTCTGCCTGGGAAGCACTCCAGCAACAGCAGCTCAAGGCTTCATATCACCTACCAGGGTTGGCAGCGTAGCTCTCAAACAAGGTCTCTGCAGTGCCTTTGCCCGTGTAGACAGACAGCTGGCTGGGGGTGGCCAGCAGCACCAGGAGCCTGTCCCCACTCCAGGCATGCTGGCACAAACCATATATGGGCTCTGGGGGGCCAGGCATCTGGAACACCTGCTTGGGGGCCCTGTCGCGCTTGTCCTTCTCATCGATCTGGAGCTCGAGGACAGCACCAGTTGCTGTACCCAGCAGTAGCGACCTGCAGGTATGAGTGTGGCCTATCGATGTGGGCCTCAATGAGGCGGCAGCAAGCTTCACAGACAGATGTGAACATGTCTGGCAAATTCATATGTGTTCTGCAGGAGGGTCCCAGTGGCTGTACCCAGCAACAGTGACCTGCAGCAAAAGTGAGCCTGGCTTGTCCCTGCGGAGCGGTATCTTGCCCTGAGGCTGTGCCCTGTCCCTGAAGGCTACAGTGATGTTGGGATGCAACAGGATTATGAGGATGGCTCAGCCCTGGCGGGACAGCTAATGCAGCCAGACCAAGGCAGGGCAAGCATGGCACGGGATCTGCAGGTGGCGCGCGACTCCGCAGGGGCCGCTTTGGCAGGGTGAACAACAGATGGCGCAGGGGTGCCCGCAGGAACAACTGTGGCAGGCGCCGTGGCAGGATCCAAAGGCGCACCCTGTGTTGCCCTCGCTGCCCTGCTGCTTGTTCCAGGCCACTGCTGTGATGTGCACTCCCTTCAGCTTGCCCAGCACTTTGGCCTTCTTCCAGCGGGAGTGCATGTAGTGCACCTCTGTGGTGGCCTCCACTTGCACCATGCACAGCGTGTGGGAGCCAGTGGGGGACACAAAGAGCCCTTTGACGGAGGCATCAGCTGCCCTAGACAGCTCCACATCTAAGACTGCAGGGCACAGCTTGGAAGTTTGTGACTGTGAGAGGCATGCATGTGGGAGCAGCACACAGCAGCTCCTGAAGGTGGTGTTGGGCGCTGTCACGTGCTCCACATCTGCGAGTGCAGGCAAGGGCTGAGGAGCTGCTGTGTGTGAGGGAGGCAGTGGGGGTCATAAACAGCAGCCCACTTGGTGAGGTGCCATGGGGTCTGGAGAGCTTCGTGTTCAAGACTGCACGGCAGAGCTGAGAGGCTCGAGGTGCACAGGACCCAGACGGACAGGGGACGACCACCTCTGAAGCTCGTGCAGGCGCAGCTTGAAGCAGAAGAGCTTGATGAGGGGGACAGGGAGCTAAGCTTGTCCTTTTCGCTGTAGACATGATTCCTCCTGAAGGCCACCATGCAGTGCAAGCTGTGCCCGGAGCCTGAACATGGCCAAGGTGGACCTGCACAGTGCAGACTCAGTTGAGAATGTTGGAAGCCCTCCGCTGACCTGGTGAGGTGCCCTGTTGAAGGTCATAGCGGAGCAGGTATGCTCGAGCTGTGGCCAAAACTACCAGGCCCCCGACTGTGGCCAGGTACGCAATCTGGCCTCGCCCTCTGCAAGCCAGCAGGCCATTGACTGACTGCTGTTGAACACTAAGGGAGACGAGAGCAAGGAGTGTGGTGCTGCACACCTGGTGAGCTGCCTGTCGACTGGCTCAACTCCAAATATGGGCCTGGCCCCTGTTGCCCCGGCGGCAGTGTGGCCCAGGCCGGCCCCAAGGGCAGTGAGCTGATCATCTGCCTCTCCTGCAACCTGATCGCCTGTACGGGTTGTGTCCCAATCCTCTAGCAGACTCATGTGGCCAGCAGCTGGGCATAGGCACTGTTAGGACAAAAGACTGCTATGATCAATGCCATCATAGGCTGCCGTTGGGACCATGATCAGATGCAGAGATAGAGATCAAACCAACACGATCAGCATCAGCGTTGCCTGCAGAGAACATGAGTTAGCGTCTGAATGCATTGAATAGGTCATGGCAACCTTAACACCACTCCCAAATGTTCCTGAGAGACACACTCGGCTAGCACATCACAATTTCAAACTGCTGAGAAGTCCCAATGCCATGGCCGAATGGTTCTGCTAATCTACAAGCTTGACGGGTCTGCAGGGCAGCAGAGGGGATTGAAAGAGGGCCAGCATGCAGGCGAAGAGGGCGGAGGCAGCTGCAAAGATCTCAGCAAGGATCTTTGGGCCATTATGCTGGGCTATGTGCCTTGAGGGTTGGACAACCTGCTTGCTATTGGGCGTTTGTATCTTGTGATGTGAGTTGCTGGCACACATGCATTCCCGGCTGGGGGTACCATGCATGTGCCGAGTCTGGAAGATGTTTGCAGGCACCAGCTCAGCTTGGACAAGGGTGGAGGTCAATTGTGCTGCTGTTCTGCACAAGATGTCAATGCCTTTTACACACCAGCACTGACAGCATGCCAGCAAGAGCATGCTGTCCGATGCTTGTAGGCAATCTGGTACATGTGGTTTGCAGAGGTTTTTGGTTTGTGTTACATGCTTCTGCTGCACTGCAAAGCTGCTGCGTTCAGAGTGTTGACATGCTTGGTGTCATGCACTCACACAATGCCGGGGTTTCAATGCAACTGTCGATGACACCACAGTGTATGCAAGGTGCTGTTGAGGCACCTGCAAGACCACGCATGCCCTGTACTTGGAGTGAGCGCCACATCCCTGAGTGCCATGGCAGACTGTGAGCAGACTGTGAGCAGCTTGCACCATTGGCAGCAGGACTGGGACCAGGTTTGTGGGCGCCAACGAACATCTCTACAGGCCACAGCCTCGAGCGAGAGCTGCAAACTTTCTAGCCAAGGAGTGACCTTATGTTGAGTGAGATGACAACTTGGCATGTCGAAAGGCCCTAAGCTGGAGTCAGCTTCGCCTTGCTCATGGACAAGTTGGTCTGTACATGTCCTGTCACTTCTGCGATGCAGAATAGTAATCACAGGAGAAGTGCAAGCTTCCTTCGGTCAAACAAACGGCCATGGCGGGCACCCAGAAGGTCCTTAACAAGCTGCAGCGGAGCTTGGAAGCGGGATCCTATTATGATGCGCAGCAGGTGTAGAATGCCAATGTCATGAATGACTGTGCGACATTGGCATGTCTAGATCAGCACAAATGGCTTGAACCTACTGCAGCTGGACTGTCTAAGGATCAAGCTTGTGTCCTGTTGTGCTGCAGGCCTTCAAGTCTGTGTACTATCGATACAGAGCTCAGAAGAAGCTCATCGACAGCTACAAGCTGTGTGAGGAGGGTGCCAAGCTGCAATTGCAGAAGGGGCAGCTGAACTGTGGCGTGGAGCTGGCTCTGCTTCTCTTGGAGGTCTGCTGCCTGCTTCCGAGCCTGCTTTTGTGGGCTGACTAGCAGGGCCACTGAGGCACATCAAGCCGATATCACCACTCTGAACCTGTGGCCTGCCCTGCTCCTCAGGCCTACACAACTGACAAGGTCACCAGCAGCCGGGAGAACATGGAGCGCGTGTTCTTGATACTGGATGCCTTCCCCCGTCCAGAGACAGGCTCACCTGAGGCAGAGACTGCTGTGGACAGCTGCACCCGGGTCGTTCAGGCCGCCATCAAGTGGGCCAAGAGGTGTGTTGCCTCTGCACTCTGAGCCTCTGTGCTCAGCGTGTGAACGCAACCGCCCACCCTTCGCTGCCACCAGCATTACGCTGCATTCTGGCTGGCCCCAGAGGGTCAGGCATTGCAACCTGAGCACACAGCAGCATCTTGTTGACACATGGCTTGCACCTGTCAATTCTGCAACTAAATGGACTGTGCTCCTTGCAGGTTCAGCACAGGCGGCGACCACATTCGCAAGCTGCACGACAAGCTCGCAATCTACGTATGGGAGTGTTTCACTTGGCAGGGGTTTGGCACAGCGGCAGTGCACTATGCCAGGGGCACAGACGCCACCTCGTTTGCTGCAGGTGACACTCTCTGCCACCAATCAGCAGCATGCCTAGCCTCCGACAGCAAGCGCCAGACGGTGTGGCTGCCCAGTGGTAGTCCTGCTGCTTGGCCAGCAGAAAGGAGCTGGCTGACAGCGCTGCTGCACCAAGCCATGGTCTCTGCCTGCTTGGTGCAAATCTGTGGCTGGCTGACTGATCCCCATCATCCCTGCTGCTGGTATGTCATGGTTACGTCAGCCTGGCACGCATGCTGAGGCCTGCCTGCACTGGGCAAAGAGGGGGGGGCTGCTTCTTTACATTGCCTTCCTGGGCACCTGTGCTCCACTTTTGTGCAAAAGTGGCCCATTGCAGCATGCATCGCCTAAGAAATGCTGGTGGTGCAGCAGGGCAGGATGTCAGGCACCTGCAGGCACACATGCTGCCTAGGTCCCCAAGCCACTGCAGCCCTCCGTGCTGCTCGCCTGCTGCAGGGCTGCCCCAATGCATAACGAACCGCAGTGTCAAGCGTGCCTGCGCACCCTGCCTGGCCAGCCAGTAAGTTCCCACCCTGCCTGCTGCAGCCCTGGCGCAATGTGTCATGCAAGGCAACCCAGAGGAGGAGGATCTGTTTGTTGCAAGGGCAGCCCTGCAGCTGCTGGCAGCTGGGCGCCAACAGGAGCTGCCTGTGCGGGTGGAGGACGCTCAGGAGCTGCTGCAGGTAGGCAGGCTTTCCTGGTCAGGAGGCGAGCCCACCAGGGCAAATGCTTCCTGCAGCAATTCTTGGTCCAGGAATTGGAAGCGGTGGCAGGTGGAGGGAGGATGCTTGGGAACAGCTGGAGGTGGATAGGCTGTCC
This sequence comes from Asterochloris sp. CNOR1, assembly GCA_963969365.1. Classification (NCBI taxonomy): domain Eukaryota; kingdom Viridiplantae; phylum Chlorophyta; class Trebouxiophyceae; order Trebouxiales; family Trebouxiaceae; genus Asterochloris; species Asterochloris sp. CNOR1. Next base: position 1,266,545 of record OZ017758.1, on the reverse strand, counting down.
TGGGGCACGTGCTGCAATCAGTAACTAGCTGCAGGCAGCTGACCTGGGAGGTCAAAGGATTTGAACAAGCTGCTGCAGGTGGGCAACTTGCGATACCGGACAGTATCTGGCTGTGTGCACAAAAGTGATAAGTGGCTGTTGCTCAAGAGCTGCTGCAGGTAGGCAGGCTGTTCTTGGGGCCATGCTGCAGTGAGATGACAGCTGCAGACAGCTGCCCTGCAAGGATGGGGGTGCGCACCAGCTGTCGCAGGTAGGCTGTCTTGGGACACATATTGTCCCTGATACTCGGCTGCAGGCCAACATCTCACAGGTAGAGGACGCTTGAGCGCTGATGCAGGTGGGCAGGCAGCTGCTTTGCCCTTGTTGCCACCTGGGTCCCTTGACCCTTGTCTGCAGCTGTCTGGTATTGGGTCACTGGCTGATGGTCTGGCAGTCTCAAAGCTCTGCTCATTTGCAGCCTCACAAGGTCTTCCTGCTCCTGCTGCAGTCTTATGAGGCCATTCAGAGGAGAGCAGTGCCAGACACCCCCCTCATGCACTTCCTGCACCTTCTTATACAGGCAAGCTGCTGCTGCCAACCCTGGTGGACCGGTCTGGGAGCGCTGCACCTGCCTGCAAGCTTACAGTCTGTGCCTGCCTCTGCCTGGGTTAGCAGCTGCACCTGGCTGGCCTGAAAACTCAACTGCATGCAATGTGAGCCCAGTCCTCCCTACTGCAGGCGCTCGCAAAGCGGTCCCTCCCCTTGGTCGAGGTGCTGGAGAGCGAATATGCAAGCAGCCTTAGCACAGACAGGCTGCTGGTTGCCCTGGTGTCTCAGATAAAGCAGGTCTACTTTAAAGTGCAGCAGTCTGGAGCTGGAGGGATGCAGGGGCTCCTCTCAGGCATGATGCAGATGCTGGGCGAGGGCTGAGGACCTACTCTGCGGCCCTCAACACACTACTGGATGGTGTCATAACCTGATCAAGTGGCGCTGCATTCATAATTGAAACCGCACGTGAGGCTCCTCTGGTGGTGGCAATTTGAACCCCACAGTTTTGAACTTTGATGCTGATTGTCCATGCACTATGCCCCTGGCCTGCAAGCGTATTCTTTGAAAGCATGCCGCAGATTGTCCCTTCATTTGAAGGATTCCATTCTTGAAGATGACAAAGATGAGGAAGCATGACAATGTGCAATAGGATATACAGACAGAATGCTGAACTGGGTTTGAAAAGTGCGGTGCCTCTATAGCTGACACAGTGTGAGGTGATCACATGATGGCACGGTGCATAAGCACTAGGCAGGTCCCAACACAGCCGACTGCTGCCAGGGTCAGAAGTGCAGGCCACCCGTGCATGGGGCCAGCCTGTCCTGAGAACGGGCCACACAAGGCCTGGTGCTGCTCTGCGCAAACGGCATGAAACAGGGGCAGGCTCTGCATCCCCTGGGCGCTGCTCAGCAGAGGCGCGTTCAGGCCAGAGCATGCTGTTGGCGTGTCGACTGAGCTGTGCCCATCATCCAAGCTGCTGTGCCCTGCTTCGCTGCCAGAGGTATCCACCACCTGCAGCTCTGGGGGTGCAGTGTGCAGAGCGAGAGCCATGTCGTCACAGCAGGCCGGGGCCTGGTCAGGCTTGACCGGTGCCAGCTGCCGCGCCTGGGCATGCTGCTGCCTGAGAGCCTCTGCTTGGAGGTTGAGCTCTGGACGTCCCAGACGCCGAGCAAAGTCAGCCGCTGTGGCACTGTCAAAGGCCTGAGCTGTGAACCAGAGGCTGGCAGCCTCCAGGGTGGTGAGCAGCAGAGGTAGCAGCATGCTGGCCCTGGGCGACACAGCCAGCATGTGCATAGGTGTGATGCCCCCAGGTCCTGCACAAGCCACCTGCAGCCAAGGCCTAGTGAGGCTAATTCGAGGAACACAGCTGTATGGCCACCAGAGTGGAGGCTTGCCGAGCGGCTTGACCAGGCTGGGTTTGCAACCTGTTTCTGCAGATTTCGGCGCGGCAGCCGGATCACAAGCATTGCTGAGGCCGAGGGCTCACCTGAAGCTCTGCTTGTGTCTCCTGATGCCAGGCAGTGACCTGCGTGACCATGTCGCTGCTGCCTGACTTGACGGCCTGATGCAGAAGGGACATGCCCTGAGCCTGGCCGCCCTGCAGCACAACAGCCTCCATGCCACCTTGGCGGGCTGCTGCCATGAGACAGGCTGCCAGCATCAGATGGGGTGCAGCGGTGGTCAGCTGGAGCAGGTGGCAGGTGGCAGCAGCAATTGTGGAGGGCACGGGGGCGCCAGGCTGCGCCTGCCGCTGCCAGGCCAGGACGCACCCCAAGTCGACCAGCAGCGCCGTGCGGTCAGCTAGCCGCGTTCTGCAGACGCAGACAGAGCAGACTCAACGCGCAAGCTGTGGGAGGCCGGCAAAGATCTGCTCTCACGCAGCAGCAGCAGCAGCACCCTGCCCGGGCCCAGAGCCAGCAGCAAAGCTCACCCCGCATTGGATTGTCAGTCACCCTCTTGGTTAAGCATTCCAGACCGCCAGGCAGCCATATGATTGTGTGTCTCACACCTGCTGAGGAGCTGCTCCACCTCCTGTGCCATGCTCTGGCTGGGGAGCACCAGTACGGGCTGCTCTGCAGACAGCAGCGCCCCTTCCTGGACCTCCACAAACAGCAGACCTGCGGGAAGCTGCCCCAGTAGCTCCACCTGCAGAGCGACGCGACTGCTTGCGGCAGGCAACGGGAGGCCCTCGATATCAGCAGCCTTTGCAACGGCCGCCTGAAGACCTTACATCTTGACAGCACAGAAAGCAATGCTGATCTGTGCTGACAGGACTGTAAAGGTTGCTATTCTGAACCCTGTAGTACTCTTGGCGCTGTGGAGGGACACAGGCAGAGGGAACACCGAGGTAATCAGGCTCACCTGGACACTGCCCTCTGGCAGCAGGTGCTGCAGCGCAGGCAGGTAGTGCCCGTCCATGCGGCACAGCACCTCGCAGCCAGCGCTGTTAAGCCCAGCGCCATGCAGCGTGAGCCGGTGCGGCTGCAGGTGGGACCCCACCAGCAAGGGAGACACGTGCGACAACGCAGGCATGGCCACGCTGCAGCCAGAGCCCACGGCGGGATTGCAGCAGCCAGATGTGCCGCACCCAGCTGAGGCAGCGCCCAGCAGCTGCAGGTGCCTTACTCCGGCCAGGCGCCCCTGGCGAAGCACAGCCAGCTCGCCCTGCAGCTGCAGCATGACGGTGGTATTGTGCCACACACCCCCGTCCTTGGCTGACTGGGCCAGCAGGTGCTGACATACAGCTGTGATGCCCACCCCGCTGGCTGCATCCAGTCCAGAACGGTCCACTACTGCCTGCATGCAGAGCCACAGCATGTGTCAGCCACAAGTGCAGCACTTGCTGCAGGCTCATGTGTAGCTGCACATCCGCACTGGCAGCTGGCCCACACAAACCAGGTGACACCTGGTAGTCTATGCAGAGTGGCTGCTAAGTCATGAGCAACCCCCACAGGCAATGAGTGGGACACAGTCATGACACGCTGGCATCAGCAGCGCCGGCTCATTGAATCCAGCTGCAGGTATGCAAGCATCAGCTGGTGACAGCAATCAAGGGCTTTTGGCAGCACAGACTGCACAGCACATATCCTATGAGGGCCAGTCTGACAGGCAGGTGCTTGCCAAGGAAGCTGCCATGGGAACCCAGGCCTGCATGGTCAGGTGCACACAGCCTGGCAATTCATATAAAAGTGTCATGGCTTACAAGACATGAGACAAGCCATGAGAAGCCCATGGGTCCTAAGTGAGACGGCCTTACAAGGGGCCGAGATAGTCAACGCTGGAGCCGCAAAGTTCAGCTGCAGGTGTGGTTGTACCCTGGACATGAGCAGGCCTCAGGCAGTGAAGCATGCTGAGTGAGGCGCCATAGCCGGCAGCCCTGCCTCAGGTGTGCTTGCCTGCATGGTCAGGTGGACGCATCCTGGCCGAATGTAGCACTCTGCTGCAGCCGGCGTGCTGTTGAGCCACCCTGTCAGCATGCCCCGCAGGCCCTCGGGAAGCTGCTGGGGCGTGCAGTTGAAGACCTTGACCGACAGGCGTGTCACGAAGTTGCTGCCCTCATAGGAGTGCTGCTGCAGCGGAGCCCCGCTGGCGCCAGCAGTGGTGCTCCGCTGTGCCTGTGCAGCGCCACCAGCCATGCTGAGCTGGTCGTAGGCGCCATCAACAGCTGGGCTGGCCTGTGCCGCAGGGGCGGCAGAGGGCCCTGCGCAGTCTGCAGGGGCCTGCTGCATGCCCATCAGAGCAAGAGTCTGCTCCAGGCTCGACTGCAGCTTCTGCCCCTGCTGCTGCGGGTGCCCACCTCCCATTGCTGGCAGCAGCACGCTCCATGGCATGGCTCCTGTCACCCCCTCCTGCACAGCTGGCTGCTGTTGTGGCAGCCCAGCTGCTTCTGCTGGCAGGGCCACGCTCCGTGGCACAGCCCCAGACAGCCCCACAGTTCGGGCACCATATACCTTACTGCCTGACGCCGCAGCAGATGCAGCAGCGCTCAGGGGAGCGAAGTCAGCATGGCCCAGCTCCGCAGGCCCTGAGCTTGCTGCCAGCCATAAGTCCAAGCCCAGTTCTGTTGGGCTAGAGCTGCTCAAGGCAACTGTGCTGGCTCCCAGCTCGCGGGAGGGCAGAGGCCAGTCATGTGTGGGGGATGCGGCCTGCAAGTCCTGAGGGAGGTGCAGGGCTGCCAGGCTGACAGGCGCGCTGCAGCAGGCAGCATGTACCTGCTCAGAGGCAAAGGCTTCTGTCTGTGTGCTCCCGGCCGCCCTCTTGCGACGCCTGCAGTGCAAGGTACGATGCTTTCAGGACGTTTGAATTCCAGGGAAACGTGCAGCCTGCAGAGCCATTGAGTGCAATTGAGAAAATCTGGCATTAGCAGCTGGCAGGCAGACCAGAGCATGAAACATGTGTGGGTCCCAGGCCGCAGGCTTGGCCAGCTGCATGTGCCAGGCCACACCAGGCACCGCCTGACAACAGCCAGAGCATCCACGCTGCCCTTGCAGACACCAACCTTGCAGCGTGCTTGGCCAGCTGGACGCGGCAGCTGCGGCGCCCCTTCTCAAAGGCCTCCAGGGGGTGGGCTCGGGCGCACTGCTGGCAGAAGCGCACCGTACGCCCGCCCTTGAGCAGCGTGGGCGCCCGAGCGTGCCCCTCGCAGATGCGATTGCGCTGGTGCCACACGCTGCACCGTAGGAGGTCGGCGGGGCAGCCGTCCGCCTGGCAGCAGGCAGGGCCGGCCGGCTTCTCGCTGGCGGCAGACCGGGCTGGTGCATCCCCGCTTGCCTCCTGCAGCAGGGAGGCTGGCTGGAAGGCAGCAGGCAAGTGTGGGGGGCTGGGCCTTGGCCGCCAGGTGCAGTGCTCTTGCTGCAAAGAAGGCCTCTTGGACGGCGGCAGGCAAGAATGGCACTTGCATGACAAGCTCATCTGTGCTGAACCCTGCAGTGAGCAACTGAAGCAGCAGTCCGGCCAGAGACGTGCAGGCAAATGCAGGCAGGGGCGTGAGTGCAGGCGCACACACAGCATGAGTAGGCAAGGCGCTCAACAGCAACGTCAAGGCATGGTGCAGAACGGAGGCAGGGCGAGGGACAGCCGACCTGCAAAGGTGAGGCGCTTCTGGAAGCCTGCTCAGGCGATGCTGCGCTCCTGTTCGAGCTGTGCGAAGCATCTGAAGCTGGACCGGCCTGCGCAGCAGGCAGTTGCTGCTGCAGCTGCTCCCCTACGAGACCTGCCCAGCCCTGAGGGGCGTCGAGGCCCTGATAGGTGCTCATGTCCCCCAGCAGGCCCATGTTACTCTCAGCCTGGCAGGCCATTCGCCTGGGAGCCTGCTGCAACCCGAAGCCATGTGCCCCCTCCCACTGTGTGGGGCTGCTCCGCCCTGACTCAGTCTTGAGGCGCTTGGCGGAGAATGCTGGACCTGCGGCGCCAGGGCACCCTGGTCTAGGCAGGGCTGTGAAAGTTTGCGGGTTCCATTCCCAGTCTGCCATGCTCCAGGTGTGCTCATCCCCTGCAGGCAGCAATAGGCATGTCTCCAGCTGAACCCAAGCAGCAGAAAGCCCCAGCAGCAGCTGCTTACCTGCATGGATGAGGCAGTCCAGATCCAGCTCAGCCATTGCAGCCCTTCCGTCAATGTAGCTGAGCTGAAGCAACAAGGCAACGCGCTACTTAAACCTATAGGCGATTATCTGACCACCTGCAGGAACCTCTCCAGCATGGAGTTCACACCAGAATATGCTGCAACGTTCGCCAACACGCCCTCAGGACAAAGCACGGCTGCTGCAATTGTCACAAGCTGTTTGTTTCTCATGTTTCTTGTCCTCATGCTGCCGAGGTACGTGCACCAAGATCCCTGCAAAGCTAAAAGCATCTGTGATAAGTTTGACCTCAGTAGCAGCCGGCTGTGTGTGCTGGCCATCTGGTTCCCATTACAGCATGTCTGCATGCATGACCCTTCTGTTGTTCAGGCATGAGAGCAATGTTCCATATTGCTGCAGCTACTTCATAACAAAGTACCCCTATTATGATGTTCTGGCGATCAGCTGTGTGTGTGAGTCATGGCTCACATGTGGAACCAGCTTTGCTGCTTTTAATGGCACATATAGCCAACGTATGTGACGCCCTGAAACCCTGCTGCAGTCCGCTCGATCGGCTATGCTTCGCGAGCTGCCTACCTTGGGGGTGAGCTCCCGCCGGGGCACTGCACATAGCTGGCACCTCCTCGGCCAGGCACATGCATGATGAACACTAGGACAGCTGGGCTGCAGGCACTTACAGGCCTGCTCTTCAGGGCGTCTACCTGGCTTTCGCAAATGCTGGTGAGCTGATAGACTTGCCACCTTTTGCAGCAAGCAGCAGATGACAGGGCAGCAATGTGATGCTGCCTTATGGCGGCTATGTGCAAGTGAGCATGATTTTGGTCTTCACACTCCTCCTCACCATGCTGTGCTGACTGTACAGGCTATGGTGTCTCGATTGCTGTCTTGACCCTGGGAGTAGGCTCCTGGTGGGTCTGCTGCCCGCCTCTGCCCATCATCAGTGACTTCCTGACAGTTTGCTGTGCCTAGGGGTCGGCCAACTGTGGCGGCCGACTGCCTGACAGCAATCGGTGCCTCTGTGCTCCTTCAGCTCAGAAAATGCTGCCTGCCACAGAGACGTGCCTGTGTGGTAAAATGGTAAAACGGTTTGGAGATGGAAAGCAAGACTCAGAGCTGCGCTTGCCTAATGCAGCGATCCTGGCTCATGCCGTGCAGGTTCAACAGGGTTGACAGGCTGTACTTTCCATTGTGGCTTCATCAGACGCTCAGGACCACGCATTTCTTGCTGATCATCCCTGTCATTGCCTTCGGCCCGATTAATGGAGTTGTTGCAGCAGGACTCCTGTTTGGCGACTACCATGTGAGCCAGTCATAGCTGGGTGTGCGCTGCTTGCGGCTCCTGTGCTGTGTGGCCATCCACACTCTGCTGTGCTCCCTGGTGGACACCTGTCAAACACTGAACAATGCTGCAGAACCTTGGGAGTTGGATAGACGGATTCAAATGCAGGAGGGCCACCAGCTGGGTGAGTCACCACCTGCGTCAGTTGGTGCACTGTGTCACCACCTGCAGCCATACGTCATCTACTTTGCTGCATGCGCCCAGCCATGGCCAAGGCAAAATTCTGCACCACGAGCGCATGTAGCCATCTCTTCAGGCTTTGTACAGCATGTCCACAGGCTGCTGACCCATGTCTCCCTGCTTCAGGGGCTGTGGGGCGTAAACACAACAGTTCTCCTCATGGTCTTCTCTGAGACCATCGGGGTTCTTCTGAACAAGACTCAACCAAAAGCAGCAAAATTCATGGTTGACCAGGGCCATCCTCAGCGAAAGCCTGAGCTGGTGGGTGTCAAAGCATCTGCTGAAGGCAAACCTAGGAGCCATGGTCATTGCTGCACAGCTGTTGCTTGGCTTCGCCAGCAGTAAATACCAGAGCTGCCTCTTACTCTTGCAGCTGTGCCCTTGCCTGCAGTTTGTCATTTTCTTGGTGTGTGCCATGTTTTTGGAGGTGCGAGGTACCTTCAACCTCATAGCTGACTACAAGGAGAACTACTTTCTGGAAGACAAGCTGTGGTGTAAGTTGCAGCAGTGTGTTCCTGTGTAGAGCAGCAGTACTCCTGTGCTTATGTGGTCACCTGTCTGCTCCATGAGGCAGCACAGCATATGCCTTCACAGCATCAATGGCCATGTGGATGCTGTGCAGACCCCCTCAACCCACTGTTGGAGCTTATGGAGCTTGCCATCATGTGCTTCCCTCTGCTGTTTGCACAAATGGCTCAGGCCTGGCCGAAGTCAGAGCCCCAGGAGAAAAGCAAGGCGGATAAGACTCAGAACATCTCAAAGCAAGCTGACGGCAAGCGTGAACTCTCAAATGGCACAGTAAAGGCCTCAGCTCCTGGCAGCCAGGGGTCCTCTATGGTGTGAATCTTGCTGCCTGGTGCTATGCACCTGGTTAAACATATCGAAGTGTGCTATCCTGCACAACCTTACAGCCTTTCCCTCAGCACATGATGAGAACTTGATGCTGCTTGTTCTTGGCCCCTTAAGCCCCTGACAGCATGCACCTCTGCTTTCAGCTGCCAGCAGACCATCGAAATGCACACAACAGCATTGCAAACCTTTACGCCAGCACTGTATTGGTTGTCGAACTCCCCACCACCCATTTGCTGCTCAAGTTTTCACAGGTGTGTGAACTAATTATCAGAAATTGCACATGACATTCAACCAGGTTCCAAAACGAGTTGAGCACAACAAAAGGCAGTGCAGGCAAGGGGAACCATTTCTTGCTTCAAGACATTCAAATGGTGAGGGGGGGGCAGATGCTGGTAGCAACTAAGATTTAAGGGGGTGCAGCTGAGATTGTGGCAGGCTACTGCTGAGCCTGCAACCTTCACAGGCAGTGGCACTCCTGTTGCCCAGCAGCTCGCAGAGGCTTGGTGCTCTAAGATCGTCTGGCTTGGCGACCTTTGCCAGTCCAGCTAGCCAGATATTTAGCCACTGAACACCTGAAAGGCACTGCAGCATCATCTACAATTTCAAGGAGCTGGTGCAGCAAGCGACGTGAGGAAGTCACATGCGCAGCCACGACAGGGCATGCAAACCATTTAGAAGAAGGGGTGGCAAGCAGCAGCAGCGTCAATCCCTTGGGCTTGGCCTCCACACCCCTGCTCTTGTATCATGCCCCTCAAGCTGCCTCCGTCCCTCCTACTGTCGTGCAACTCGTGCCGGCTCGGATCAGCATCCTCTCAGCATCCTCTCAGCTGCACTGCGCCAGTCAAAGTACGGTGCCTCACGTGAAAGTGTCTCCCTCACCGCTGTAGGTGCATGCATGCCTCCAGCCATCCAAGTCAGCCATGGCAACTGTGCTCCCCTGCCCCCACAAGACCAGCGACCCCACGTAACCTTGGATTTCATGCACCATCAAGCAGAGGTCGGCAATATACACTTCAAGTACTGTTACCTTCTCCTCACACCTTCCTCCTCAGCAGCTTGCGCCGCCTGTTGTACCACGCCAGCCCCACCACGACCGCAGCCCCCACCAGGACTGCTGCCCCAATGACCACCTCTGTGTTGGTGAAAGCCTGCCCGTTGGCAGCCAGCGAATGGCGACTGCCTGACCCAGGGGGACCTGCCAGGGTGGTGCCCATCCTCGTGACTGCCTCGTGGGCAGCGGCATAGTCGTTGAAGAAGGCCCTCTGCAGGAGAGGCAGCAAGCCATCAGAGGAAGCGTGAACAGTGTTTCCTTTGGCATGCGGTCTGACAGGGCGGCAGCAAAAGGCAACAATCACCCTGTGGCTTTACGCCGCCACAACCTCAGAGCCACGCTATGTATGACCCTCAGGCGGGGCGCTGGCAGCACCATCAGACAAGAGGCATGTGTTTGCTTGAGCTGTGCCACCTCTTGGATGGCCACTTCTCCCCAATGCACAGTTGCTGCCCCATGCAGGGTGGTACTCTGGGCAGGGCTGCATGTGCACTGTAAGTCGCCAGGCTTGCACAGCCTCCTGCTTACTGAATCATTTGCATACAGCTCCACCGCCTGCCTCACATCTGCATCCTCTAGCAGCACCTTGTCGACTGGGTGCACCCCCGCCAGCAGATCCCTGGAGGGCAGTGGAACAGAGCTGCCAAACAGCTGCCAGCAAGAGTTTCAGTGCTCTCAGAGGGTGGCAGCTCTGCCAAAGGATGTCTACATTAAGCTCCAGAGCAGCTGCCAGGAAGCATTACATTTACTCATGGCAGCAGGCGGGCAGGTCGACGACTTTACCACAGCGAGGTCCCCAAGCTCTAGCAGCTGCCAAGAATCATTGAGGTTGCTGACAGAGGCATTGCTGGTGATGACACACAGCTTGGCCGCAGGGAATGCTGTTGCACGGGACCCGGACAAAGGCAGGCAGTCTGCTGTGCAAGATGAGATGAATGCTGTGCAGCATCAGGATGCCTGGCACTAAAGCAAAAGTGTTTGCCATGCAGGCCCACTTGAAGTATCTGTTACTGAAGCGCCACTCGCTGCCATTGCATTTGTTCTCCTTGAACACCGCGCTCTCTTCCTCTGGCCCTATCCACCACCTGCACTGCATGTTGGCATGTGCTGAGGAGTTTTCAAGGAGGCCTGTCGTTACACAGTGCTTTTGATCAGAGTGGACATCGCCCCCTGCTGTAGGCGCCGCTGGTGCAGGGCTTCAGGCACAACATAGTTGCTGCTGGCTGTGATTTGGCAGCACACAGCCAGGCTCTGGTCTTGCAGCAGTCAGCAGGCCAGCTCAGGGGGCGGGCTGCCATCAGGGCAATTGATGGCACCTGCAATGGATGGTGTTCACATAGCCCAGGCAGGCTGCAGTGGTGCAAGCAGCTGCCCTGCAGACGGCGTCACCCGCCATTCTGCACGATATGACGTCAGTTGCCTGCCTGGACCGGTGCGTGTGCAACCAGACCAGATGCAATCGGCCGACCTTGACAGGTAGTGAGCGCCACACAGAACCACCCATTGCTGGGTGGTCAGCCCTGCCCGGGTCAGTGCATTCTGCAGCTGGGCAGCATCCTCCACAGAGCCTGCAGGCATCGCACCGGCTGGTGTAATCTGCAGCGCATGACGTTTCAAGCAGATCAAGGACTGGGCAGCCATTTGGCACACTCAAAGGCCTCAAGCCCCCACAACCCAGAAGCAGCCTGGCAGCTGACGTGCTGTCAGGCCGCGGGCAGGTGTGTGGCTCCATCTGAGCGCTTGTGGTCCTCTGTGCTGCTGGCTGACTCCCAGACAGCCCTGAGGCTGCCATGTGACACATCTGAGGGCTGCTCACTGCCTGCCCATGTTGCTCACAATGAGTAGCAGCACCTCACTGATGAAATGTTCAGGACCAGCAGCAGCACCTTGCAAATGAATGCAACAAGATTGGACAGCATCTGCAGCTGGCCCCACCCACCAGCCTTCAGAGCTGGCAAGCGTCCCTCTGGTGGCGAGACCTTGGAATGCCTCCTGCCTGCAGGGGGGTTGTGGGTGGCGGCATCACAAAAGTGACAGGCACCTCCGACTCGGGTGGGTGGCAGCTACAAGAGAAGGGCTGGACATGCCATGTATAAGGCAGTGAGTTGGCAGCAAGTATAGGTACAGGCAGCTGCAATGCCAAAGGCCAGATCAGGACAGGCAAGACACTGGCCCAAGCTTGTCTGTAAGCAGCTTTCATTCAGCTGACCTGGAGTGAAGGTGATATATGGGCCTCCTGTTGCTCTGACGGCCAGAACGCCTGCCAAGTGAATTAGGTCTGCACTCCAGCAAGCACTTGTAGCTTCAGCAGGATGGCAGCCTTGACGCCTGCCAGATCAAGAAGCAGTGCAGTGCAGCATGCTTTTGGCATGGCTGCACACCCAATTGTAGTGTAATGACGGCAGAGCTGCCATGGAGTTCGTGCTGTGAGGCAGTGGGTCACGTTTTAAAAGCAGATGATAGTGAGCAACAACAGACCTCACAAACCTGGAATGGTCAACTGTGGGCATGGCCCTGCCCTGATCTGCTGCAGCTCGTCCACAGCACGTGCTAGCCCCTTGTTTGCTGCATGCTCATTGAGCTCCCTTTCAGTTGTCACCGAGCCATTGGCGCCCCCAGTCCGGCTGCCTTTGTCAAAGGTCAATGCATCTGCATGGGCAGGGGTCCTGTGAGACGTGCAAGCCCAGCTTGATCCCAGGCCAGCAAGCTGTCTGTACAGCGCCATCTCACCATGGAAAGAGAGCTTCAGGAACAGAGGTGCCAGGGACACATGGGACTCTATGAGCTTGGAGATGCGCGTGCTGGCTTCCTGCACCTGATCTCTGTAGGCAGCATCTACAACCGGAACCCTTGCCATGGTGGTAGAAAGGGCTGGCAGATCTGACGAGTCAAAGCAGGCCAAGCGGCACTATTCCCGAAACCAAAGAGGGAAGAGTGCAGATGGGTCTAGACCTAAATGAGCAACTTAGCCTGCAACCCATCAGAGCCGCTGTGCGTGCCGCACAGCAAGCTGCACTGGCCATTCGGTCTCTGACTGTCTGGCCCCCAATGTGATCTGCCCTGCAGAGACTGCACTGACTCACAGCAGCCAGGCTTTGCATGGCTGTGCTCAAATTTAGAGGAAGCCAGCACTTCAGGCAGCGCATTGTGTGTGCCACCCTTTCTGGCTGCTCCATCCTGATAAAGGACATCAGGGCCGAGGACCAGGATCCAGGCATCAGGTGAGGGTCTCTGAATTGAGAGAGCTGCAGTGCAAGGGGCCCCTGGCTTGCATTTTGTCAGGGCTTCCACTGCAATCATTATATTGTTTCCCTGTCAGCACCTTGCTGCATGGCTCCCAGGTCATCATGCTGCCTTGTCCTGTAAGCACTGCGCTGTACAGCTCAGGCTCAAAACCCATCGGTGGCAGGCGGCATAGCTTTGCACTTGACGTGCTGCAGTGGTGGCCGCCTTGCAGGGACTATGAGGCCTGCCTGCTCAGGCTCATCGAGAAGATCACGAATGGCTGTGAGGTGGAGATAGACGAGACAGGTGAGCCAGCTGCACTCAGGGAGAGATACAGCGGGTTCCTCCAGGATCTATATTGTCTGTTGGTCCTGCACTTCTAGCCCAGCTGCTCCAGCATCACCTGCCGCTTGGCTGCTCAAGCTGGCCGCACATCGCCAAGGCATGCTGCTTTTGGGCATGTCAGGCCAGCTGCCGCTGCTCACGCTGCAGCAGCTCTCCTCTGAACAGGCTGTGGGTGGGTTTGGCTGCAGGCACCAGCCTGAGGTACCGGCCGGGCCTGGTGATGGGCGGCCAGGGCTTCGTGCATGACTGCGGCCGCAGCAGGGGCATCGGCTACTTCCTGGAGCCCCTCGTCTGCATGTCTCTCTTTGCCAACAAGGTCAGCAACAGCAGCAGCAGCGGGGTGGTCTTGCCGCCTGGCTGCCTGCATCAGGAGAGCAACATGCATGTCTGCATTTTGTTGTCAGCCAACAAGGCCAGCAGCTGTTTAGCCTGGCCACTTGCTGTGCAGTCTAGCGTGCCATAGCATCTTGTTGTAGAGCATGAGCAGTGGCTGCCTGGCTGTGAGGTGGAGCTGAGGTATAGGAGTGACTCCACAGCAGCACTTTTTTGCATCGGCGTGACAACACGACAAGGGCTGTTGTTTTGATGTTGGGCGCTGCTTAGGCCTCTGTTCCAGGGCACCTCAGCTGGCCGCCTGCAGTGCAGGGCCGGCACAGCGCTTTGAAGTCACATGCCAACATGCTGCTCAGCTTGTATTTTGGATCGCCCCTTGCAGATGCAATGAGTCCGCTGCTGCTGATAACGCTGAAGGGCAAGCCTGTTCCTGATGTGGCCACCCCTCTGCTGCATTGCTGTACTCATCTGCCCCCTGGGGATCAAGCTGGTGGGCATTGTAACGAGGCATGGCCCCTGCCGTGTTATCAGAACTTTCTGACAGCCTGCTTTGCTGTGCTATGCAGCCTCTGGGGGTCAACTTTGAAGGGCATCAGTAACCACTTCTAAATCTGCTGCTACTGGCGTGTGCTGCAGCCCCTGGGAGTCACCCTGAAGGGCATCACCAATGACTCGGCTGACCCCAGCGTGGATGTGTGGCGCACTGTATCCCTCCCACTGCTGCGAAAGGTCACCGGCATTTCACAAGGCTTTGAGCTGAAGGTGCAGAGGCGCGGGGCACCTCCAGAGGTGAGTGCCCTACCCATTACATCCTCTGTGTTCAGCTACAACTCTCAATGATGAGCAGTGCAGACAGTCTGCAGTTGTGGTTGCAAGGTGCTGGAGTCCCAAAGGCTTTGCGCTCGAGGTGCAGGGCCGCTCGGCGCCCCCAGAGGTGGGAAGCGCCCCTGCACCTCAAGCGCAAAGGCGGTGTTAGTGTATGGCTGTGCAGCGCCTCCTGATGCAGCAGCGTCAAGTTTGGTGCTGTTCTGTGGCGTCTTGTGGGGAAGTCATGCAGCACATGTCTGCTGTGGGCAGCCGTGTGTTCAGCCACGGCTGCGCTTTAAGACGCACTGCTCTGTAGCCTGTGGCAGCAAGGCTGGCTTTGCGCAGCTCGTTGGGCCAGAAGCATGATGTGCTCTGCCGCATGCTGCAAAGGTGATCCAAAAGGCTGGCTGCGGTTGCGCAGGGCGGCGGCGAGGTGATGCTCAAGGTCCCCATCCTAAAGCTGATGCCCCCTGTCAACATGTTGCAAGAGGGTGAGCCAACAACCATGCAGCATGAGCTTGCATGCCCTGCATTGATTGCTTTCCTCTGCTGGCTGTCCCCTGAGATCAACAGTCACTGCTGTGTCAGGGTTTGCCTAGCCACACGGTGCAAGGTACTCTCCGTCTCAGCAAAGTCTCTTCTCCGGCAAGCATGTGCTCCCTTGCCTGTTCCCAGCAGGGTGAGCACTGCACCTCCATGGCTAGGGTGTGTTTGCGGCTGCTTGCAGCAGTTCAGTGAGCTGTCAAGCTGCCCTACTGTAGGTGTAGTGTGGGCTTGCACAAGTGGCACTCCTTGCACATGTGCCCCCAGAGCAGCAAGTGCATGCTGCACCAGCTGGAGGAGCCCCTGCAAATCCTCATTGCCCCCCCGCCCCCAGTCTCCAATATGGTTCCAGTATGTCCAGAAGGGCAGCTTATGCTGTGCCCTCCTGGCATTCCACTGATGTGGTGCAGGCACTCCCTGTCCACCAGAGGACAGGCTGCGCTGTGTGCCTGCAGGCGCCGTGAAGCGCATCCGCGGGGTGGCCCACTCCATGCGTGTGTCACCCCAGAGCAGCAATCGAATGGTGGATGGCGCCCGAGGTGTGCTCAACGCGCTGCTGGCAGATGTCTACATCTTCAGTGACCACATGAGCGGCCCTGAGGCGGGCAAGTCGCCAGGGTTTGGGACCATGCTGGTGGCTGAGACCACCACAGGGTGTCTCATCAGCGCAGAGAGCACTGCAGACGTGCAGCAGCAGGTGGGCAGTGGCACTGTGCTGGATGCTGCTATTTTGGGGCGCCTTGACACTGTCACGAGTGCTGCAGATGTGCAGCAGCGTGTGGGCACAGAGAGCAAGCAACACACGGCAACATGCTCAAGTGGCTGTGTCTGGTGGTTGAATGGTCCTGCTGCTGCAGGGTACAGAGGCAATGGTCCCTGAGGAAGTGGGAGCTCGAGCTGCCCACTCCCTGCTGGAGGAGATCAGCCGCGGCGGCGTGTGTGACAGCACGCATCAGGTGAGTGCTTGCCGCTGCAGCACTCCAGACACAGCTTGCCTGTTGAGTGGCAGCTGCAGCTGGGTGCACTGCAGCGCTCCAAAAGCTTTTGATGGGCGCTGCAGCACAGCACAGCACAGCAGACCTCTGGGTGCACTGTTACTGTTACCCAGTGTGTCCGAGTATTGCTGCCACAAGCCTTGTTTGTCAAGCCTGCCCAGCCCTTGTTGCATGAGCATCCAGGCTGGTGTGCTGACATGTCGCTGCCTTGTGCACTGCAGGGCCTACTGCTGCTTATGTGTGCGCTTGGGCCAGGGGAAATAAATGAAGTCCGCCTTGGCCCTCTGACCCCATATGCAGTCCGCACTCTGAGACATCTCAAAGACTTCTTTGGGGTGACCTTTAGCATCCGCCCAGAGGCAGACAGCCAGACCCTGTTCATGAGCTGCATTGGCTGCGGCATTGCGAATGTCTCAAAGCGGATATCCTAGTTGCTGCTCTTGATGCTACTTACATGCATATACCTTATAAAATCAGTTGCTGAAGCTCAGCCCTGCCTGCATACATTTCATGAATTGATACAGCACGGCCTGAATAGCTCAAGGAAAATCCAGTAGGCCACAAGGCTGTCTGAACACTTGAAACTTTCTGATGGACAGCAATGGGCTGACTCCAGGTTGGATGGTTCAATGAGGGGGGCCAGCAGTAAACTGAGTTGGTCAGGGTCAGTGGTGGCTATATGCAGGTGGCATCCCTGCCTGACTCTGGAACACATGCTGATGGTGGTTGTTCTGCTGCGCCCACCCAGGAGCGTGTGAGAAGGGCACACCCATGTATGTCGCCGTTGGGTAACCATGGTGTGCCACAGTTTGCTGTACAGCTGCAGCCTGCACGGCAGCCTGCACGGCAGCAGTGTCGAGTATTTGACTCAGCAGCATTCATCTCACATTGTGCTGGCCTCTATTGAACGCAACCACTGCTTGGCACACATCAGCTGCATGTGCAGATTGCACATGCAGTACATTTCCTACGTGTGGCCTGCCAGGGACTACCATCCTGCTGACCGTGCTGCTGGCTGGCAAGTGGCAACAATGAAGCAATGAAAGCCCATCCCGCTTCAGCAGGTTTTTAGATCCAATCTCACCTGTTGCTGTACTGCTTGTGAGGCGTGACCAAATGAAAACTCGCAGCTCAGCTGTGGCCCATGCAGCAGGTGGTCAGGCTCGGCCGCCGCAGGCAAAAGTTGCCTCAGCCGCTCAAATGCCTGGCCCCCTGGTGCTGGCCAGACACCATCAGCCCAGTAAGAGGCAGGTGATCTGAAGTCTGGGTGCCTGCGATTCTACTGAAACCTCATCTGGTGCTGCACCAACTGGTGGCATTGCATCTGCTGCCCACAGCCAGCGTGCTGAGCTACCAGTTCCAGAAAGGGCCCCCTCTGCACCCGCCCCAGACTGCTTCGCTCTTGTGCCTACTGCTGAAGGCCGGCATCCAGCTCAGCCCTCACCCACCTCTCTATCTGCTGTCGGTGCCCAAACATCAGAGGTGCGAGGATGGCCACTTGGCCAACCCCTGCCCCTGCCGGAGCACCCTCACCCGGCCAGCCCCTGCCTGGTGCCGCACCAGGAGCTGTGACTGCTGAGCCGGCGGGGTACAAGTGGCACAGGCCTGTCAGCCACCCCCTGCCCATCGGTGGTGTGCCTGCAGCCCGTCTGTGTTCTCACCTGGTGCTGCTTCTGGTGCTGGTAGTGGATCTGCTGCGGCCAGGCATTGTGCTCAGCCTCGGGGGGTAGGAGGCACCACGTCCACTGCTCCACCTCGGTGACCTTGCGCACCAGGTCCCTGCGCGCCAGGAAGCGCAGGGAGGGGGCTGTCACATTCCAAGACTGTTGGCCTGTCCCTGGCACGTAGAACGACCTGTGGGCTGGCAGCACTGCTGGTCAGTAGTACAGACAAAGCGCCCTTTGACCAGGAGATGTGGTGGTGCCTGGCATACACAGAACGACCTGTGGCACATAGCGGTCAGCTTGTCAGCAGGCGCTGCTATTGCACATTCAGGCCAGATCTGGGAATGCCCTGCTGAACAAGGGAGAATGCTCCAGGACTGGTGCGTAACTGGCAGCAGTGGGGCAATCACAACGAGGCTTCCTGCACTACCAAGAGTCTAGATTGGACCCAAGTGTGGCATCTGATCCCCCAGCACACCCGCATTGCCAGCTGGCCGTGCTGGTGAGCCTCGTCCAGTTCTGGCAGCAATCTTCGAAAGATGGCTGTGACATCAAACCCCCACCAGCTACAACGTACAGCACGTCATTACCACAAGGGCGCCACGCTCACCCGCCCGAAGTCCTCAAGCTGCATGGCAGCCTCCACCACTACACAAGTGTGGGACCTGCCAGCGTACAGCCTGCACAGCCCCATTGGGCTGCATCATACACAAAGGCTTGTGCGCATCCAGCCTGTACCTTCCCTCAAGCACTGTATCACTACCAGAACCCTTTGGCATGCAGCCTGCGCACGCCCACAGGGCACCACCACACCCAGACACCCATGGGGACGCAGCTTGCACACCCCTGCAGGACCTACAGCAACCAGACAGACACCTGTCGCCGCGCAGCCTGTGCAGCCCCCTTGTGAGCAGCGTCAGACCCTTAGGCCTATGGTCATCTGTGCTTGCCCAGCCCACAACACTTGCATCATACTTAGCACACCAGAAATAAGGCACCACTGCACGGTTGCATCAGACGCAAACACGTATGGGCACACAGCCTGTGCATTCCTTGGGCTGCAAGTTACCAGAGGCATGTGGGCATGCAGCCTGCATGCACCCCCGCAAGGCAAAATCCAAACCCACAGGCATGTGCGCACATGGTCTGTCACTGCCCATGAGCTGCATCAGACCCAGATACTGAGATTGGGCAACCATTTTTCTGCAACCCACCGGTGCTCCATGACGGTGCGCTCGTCACACAGCTTGATGTAGCCATCAGGCACTAAAGTCTCTGGTGGGACAATCAGCACAATCAGACGGGGCTGCAGCTTGGCTGCGTGCCTTGCAAACGCGTTTGCCAGCGAGTTGTTATACCCTGTAAACAAGGACAGCTCCTTGCAGGACCCCTACTGGCAGGCAGATGGAGTAGTGCAGATGCCCTCAAATGCCAAAGGGTTTCTGTGTGATACTGTGAGAGGGCCACAGGCAGCAGTGGAGATTAGAGAGCCATGTGATCAAAAGGCCCAAAAGTTTGCATGCCAAAGGAATAGCCATCCTCACCAAAGGGCGGGTTAAGCCCTATGATCATCTTAGCTGGGTCATGACCTGCAAAGGCTGCTGCAGCAGGGCAGCAACAATGTGTAATAAGTGTCTGGGCAGCTTGCAAGGCTCAGCATGAGGAACATGCAGCTGCAGTCCTTGGTACCACGGCAGCAATGACTGCTGGCAGGCATCTGTTGGGCAAATCACCAGAAGCAAGACCAGTGCAGGATATTGCCATGATCCCTGACATGGCTGCTGGGTGCATGCAGAGGCGCCAGCATTGACAGGCAGCAGCACCAGACAATGAGTACTGTGGCATTTGCTGCAGAATGGCTGGGTGCATGCAGACATGAATGACATGATCAGCAAGCAGCTCCGCCAGGGTCACCCCAGCCTGACAGCAGAACAGCTTCAAGCACCAAACACTGCTCTCCCAAGGCCACCACAGTATTGGTGAGAGCAGGCATCAAGAGCCAGATCACAGGGCAGTACCCCAAGCAGCTCTGTTGATCAGCAAAACGGACCATTTGGTGCTCACCTGAGCTCGTCGCAAACCAGTCCTGCAGCGTGAAGTCCTCCATACACGCTGGGGTGACAATGTCAAACGCCTTGCCAGAGACCCTGGTCCCCATGAGCTGCGGGTACAGCAACACGTAAAGAAACTGAGTTTGTCCAACAGCTTCTCTGCATCCTTGTGAGCTGCAGCAGGGTGTACCCCAACATGGAGACCAACAGCTCCCAGAACGGAGGACTGCCTCACCTCCAGTGCCGTCTTCTTCACTTCAGGTATCCATGCATTGGCCCCACAGCTGAAGTCCACCACCTGCAGCAGAAGCAGGCTGCCCTCAGCTGCGTGATTCTACACGTCCAGCCTGACATGGGGTTTGGACAGCCAGTCAGCATGATGGCGGGCCGCTGGTGTTCAAGACGTGGAGCTCCCGCAGCATCCGTGCAGTCCGGCTGCACAATGCACCATGGCAGCAATGCTTGGGGATACTAAACTTTAGCATGCTCAGATATCTAGACTTCCAAGCTCCTCGCTTGAGCATCCAGTCCGGCTGCACCTTTGCTGCACCTTTGCTGTTGCCTTAGGCCCAAAATGGGCATTGCTCAGGCAGACCACCTCCTTTGCTCAGGCGCCCTGTCAGACGGGGTGCGTGCGTGCTGATGTCTTGCAGCACTGTGTGGACATCAGTCAGGCTGTGGGACAGCAGGGACTCTGGACAAAGAGGTGGCGCCAAAGTCCTGGCGGCTGGCTGTCTTCTGGCTTGTCCAGGTCTGCACCTCTAGCAACAGTGCCAGCTTGCGCAGTGTGTCAACATCGCTCAGGCGTCCCCCTTGCCTGGCAGTCCCCCATGCCTGCTGTGTGCAGAGGTGCAGGCAGGCGGTCATGCAGCTTGCTGCCACAGGCTGGCCCCTCACCAGATCGCCATTCTCGAGGAAGGTGGCCAGCTTGCGTGCCACGATCTTGAGCTTCTCCTCCATGGTGAAGTGGCGCCCATAGCTGCTGTACCTGCAGCAGGGGCACCACAAGAGCATTGAGGCACCAGTCTCTAGGACTGGACAGGTGAGGTGGCGCCCATAGCTGGAGGATAGGCGGGCTGGCCGCCATTAGGCCTCAGGCCCCTCAAGCCTTCAGGCCTCCCAAAGCCCCACCAACTGCCCTGCATGGCAAGACGGCGCCAGGAAGGGCTTCAGACCAACCTTGCACCACCCCCTGCACACCTGGCTGGTGTGACTGTGCCCACAGGCCTCACCCGTGCCACAGCATGCAGGCTGAACACGTGCAACACGTCTGCAGGAGGCCACATGTGCTCGCAGCCTCCGCATTCGACGGCCGGCCGACCTGTTGCCCTGCATCAGCGGCGCCAGGAAGGTTTTCAGACGGCTGAGCTGCGTCTTCATGTCCCTCCTGGTGTTGAAGTCCAGGATACCTCCAGCTGGCAAGTCATGCTTCAGCTGTTGCTCCAGCAGCTTCATGGCGTCGCGGTAGACCTTGAGCTTGTCCTGCAGAGCAGCAAGTCAAGTGTGTGAATTGTTGAGGTTGCTCACATGTAGTCAGGTGCAGCCAATCTGGAGCTCGTCTGTAACACGTGCAGCAGGTGACACGAAAGGCAGCATGGCCCGCCTGGGCAGGTCAGAGGAGCAGCAGGCTCCCTTTGCTGTGCAACATATTCTGGAAGACACATTGCTAAACTTCGACCAGGCCCAGCCAACAGGTACAGGCTGGCAAGCAAGACCAAGACCCCTGTCCACACAGACTGGGGAGCCAGCCAGAACCCCCTGCTCAGCAGTGTCAGGCCCTCAATGGTTCTTGCGCTGGGCTCCAGCCCAGCCCAGGCCCAGACAGCTGCCAACTGCAGATGCGAAGGGTGAGGACCGCTGCCAAACACATTCAGGCCCTCAAAAGGTATGGCCTTGCTTAGAACCAGAGCAGGGTCTGTACAGCAGAGAAGCAGGACCAACAATCTCCCGTCAGGCCTCATGTATCACCTCATCCAGGAGCTTCCTGTTGCTGACTGGGTCATCCACGTACCCGCCTGGCCTCCTAATCTTCTCAGCAAGCTCTTGCAGGTCCCTGGCTTCAGTCTGCAGGCAGCCAGAGTCAGACATGGGCCGCCTGGGCATGCATGTAGGGCGATGAGAGGCCTGCAGACTGCAGCTGGCACAGAAGTGCTGACAACCAGGCAGAAGGCCACAAGAGCGAGGCGGTCTGGCAGAGATGATGCTTGCCAGGGGCACTGTGCAGCTGGTCACTGACATCCTTAGTTGTATATTGCTCGGGATGCCATTGCTTGTGGGCCCAGAGCTAGGACACCAGACTGGTGGCCATTGCACTTCCGTGCCAGACCCAGCCTTCTAGGAGCTGTGCCCTAGTTGGCTCTTAATTCAGCATTCTTAGGCCATAAGCATTGCATAGCATAGCCATGTAAGGAATGACAGTGACCACAGCATCATGCCACATGCCTCATGAGCTATCGCACTCACCGCAAACATGGCATCAACAGTATCTGCGACCAGCTTCTCAGCCGCCTCATTCGCTGCATAGTCCCCAGCCAGCACAGCTGCTTCTTCTGGAAGCTCCTCCAGCAGCTGTGGGGGCCACTCCAGACTAGAGCTGGGCCTGGTCGCTCGTGTGGCTGCACCAGGCTCTGCAGCAGTGTTAGATGTCATTGGGGCGGGAACCGCAGCAAAAGCTCAGCCCGTATTGATGGTGCACATTTCAGACTGCTGAGCAAGCACAGACGCCAAAGATCTGGGCGCTGTGCCCGACCAGCTGAGCCTGGCTATTGAAACCGCTGCACCAAATCCTGCAGCAGGGAAAACTGGGTGGGTGGGTTTGTGGGATGCTGGACGGCTGCAGCTGCTTCATTCTGCAGTTGGGCTCGCCTGGGGCGTGGCTGAGGCAGGATCTGCAGCAGGTGCAGCCTGTCTAGGGTATGGATCACAGTAAGCCACTACAGGTCAGTGCTGGGCCAGGCTGTGCTTGTGGCTTGATTAGATGATGCCCCTGCGGCAGATGACCATCCCAATGAGGTCCTTTGTATGGTTGCTTTGCAGCAGGCACAGCAGTGCACTGAGTGCCCCAGCAGGTGCAGATGGCTTGTTATAGGCAACGCCAGCAGAACTTGCAGACGGCCAGGTGGCCAGACAGTCAAGCAGCCCATGCTGTGGCTACAAAGCTAGTGTGACAGAGCTCAGCCTTTCACAGCCTGTAAGTACCTGGATGCATCGCCAACTCTGGCAGCCCAGTCTGCTGCAGCCCCTCCCTTGACCTCTGCACGCCATCAGAACACACTGAGGGGCACCCTGACAATCTGGGAAACCATGCACAGACTGGCTGGCTGCACCCTCCCTGGACTGAGTTGCAGCGCCCTGCAGCTGCACTGCCTGTGCACATGGCAGGAGAGGCACACTCAACTGCAACACCCTGAGGCTGTCATGGCAACCAGCAATCAGGCAGCTTGCCGCGTCCCCAAAACAGCAATGGCGAGAGAGTACAAGGCTACCTGTCTAGCTCTCTCTGGCCGCCTTGAAGCCTTCAGGTGTCAGGAACCTTTATTTGTAGAGCAGCAGCGGCAGGGCTAAACTGGCGAGCATGCCCTAAAGCTTCGCATCTGTGCAGCTCACAACATCAAACCATAGCAACCTGTGGCAGGAGAGCTACAGGCCGCCTGCATCACCTTTTGGACTGCTGATCCTGTAAACGCGGACTGCGGCGACTGAGGAGCCTGGCAATCTCGCTCGTGTCTGGGCCTTCTGGCATGAGGGGCAGGGGCTACACCAATGGGATCGTCCTCCCTGGCCTGCGCCTTGTGGCGCTTGGCGGCCTGGTCAGCCTGCAGTCACGGGGTGCAGAATTGAGTGACTGTCCTAATAGGATCGGTAAACAGCCAGACTAAGGAATATAGCAGGACTCCAGGCAGCATGCCTTTGAGATGGCCATTGTTGCTGTGCAGCAGATAGGGTACTGCTGTTCTCAGGTGGAGCTTGACAGTGGATGGCACGCACATACTGCGGCCAAGCTCACTGTAACATGCCATTGCTGCAGGTGGTCCCGGCATCCTGCATTTGATAGGCAGCAAGAAGCCTCACCGGCTTGTTGCTGGCCCTGGCACCCAGCGGCGGCTTGCTGGCAGATCCAGCACGGGCAGCGCCCTGACCAGCATCATCGGTCACTGCCCTGCCTGCATTGGCTATGTGCTGCTGGCCTGACCCCATAGGGGCCCTTGCCGCCCTCGCAGCCTGCGTGGCAGCAGCCTGGCTGCCAGCAGGCGCCTTACCAGCGGGGGCTGCCAGCCTGACTGGTGCCTGCATCTGTCCCTGCTGGGCAGGCCTGTCCCTCTGCCGACTGCGCGCCTTTGTCTGCTGGTGACGCTGCAGCTGCTTCTTCCTAAGGCCAAGGGGAATGTGTTCCACCTCTTCCTCCTCTGAAGTGCTGTCTGCCATTGCGCGCAGCCGTGCAGCCGTCTCAGGCTCCATGTTGCTGCCACCATAGGCTGCACGACCTGCAGCCCCAAATGGCATTTTAAACTTTGGCCCACAAGGGCAAGTCAAAAGTGGCAGTTTGCTGCCACAGCCATGGGGACAGCCAGTCCCAGCTCTTGTCGTGAGGGGCTCCTGATGCTGAGGCTGTGCTTGCAGATCACAGCAGCTCAGAGCAACTCAAGCCTGAAAAGTGGCATTCTCACATTGGCCCAAATTCACTTGGGCTGGCTCCCCAACGGTCAGGCAGCAACAGTGCTCAGCAACCCCAGAACATCTAAGAGACTTTGCTGGTGCAGGGCAGTCCTGCTGCCTGCGCAATGCAGGGCATGGGCACGCACCCGTGGCCACCTCCCCATTGGCATGGATCAGCCGCTTGCGCCTGGCTGGCCGAGGCGTCTCCGCCTTGGTCTGGTTGGCTGTGGTGCTTTCCTGCGCCCGCTGCTGGGCAATGCTGCTAGCCCGCACCCGCTGCTCTGCCTGCACCCTGGTGGCCTGGGCACCGCCTCCAGGTCGCTGCGCAGCAGCAGGGATGATGTCATTGCTTCTGCAGCCAACAGCTCAGAGAGCATGCCTGGCCTTGAAGTCGCTGCTGGCAGTGTCGAAGCATGTCCATCAAGCAGCATACACACCAGAAAACGGTGTTCCGGTTGCAGTAAGGTCACCCAGGCACGCTTGTGATGTGAGACAGCACAGAATTTGAGGTTGCCAGCAGGCCAGCTGTTGAGATCTGAGGTGTGCCCCAGCGCATCACATCTGAAGCCCAATAAAACGGACTCTGCCCCCTGATGCTGCCACCAGCCATGGAGCAATCAAGCAGAGTTTAAGCTGCCACAAAGTTGATCCTGTCCACTTCCATTGGGAAAGGCCCAAGCGTCTGGCCTCCATCAAAGCAGACCACACCGTTGGCATGCAGGTACAGCATGTAACGCCTCCAGTCAGAAGGTGATCCAAGCGCATAGCAGCAACGCCTTAACAGAACAGTGGCCTCACTTCACAGAACAGTGGCCTCACGTCCTCAGTTGGCAGCCACTCCTTCTGGCACGTTAGTACATCAGGGAACTTCCTGGCCACCCGCCTCTGCCACGCCTTGAGCATCTTGTCACTGAAGAGGTTCTCCTCATGGCGGGGGCTCTGCTCGTTGTGATGCAAGCTGTGCCTAAGACAGTAGATGAGGCTGTTGTCCACATCGTTATCTTCTCTGAGGCTCCCTGGAGGAGTCCAACGGTCACATACTCAGCAAGCTGTGCACATCAGGCAGCAGCTGAAGCTTGGTACCAGCTTGCCCTCTGAGAGTGCTCAAGCAGGGGCAGAGGATGCTGGCTTTCTCAGAGATGCACGCTGGCGCTGTCTGAGGCACCAGGAGGTGCGTTGCGAGAGCTGTGAGTGATTTCTGCAGGACCTTGTGTAGGCGTGCCCACACTGCCTGCAGGTGCAGGCAGCCTGAGACACCAGTACAGCACTGGAACAGAAAGAGCTTAGTCAAAGGCTCCCACCGTCTGGGTTCCTGTGAGCAATCCACACCCGCCGCGGCTTGTCCGCCCTGCATTTCTCCGGATGCAGCCCTGGGGGCATACAGGCCAGGTGGTATGCAGAGGGGCAGCGCCGGCAGGGCACCACCTCACCGACTTCCTCACCCCTCCCACACTTCTCGCAGGTGTGCAGGGGGCTGCAGGGTACAGGGGCACCCCCGTGAGCCAATCCATGACACGAGCTGGGCATGCAAAAAGATACAAGCAGTGCGGCTCACGAGTGAAGCAAACCAAGTTGTCAAGTTGTGGACCAAGGCCCCAGCATGCCTCGCATCCTTGTGGTGCCGACAGGATTGAAGTTGGCACCAGCTGACACCAGGGGCAGCCATGCAGCCTGCCCAGCCACGTACTTCAAAGCAGGACAGGACGAGGAACTGTGAGCTAGCAGGCCAGCTGCTCAAGACCCTGGAACCCACCAGACAAAGCCCTTATCCATCATTGCCTCTAGTGTCTTGCCGACACAGTGAGGGTGGTAGCACCGCCCACAGCTGGCCACCATGCACCTGTCACACGACAGAAGCACTGCTTAGGCTGGGACTTGACCGGAGCGGGACTGCGCCTTGCCGCAGCAGGGGTGCTCAAAGGCTGTAATGGGGAGACTGGCAGGGGAGCTTGCAGATACATGCTCAGAAGTGCATTGCAGTTGCAGCAGGCACAATGGTGAGCTGCTCGGCTGGCCTGGACCCCACTCAGCCAGAAAGCTGCGACTTGCAAGCAGCCACAGAGGTCTGCTTGCCTCAGAACCACAGGCTTGTCAAGCTTCGCCTTGTCGCTGCCTGCAAGGAGGTTCGTCTCCTTGCATTGATAGCATTGATGCCTCTCAAACATGCAGTTCGGGCACTTGAAAGGCTCTTTGCTAGTCTTCAAGGCCTGGTAGATGTCCTGCAGGTCAGCCCGGTCTGCTCAGGGGAGTGCACACTGCCGCCTCACAGGGGGCAAGGGCTCAGAGCTGCGCTGAGGTCCTGCGAAAACAGCCCAGGCCACGCTGGGCGCTTCAGGCTGCACGAGGAGGAGCAAATATGCCCCCTGAGAGTCCCACCAGTCAGGCTACATACTGCTTTGGGAATTGGAGGCAGTTTGCTGAGCTGCGCAACTTTCTTGCAAGCAACAAGGATGCTTACTTTGCGCAATCCCAGGGGATTGCAGTACCCAGGATCAAACTTCTCTTCATCATTGAACGTGTTGATGCCCGTATGGAAGGAGCGCATGCAGGGGCCGTCACATTGTAAGATGAGGCCTGCATTTTGGGGAAGGCAATTGCT
This sequence comes from Asterochloris sp. CNOR1, assembly GCA_963969365.1. Taxonomy (NCBI): domain Eukaryota; kingdom Viridiplantae; phylum Chlorophyta; class Trebouxiophyceae; order Trebouxiales; family Trebouxiaceae; genus Asterochloris; species Asterochloris sp. CNOR1. The sequence goes on along the minus strand of OZ017758.1, from coordinate 1,239,798 downwards.
GGCAACGGGGCGAAGTCTGACGCTCACACAGACATGCAGCCTGTGCAGATTAGCCTTCAGGAGACAGTCAGAAGCGCTGCTCGGGCGATAAGACCTCGGGGATCAGATTTTGCAGAGGACCCCAGGCAGCGGTAAGGAGTGCACACTTGGCCCTGATCACAGCTGAGGAGCAATTCAGGCAGCAGCTGGAAGCACAGACGTGTGCAGAGCAGGCTCAGAGCAGAACCTCAATAGTTGTGTTGTGGGGCTCCATGGACAGTCATCAGCGTACCTCCATCATCGCACTGGATGCACACAGAGTCATTAGCTCTGTGATCCGCCTCTTCCTCCTCTGTGGAGTCCTCATCATCCTCCTGAGGTGGCTCTTCTGTAGCGATTTCAGCAGCACAAGCTGATGAGCAGATCTCCATTGAGCCCAGGGCCGCATGGCATGCAGGAGTTAGAGTATACATGTCACAGATGCAGAGAACCTGCCACTGGCTCCAGAGCAGGCATGCTGTGCTGCGGGATCCAGCCAAGCAGCCAATAAACAGGTCATGATCATTGTCGCATTTGCCTGCATGATCTTCCGACATTGCGTCAGCTGCCATGGATCTTGCCAATTTGGGCTCCAGTTGAGATGGCTGGGAAGAGCTGCCGTGGTCAGCCGCCCCATGAGTCTCATGCACAGGAGGGAGGCGAAAGGAGGATGGCTGCAGTCCCCCTGCAGAAACAGGAGGCCTCCTGGAAGAGCTGTGCAGTTGTGTGACTGGAGTACCTCGCTGCCTGGGCAGGTGCTCTCTGAGAGCAGCAAAGCTGTCTCGGTGCTGGTTGTACAAACAGGCTTGCACTCACCTGCTGCAGCCATGTTAGCGCACTGTGACTCCCTCAGCAGCACCAGCCCCCCAGACTCATTGCCCCATGTATGCAGGCATGATGTTCATCAAAAGATCTCGCGCTCCTTAGCTTTGGCGTCCACTGTGCTTGGGGACCCAAGGCAACAACGCTTCGAAAATTCAGGTCATCGCACGTTATGCTGCGATATGGTGACTAAACCGTTTCAATGTTTGCAACATCGACAGGCCCCAACTCTGCAGGAGGCAAGGACCTGAGGGCCCAATACATGCGGGTCGACGCCTGGACTGCTGCAATTCCTGCAGGACTTGCAGCCCCATAGCAGCTCAGGCACTGCCCCCAGCGCAGAATGCCTTCAGCAGCTGTTTGGGGAAGAGTCAGACGGCATGATGGCCACCTACAAGCCATGTGTGACTTCACCATGGCGTACACCAGGGCCACTACACACCAGACACAAGAGGACATGCCGCCTCTGCAGTCCAGCAATGGCCACAAAAGACGAGCAGCACATCTTGCTGCATCGTCCTTCGCTTGATCACCTGTGCAGAACCCATGGTCATCTGTCTCAACATGCAGGACTTTGGCAGACCTCCTTGTTGACCATCCATCAATGTTGCTTGCTGAGGAGGAGGTGAGCGCAGCACTGCTTCAGCATGGCTTCAATCAGTAATGCTTCCGTGCATTGACCCACTGTCAGTGCCATGCCTGCTCACTGTGGCTCGCAACCTTTTCAGTCATCTATCAATCAGTAGTGCGTCGAAGTGTTGCACCTTGAGTCTTGCCAGGCATTCAAGCAAGGCAACATCCAGTTCCAGCCTGACTGGCCTCCAGTCCAGCCATGCTGGTGCCCTCATGCAGCTGGGTCTGGGTGCTCAGTCTTTGTGACAGAGACCTCACCATTCTTGAGCTCGTATATATACAGGATGGCCTGTGGCAGCAGCAGGCGTCAGCAGGAGCACTGAACGAGGGTGCCTGACTGCAACTTACTCATGCAGGGGACACTGTGTGCAGCGCAACGTGTCAGCACAAGCACTGCAATGAAGCCAGGTGCCTGGCAGCCATTTGCACATGCGAGATGGCTTGCAGGCAGAGTGTGCGCGGCGCAGAGTGCTGTCAGCCAGCGCATTGGATTGCAGCAGCAGTAGCTTATAGAGAAAATTGCAGCAGCCTTCTGCAAGAGCTGCTGACCTTGCTACCATTGATGTCCATGAGGACAAAGCTGGGCACCACATTATTGTTAAAGACAGAACAGGCTCCAGTGGCTGAGCCAGGGTTGATCAGTAGCCGGCCCTCCATGCGCTCAGCCTGCACATGCATTTGGTGAGCAAGGTATTACAGCAGCTGAAGACATAAAGATACCGTTGCACTGGGACTTGAGATTTGATGAAATCCCCACCAAGCTGGCGCTGTGCTCTCTATGCAGCAAGCAGGCTGCTTCAGTAGCGGTGCAGCTGCTGCCTACCCGACTGGGTGCCACACTGAGCCAGGCTCACCTGTGGCTCACATAGCAAATGAGCTTTGCTCCACAGAGTTGTCACACTCTTTGCAGTGCACTTCATTCAGGGACATGCAGCCAAGACCTCCTGTGGAATTGGCACCCCCTTGCAAACCCAGCTCACAGCTTGTATGAAGCTGGCGCGGTGCACACCTTGCAGTACACTGCCCAGAGCTCAGCTGAGGCTGCATGCCACACGACCATCCTCACCTTGAACTCATGAGTCCCCCCCGTGACCAGGATGTCCACATCCATCTGACGTGCTATGAAGCCTAGGCGTGACTTGCTGCCCGCAGGCACAACCTGAGAGCAGTACAACAGGGACTGGGCTTATGTGCAACATCATGCAGGCTGTGCATCATCAAAGACATGCCACTCCTTGCATGACTGAGCAGGCCAGGCCAGACTACACGATGTGCACCACTTGTTTCAGGCTGCTCTCAAGGCGCCCCACCTGGTGGCCATGGAGCAGCCCAAGCTTGAAGTCTCCTACTTTGAGGACCTGCAGATGGGGTGGCTGGTCAGCCAGTCCGCAGCGACCTGCAAATGCCTGAACTCACTGTCGCCCACCTTGCTGTCAGGGTGGCTGATGTCCTCATCGAACTCCCCTTTGGCCACTGTCAGGTCTGAGCACACTGTACGAAGGTAATCATAAATTTCCTGCAGACAGTGCCAGTGCTCTCAAGGCCATCTTGTCCAGCTAAGCATTCCTTGGCCGGGATGGGGCTTCATCAGTCAGGGTTGCGCCAGCTTGCCTTTGTGACGATATTCCCGGTGCAAAGGGTGTGGTGAATTTTGCCTGGCACCAGCAGCTTTCTGAACTGCAGTGGCAGGTCTGTTGCGCGGTGGGGAATGTGCAGGTCCCCTATGCAAAGCACCAGCACCATGTCTCAGGTGCTTGGCCGGTGCTGCTGTGGCCACCCTGATTCCTCAAAATATGTCATGAGTGCATTGTGCTCAAAACGTCTGATTGCAACTTCACTGGGAGACCTCAAGGCCCTCTGATCTAGGCAGCGATCTGGCAATGTGCAGAACAAGATGGTCAGGTGGGGATGGCAGATTAGGTTCCCACCTGCCGTAAAATGATACGGAGGCCCTGACTCAGCTTGCATACTAGGGGATTGCTACTGCTTCAGAGAAACCCTTGGCATACACGTCGTGATGCAAGCCAATTGGGAGGCAGGTCTTCAGTGCATTTTGGGCGCAGATGCCTGCAACGTGCTGAGAATTGCCTGCTGCATTCGCCCTGCAGGATGCCAAGCAGCTGGCTGCTGTCAGCATCTGGGTTGGCAACCTCGCTCTGCAGGTAGGTGTGTCACTCGTGCTTGACTGTCCCACTTCTGGAGTTGCCTGAGCGTTTGCGCTGCATCACAGCCTTAGCTCCACGATGCATGCACAGTGCCACCTCACTCCTGCTGCCTGCTCGCAGACTCTGGCCATCACAGTCGCCCTGTTCTGGATCGGCCACCCATTGGCCAACGCTATCCTCTCCCTTGCGGTGAGCACGCACTGCCGTCTGGCCAATCACAGTGCCTGCCAAGCACAGACATGGCTGCTGGGGCCTCAGTCTGCATTGATGCATAAATGCTGCATTTGAGGCACCTGTCCGTGATTGCAAGTCTTCATGTGCGGCAGGCAGGTGGCTGATGCCATGGGTGTTGGCATGCTGCACCTGCCATATGCCGTCTGCAGCTTTCAAGGTTGAACATGTCCTTGTGGGGCAGCACAGGCTGTGCCCGCTGCTCCTGGTATTGGCTGCTGGTGGGTGACACACCTGTCAGCCAGTTCAGTGTCCCCAGGAGGCAAAGGGGCTCTGCATGCTGTGCTGCAAAGCCAGCTTATGCAGGACTGCCGAAAAACGTCATGTGGTGCATCATGCTGGACCACACTTGCAAAAAAGGATACTCATTGGCCCGCTCATTAAGGTCAAGGCCAACCAGAATGCTCACCAGCTGCACATTGGCTCCTGACTGCAGGCAGCCCCCACACTTTACATTGTAAGAACTCCGTGTTGTCTTTTTCACAGGAGCCTCAGCTCCTGCTTGCAGGTGATCCAAGTGATCTGGCCCGTCGAGTGGACCCCCAAATGGATGTATGCTATGACAAAGTATTGCATCGTGCAGACATTGAAGTACAACCAGTGCCAGGTGGGCTCCTCAATTGGCCTGCTCTGGGCCTGGCTCTGTGCCCTGGCAGCTGCATTGTGCCCATTGACTGCTGCACAGTGCCCTGTGCTGGAGCACAATAAGTCACAGTTGGGTTCCTGGAGTCGGCCTGCTGCGACGCCGGGTCATAGCCCAGCTCAGCTGCCCAAACAGCCTCAAGAGCAGAGCGGTGCAGAGTGCAGTTAAGCAGTTTGGCTGCAGACTCTGTATGAGGACCGCGCGGCACTTGAGGAGCAGGGCCCCTATCTTCTAGGTGGGTAGCACCTGAGGTACTGCCCTCCTAACGCCTCCAGCCTGCCGAGAGAACGTGCCTAGACAATGTGAGCCATCTCAGCAGCATCCATCATGGTTGGTAGCTTTGGGGCTTCCGCTCATATTTCGGGGGGTTTCAGCCAGACTGACCCTAGAGGACTGTCCACTGGTATCACCCGGCAGGACAGGGTCAGCTTCAGCAGATATCCACCTGGCTTGGACCATCCTCAAGCCTGCAGTCTGCAGGCAGAAGCAAGCTTCCGCTGCACACAATTTCAGTATTGTCACTTCAGCAGAAGAGGACTCGGTGCTTTCTGCTCCTGACCAGGACTTGGCTTGGGTTGGGTTTGCATGTGGCTGTGGCTGTGGCTGACCTTTGAGGCTCCTCCTACCCTTTATACTGCTCTACCTGGACTACAGGGTTTGAGCCGCACTCAACCCTCCCTTTTGCTCTCCCGGGTGTGTTCAATGCCTTCAACGATGACCTGCCGCGGGGGCTCAAAGACATCAAAACAGTCGCCTCATCCCTGGTGAGCTTCACAGCTGGGCCTGGAGAGGAAGCACCTTCTGCCTGTACTGCATGCTGCAGCGATGAAGGAGGGCATGCTCCTCATCATGGAAGACGTTTGTGTGCAAGCACTTTCAAAGCCGTGGCAAACCCCTCACACCACCATTCAATGCTGCGAGCAGGACGCCTGACCAGCAAAGGTGTTGCAATTACAGTGCTGCATTTGCGTGCTGATTTGGAGGGCTCTGGTGCATGTGCTTGGCCTGCCAAGCCATTTCACCTGCACAGCTCTACTGCATTTCCTGTCTTGTCTGCTCACTTTTGGCTGCCTGCTTGCCTGCCAGATGTATGTCTGACCTAACAAGCCACGGAGGTGGCTGGGTCTGAACTACAGTCTCTCTGATTGGCTGCAGTCGCTCTACCTGCCAGCCACGCGGCTGCCCTGGTACGCCATGGGGGTGCGCAGTGCCGACCGTAGAAACCTCAACCAGATGCTGGCTGCGGGGACTAGTGTGGGCATCTGCCCAGGCGGCGTTCAGGAGGTGCTGTTCATGGAGAGAGGTGAGCACACGGCCCCCACTGAGGACATGTAAGCACGTGGCGCACAGGGGTTGCTGTCCAAGGAGGAAACTCACCATTACCGGCCAGACACCAAAGCTGATGACAGGCGGTTGCACATGCAAGAACAGTAGCAGAGCGTGCCCTGCTGTGCATCAGACCACTGTCGCCTGTGCAGCTGTCTTTGCACTAGCTGCTGATACGAGGAAGGTGCATTGCCAAGCAACCTGGTGGTACAGGAAGGTGGGCGCCTTGTACCAGAGGAAGGTGGGTGTCTTCCTGGCTGCATGCGTGTGTCCAGTGCCAGGCTGTGTGGGGTGGCACCTCAAGTCAAACTCGCACGCGACTTCTCACATATTGGGGACTGCTTGCAAGCTACGAGGTGAGCTGCGGGCAGCTGCACAGCATGCCCAGTCACATGCGGCTGCTGTGCATGCAGGCTCAGAACGTGCTGACTTGCCCATGCTGCAGACAAGGAGGCCATCTACCTGACGAAACGAGCAGGGTTCATCCGCATGGGGCTCAGGCATGGTGCAGCTCTGGTGCCAGCCTTTGCCTTCGGCCAGTCTGAAATGTTCCACTGGCGGTAAGCCCCTTCATCCAACTGCAATGCAGCTGCGAGCAGCTGTTGACTTCTGGAGATGGGCAACCAAACCCATCCGTTCATGGTGGTACTGTGACAGACCAAAGTCACATTCAGTCATGTGTGGTACTCTCCTGGTTGTGTTTGCAGGCGCCCTGGGCCTCCTCTGGTGCCCACCTGGCTGGTGGAGCGCATCTCCCGCGCCATTGGCTGCGCTCCCCTGCTACTGTGGGGGCGCTGGGGCCTGCCCATCCCCTGTCCGGTGAGCTGCTTGGCCTTGTGCTGCAGAGGTCAATCTTTTTTATCACGGTGCAGAAATCCTGCTGCTGTGGGGACACTGGAGGCTGCCCATCCCCTGCCCATGGTGCTTCTTGGACCTGAAGTTCTGGGCACTGAGTCAAGTGAAATGGGCTGTCTCATACTGATGGCTGCATGCTCTTGCTGCTGTGGGCCACTAAGGCCGTGCATGCGCTGCCTTAGGGCACCTGTGTCTCCCGGCTGAGCAGGTGACCTTGCCTGCCCAATGGAAGCTGCTGGAAGGCCAAGCATGGTCTTGCACTGCAGATGCAGAGCTACAATGTCAGATCTATCTGCTGTACTCCCTGTGTATGTGTTACTGAGCAGATTCTCAAGCTGGTCAATATTAGCTTCCTCTGAGGACTCAGTCTGCACTGGTGCAGGTCCGTGTGACTGTGGCCGTTGGCAAGCCCATCAGGCTGCCCAAAGTTGCCCACCCAGATGAGGCTGAGGTGGAAAAGTACAAGGGCCTGTTTATAGAGAGCATGACAGACCTCTATCACAAGTACCAGAAGATTGCAGGCTATGACAACAAGCCCTTGCAAGTCCTCTGAACCCTCAGCTGAACAGCAGGCATGTTACTACCATCACTGTTGCAGTTCTTTGCACTGGCTGCGCATTGCAGCCCAGCAGGCATATTTGCCTGCACACACCCTACCAGTTTGTTGCCCGTTGCTAGCTTGTTTGCGTTTGATCACAATTCATTTAGCTTATGTGTTGAACTTAGAGACTGCTGAAGGGGCAGCTTGCTGTTATGCCTTCTCTTGTGAAAGGGCTTCACTGAAAGACTGTAATCAGGATGCTGTCCAGCATTCTCAGTGTCTGCTGTGTCTGCTGTACCTCTTGCTGGCTGCTGGTGGCAGCTTCCTTGTAAACATGCGTCCCTGTGTAGACCTTTCATAGGGCTTCACTGAGATCCTGTCAGTAAGGTGCCAGCCAGCGCACTCAAAGTCTGCTGCGTCTGCTTCTTGAGAGTGTCCCCCACATGCTGGCTGCTGGTAACCTCTTGGTGAGCAAGAGCATTGGCTACCTGCTGTCCCAGCTCTTTGACGGTGGCATCCATGGCCAACTGGCGCAGGCCTGCAGAAGCATGGCAGGCTGCTCAGGTGCCAGCAATGCCTACATGTCTGCTTTCCATTTGTATAGCTGTTCTGGCTGTGGCATTGCTTTGGCTCTTGTGGCAGGCAGCTGCCTGCCAGCAGCTGTGTGCACCGATTTTCAGGGGACCTCACCTGTCTGAGGCACCAGCTGTGAGGGGCCATGCGAGGCGTCCCCTGACATGAGGTGTGACAAGGTGACCACCAGGAGCTCGGCAAGCCGCATCTTCAGGGCTGCTGGGCTGTCGGGCCGCCTGAGCAGCAGGCACACCTGCATGCAGCGCTGGCAGCCTTCTACAGTCACGCTGCGCAGACAGGAAGGGATCATGGACAACTAACCAATGTCAGTGGCACGCTGCAGATTGCTCTCAGCGTCGATGGCATAATATGTGGGCAGGCAGTGGCATGATGTAGCAATGAAAAGTGTGGCTAAGATGAAGCTCAAGCAAAATGCACCAGCACCTCCTGATGCTCCATTTACAAGGCAGGCCATTGTCCTGGAAGATTTACAGCAAGGTAGTGCTGCGACGATCTGAGCTCAGCCACCGTGCCCTGCAAGCGCCACCTGCTGCAGGTGAAGCGTGAAGCCTACCTTAGAGAAGCCACCATGCTGTGCAAGCAGGAATTGGTGCATGCTGCGGGGGTGAAGCGCCAGCATGGCCAGCAGGGCCTGTGCGCAGGCACAGCTCAGCTCCTCATCCTCTGCATCCAGGTGCAGGGAGAGTGCCTGCAGCAGGAGCTCCTGACGTGACTTTTGCGTCCAGGTGCAGCACCGCGTTTTGCACTGGGCTGGTGACCCTGTGCCTTGCCTTCCGCCCAGCAGGCAGCACTGAGCAGGCTGCATTTCGGCAGGCACTTCGAGGGCACATGATTCATGCAAGGTCTCACTGCTGGCTGCGCTGGCAGGCAGCAGCAAGCCGCACATGAGCATGGCCAGGAACCTTCAAGCCCCGCAGGGGTGCCAAGCAGGCTGAGCCTGCATGCTGCAACAATGGCATGTAGCTTGCCAAGCACTTACACAAACGTGCGGGAAGGCAGGCAGACGGCTCAGTGTCTCACCTCCAGCAAGCCCTCCTGAGCGGCTGCAGTCTTGGCTGCTGTGTGCAGCAGGCACAGGCCCTGCATGCAAGCTGGGGACTTATCGGTCAGCCAGGACAGTCTGCATGTAGACGGCCTGGCGGTCCCAGCACTGTAACCTTATTGGAGGTGCAGCCTAGCTGCTGCAAAGCAGCAATTTCGAAGGCATGCTTAGCCGCAGCTGACCTCTAGCAATTCTGCTGCTGCCACCCTCTCAGGCACAGATGCGGCGTGCCACCTGTTCTGAGAACTAAGCTGCCCCTCGAGGGGCTGCACTGGGTCTTTCAAAGGGAGCTTGATGGCCTGCAACACTGCATAGGGCCAGTACGAGTTGCTTGGAACGCTGAGGGGCCTTGTTAAAGCAGCTTTCACACCGCCAAGGAATACACCATAGGCTGCTATGCGACCAGAGGCTGTCCAATGTAACCCAGAATGTCAGCCACGTGGGTGGTGGCGGCAGGGCAGTGCTGTGGGAGAGCAGTAAGAGGAAGCAGGTGGTCCCTCGGCCAGCTTGCGGCCGACTGTGCAAGCGCAGAGGAACTTACAGCTCTGCAGCACTGCAGACAGCGCCTGATGGCGGGCCACGTGCACTCCTGGGTGCAGCGGGTCTGAGCCTCGCAGGAGCACCCTGGTCAGTGCTTTGAAGCCCTTCAGGCGGACAAAGCTGATGCTGCTGGAGGCTGCAGGAGGCGGCAGGAGCAGCTGTTGGCTTGAAATGCAAGGGTCAACAGGTGTGCATCTCTTGCAATGCTACCTGTGCAGGAGGGACACATAAGACATCACGGACGACACCAGCCATGCGCTTGCCTGAAGCAATGCCGTCCTGCAAGTCTCTGAACAGATCCAGTCTGATACTGTCCCTGCAAGGCAGGCAGGGGTGTCCTGGCTTGGCACCACCTTGTCCAGAGGAGCACCTGGGCATGCAGAGTCCCTAGTCTTCATTGAGTTGGATTATGACAGCGTATGTATGATGGCTGCCAAGGGAGCTACGACTTTTCTCCCAGCATGAACTGATGGTCATGCTTCGGCTTCACAGACCTCAGAGCAGCACTGCTCCTGACAGCTGCAGCCTCTGCTGGTGCTCACCCTGTGAGTGGCAACTGTAGGTTAAGGAGCTCTGCCAGGAGCTACCCAGCTTTGGGCTGCAAGCTGTGCAGGGCCGCTGCAGACAAGTGCACGGGGACAAGATGCTTTGAGCCAGAGCTTCATAGCCCCATTCACGGTGCTTCCGCCTGCCAGTCAAACCAATGTGTAGCCATACAGCAGCAAGGTGGCAGCATGATGACGTCCCCACCTGTCCAGGGCAGCCATCATGGCATCGGCCTCCTGCATCAGAGCCTGGCGCTCAGCCTCATTGTCCCCAGGGGTGCCTGTGCTGTGCTGGCTCTGGCGACTACTGCCTGCCCTGCATTGCATGGGGCAGCAGACCCAGTAAGAACCTCATCTGGTCGGAGGAGAGCATGCTGCAGCTGATGAGTGTAAATCACACTGACATCACAGCATGCAGCATCAGCTTGTCAGGTGTGTCCACCCACTACACCTGCTAGCAAGAGCCTTCATCTCCTCATCAGAGGGGATGGTCATGCTCCAGTTCTGGTTTGCCATTGGCTCTTGCTGTGGCCAAGTGGAGCTTCAGGTCAGCAAGGTACTGCATCCACCTGGGCTGTTGCCCTGCGTCATTGCACAGCAGTGCTTTCAGCGCGGTCGCAGCTAATGGCAGCCACTCCACCTCAGCAGCAGTAGTAATCAGATTATTTTTGATGCACTTTGGGATGGTCTTGCCTCAGCCAAGGGCCAAATGCATCAGTTTTCCATGGTACGGTGGTGCTTCTGCGATATTGGCGAGCCCAGCCAGTAATAGTCAGGCTGTGACATGTCAATGTTTAGGTCCCAAACGCCCTCTGACCTAACCCACCATCTAAGGCCGCCCATATGACGGTCTTTGTCCCGATCTGACCGCTCCTCAAGCCTTTCCAACCGACAGGGTGGGTTGTGGCAACTTCAGCAGCCGTCCATCCTGACACCAGCATATGCAGCCCATAGCGGCTGAACAGAGCGTGGCCGCCTAAGGTGGGCAGGGCCTGAGTTGTGGACTGCACTGCACACCAGGCAGCTTGCATGCTGAGGCACACTGAGGCAGCTTGACCATGTGTGTCGCCGCCTCAGCGTTTCCTCAGCATGCTGTACTGTCCAGTCGCTCAGGGAAGATGATGAACTCTTGATTGTCGCCCCAGTCCTATCTGGCCCAAGCCAAGGGAACCACAATGAGGATTGACACTGCTTCGGCGGCTGATTCCCAGCGAAATGTCTGCAGCACCTTGCCTGCCCCTGCCTCCCCTGTCTTCCCACGCCTTGCTGCAGATCATTCGTTGTGGCTGCCAGCATGCATGCACAGGTTGCTGTGATGATTACGGATAATCCCAGCTCGCTATGAGTTACCCAACGTTGAAGAGAACTTTCCGTTCCTACTCACATCACCCGTCTGAGCAACCTCCCCCTTGATGCAGGCAACAGGCCTGGCCCCTTCAGTGTGCTGTCTGCTGCATAGGTCCACCAGCACCTCCTGAGCTGGCTACCCAACCAAAGCCCAGGTGCGGCAGAGGTTTCTCTCAGGGGCCTGCACTGCTGGACCTGCTTTTACTTGGCGGCCTACCCTGGCACAGGATGTGATGATTTTGCAACCTTGGTCCGTGTTACCGAAGCACCCCTTTTGGGGCGCCTAATGAGATCAAACAGGTGCTGTCTGCCTGATCCTGTAAGCCTCTGTCTGAGCCTGCACATTTGCCGTCTGCCACCTGAGCTGCCCTCTTGGCCTGTCACATTGGTTGACTCTGTGCACCTGCTCCTGCCTTAGGGTTAGCTCCCCAAGCTTGTGCACATCCTGTATGCCTGCAAGTTGACCTGCTTTCAGGCTGCAAGCCTGCTAGGTCCCAGTGTGCAGACATCTGCAGCCTTGTTGAAGTGCATGGTGAACTTCCAATGCATGCTAGACTGGCTTCATCAGCAGAGCTGTGATGAAAGCAAAGAGGTTTCATGGACTAGAGTCTCCAAGCCATAAGGGCAATGCCGATACAATCTCTTGGCTGACTGAGCTTCTGCTGCGAAATGCATGTTGATTCCCATGCCTGCTGTATAATTGCCATCAGTGCTGCTTGTTGTCCTGCAGGCCTGGGTCAGCTGCAGAGACCCTCCTCCTTCTCCTTCAGGCCTTCCCCGGCAGCTGCAACAAGCTCCTCTGATCCTTGCGCTGCCCCAGCCGCCCTGTTTCTCACCACAACCACACACCATCCTGTCACGTCGCACAGGTAAGCTGCCTGCCTGCCTCTTCACCTTGCTCCCTGTCTGCACCCTGCTTCCTGAGGCAGCAGCCCTGCACCTGCGCCGGCTGGTGCCCAGCCGCCGTGCCCACCTTTGCAGCAGGGTCCAGGTCCGGCCCCTTGCACTTGCGCACGGCTTCTTACTAAGTTGGCCCTGTCACCCCCAGCCATGTGGCAGGGCCCGTTCCCAGAAGCCACAGCAATGAGGCTGTGCTGGTTTGATCAAGACCTTAGCATGGCTGCCGACCCAAGCCTCGCTATCCTGCCTGCACTCATCCTGGCGGTGCTTGCGGGACGATGGGCATGGACACCTCTCCAGATCCTACCAGCCCACTCAGCAGTACCTCTCAAACCTCACCTCCTGAGGTTGACTGACTGCAGGTCGCTGTCCTTACTTCTGGACGCTGTACCCAAGGGGCCCTTCATCATATCAACTCCCAAGGCTACTTTCAATGCTGCCTTCAAGGTGTGACCAATGCAGCTGTGCAAAGCCTGTGGCCTGTTGCAGGCTGTAACTTTTTTTGATATCTGAGTCTGGGCAGCATTTCAGGCAACTGTACTGCCCTCTACCATGGCATGACACAGTGTTCAGCTGCCCAGAGAGTAATGCTCTGGCTGTCAAGGCTTAGCAGCTGCAGATGCTGTGAAGAATGATGGTCAGGTCGTACATTCCTGTTGCAGGCTGCTGGCTGACCATCGACAGACGTCAGCCAACAAAACAGTCTGACCTGGATGCCACGCTGCAGCTTGCGTGCAGTGCAGCTGCAAACCTTCACCTGCAGCCGTTCTATACCGTAAAGTTATCAGCTTATGGATGGCATCTGTTGGTACAGCATTTTCACACAGTGCAGCATCTGGCTTTGGTGCTGCTGCTGGCCCTGCTGCGACACCCTGCATGCTGCCAAGACGGTCGACTGCAGGGTGTCTCCGTCCCTGTAGTCAACATAAACTATGGCAAGCTACAGTGACGGAGCAAGTTTCAGTGCCCCTGAACCCATGATGAGGTCGGCATGTATTTTGTCTCCTACATATCAGCAAGGCATGGGCAGCTAAAGGGCTGCTATGCTTCCTTCCATCATCTTGAAAGCAGGCAGCAATCTCCCCTTGACTTCCATGACAGGCGGCCTGCCACAGCTGCAGCCTGCTTGGTCTGGCTTGCTGCCTGAATCGTGTTCGCAGGCTTTAGCTGTGGCATACAGATCCGTGCCACATGGGGAGCTCATGTGGAGCCTGCCACGTGGGTTACCTGCTGCCTGAAGCAATGTATTGTGTGCCTCTGCACTCAATGCTTCCTGTCTGACTCAATGGAAGCGCGATGATTACACCTTGAGGCTGTTTATGACTGCCCTTCTGGGCAGCCTGATTAGACATCTCAATCAAAACGACTTCTCTTTCCAATGAGCGCTCCATCCTGCCCTGCACTGCCAGCCTGCCTACTTCCTCTGTCCTCCCCCATGCTGCACTCGTGCTGACTATGCCTGCAGGCTGGGAGGGTGTCATGGCTCTTCAGCTGCAGCCTTGCTTCGTCCGCCTTATCGCCCCCACACCTGCCCTTTGCAAAGCTGTGTTTGCACAAGGTGAGCCGGCCATCTCCCCACAGAATGCTTGAGAGCATGACCGGGCTGTCTGTGATGAAGGTTGCTACCAGAGCGCAGCGCCGCGGGTGTCTGCTGGGTCCCTGCTCTGCAGGACCGAACCTACTCAGCAGCCCTGCAGGCGGCTCTTGCCGCGGCCCTGCAGCGAGCTTGCTCCCTGCAGGCGCATGTGCAGGAGTCAGCCGGCGTGACGCACATGGCACGGCGCGGCCGTAGTCTGAGACACCTTGTCTGCTTGAATGCTGCACCTCATGTCGTCGCTGCTTGTCAGGCTGCATCTATTGTAGCTTGTCGGTCAGTAGCCAGCCTGGGCAGCCTGCCCTTTGCTCTGCCGTGGGGCTGCCTGCCCATTCTGCCTGCCCATGCTGCCTGCACAGAGCCTGCCTTGCTGTGTGCCTGTGACGGCTGCACGCACTTCGTTGATCTGGTGGTTGCCTAGCATTCCTGCACAATACTCCGACATGGTGATGGTGGCCTGCACAGTCCCTTCCTTCTGTTGCTGGCTGCCCTGCTGTCTGTTGTGATGCTCCCTGGCTGAGCAACCCTGCTTGCACCTTGTTGCACAGTATACGCCCCACGCCAATGATGACATCTCCAAAAAGGGCCCGTCCTCAACAACCATTCGCAGTGCCCGCTCTAGAGTGTTCGCCTTTCGCCAGGCTTGAGCGCTGGTGCTACTCAATTTCCTTGGATGTCTGAGGTGCTTGCCTATGCATCTCTGCCCTTTGCTGCCATTGACGGCGTGCCTTCCTGGTGCTTGAGAGATCATGCAACTCTGCTGCGGGCTGCCCACACCCCCTGCCAGCAGAGCGTCTGCTTGGATGATGAAGCAACAAGAGTGCATCACGACGGTCTTCATAGAAGTCCACCCGGGCTGGGATGACAACACTCTTTGAAAAGCTCTGACAAGCAAAGCTGCCCTGCAGCACATGCACCCCGCGCCTCCCAGTAGGCCATGTAACTGAAATAGCCTTGGCTGGGTTTTGTGGGGCCACCACAGAACCTCCAGGCCACTTGTGGCTGTAGGACCAGAGTTGGAAGTGTAATTTGGCTCAGTCTAGTCTCAGACCACACCATGACCACAGCTGCATTTACTCAAGGTGCCTGGACCAAAGCAGTACTGCAGTGGCTGGAGAGGTGTCTTAAGTATCAGCAGGTTCTGATGAGGTGTCATCCTTGACATCTATTCCATGAGGGTTCCAGAGGTGGTTCACCTGCCTTGGCTGTGTTGCTGCCAGTGCTTCACTTGAGCTCTACACCTTCTTCCCTCCTGGTCTCACTGTGCAGGCAGTCCCTTTGTCTCTGCAAAAAAGGCCAGTGTGGTATGTGTTAGACAGCTGTGAACATCTACCACTGCCCACAACAGAATGCACTGTGCACACAAAGTCTGAAAATCATGATGTTTGAATGCCTGTGACTTGCGAACCTACTGCCTCAGTAACGACTGGTTCTCGTGCTTCTGATGAAAGCTCAGTTGACCTTGGCCAGACCACATGTGGAGCAGCTAGCAGTGTAATAAGACAGAAAGTAGAGATCAGCCACGACAAATTGCCACCCCTGACTTGGAGCCCTGGGCTTGCCTGATCTTGCCTCCCAGCTTCGTGCGAGGTTGTCAGCAAGAGCAGCCCCTTCAGATGCAGGCTCCAGGAGCTGGAACTCTGAGGTGTCAGCCTGCATCCATTGGACCCTCCAGCCTGGCTCTGCAGCAGCGCCTGCAGGCCTGCAATGAAGCCATGTGGCCACGCTGTCGCCACAGCCCCATTCATTTTGGCCTGGGCAGCCAGGAACAGCATCAGTGGCGGCAGCAGCGAGCAGCAGGGCTTAGGTGCAGGGTGCAGCAGCAATCAGATGAGAGCTTGACGAGCTGCGAGGAGCAGCAAGCACTAGAGCCCGATGAGGTGTTGACACCTCAGCAGGCAGCCACACAGGAGCCGGCTCTGCCAGCAGCCCACAGCATGCTCAGGAATGCCGTCAGGTGGCAGCTTGCCTCCAGGGCAGTGGGTGGGCCAGCGGGCAATGTGACGCCGCTGCTTGGCCTGGGAGGCATGGCAGTTGTCGGAGCCATGGGTGAGTGCCACCCCACATATGCTGCTCTGTTTTCTTCGGTGCCCTGCTGTCCTTTTCTTGGGTCTGTGCATTTTGTGGGCCCAGCTTGTCTGCTGAGGGAGGGGTGAGAGGCAGTTCGTCCTCTTTGCAGGACCTAGGGCAGCTCCTGTGAGCATGCCTGCGGTCTGGGGGTTTGCATCAATCGCCCCTCTCAGGCATGCACACCTTGCCTCCTCTTCATCAGGCCTGCACTTGCACTGCCTGTGCAGACTTGTGCTGCTCCGTGCCCCCTGCAGGGTCGGGGCTGGATATATCTGGGCCTGCTTCCACTGTGGGGGCGCTCAGCGTGCTGGCAGCCATTGTGGCCATCCATGAGTGTGGCCATTTTGTGGCGGCCCGCCTTCAGAACATCCACGTCACCAAATTCAGCATTGGATTTGGGCCAGCCCTCCTCAAATGGCAGGCAAGTCGGCAGCACTGGCTTCACAGAGCACCGGCCAAAGTAGCCCTCCACAGATGGCGGGCAAGCGCACTCTTGTGTGGCACTCCATTTGAGATTCTGTTTTGCAAGCAGGGCTAGCCCAGGCCTGTACACTTGTTGTTACTGACCATCACCTGGGCAACTGGCTTTTTTTCCAGCTGCATGTACTGAGAGGCTGGGAGTGCCTCAGCACTGCCTCTAGCAATGTACTGCTCACGGTGTACTGCACATCTGCCAGCCATGCTATGAATTTGAGCATGCCTGCTGTTTCATGCAATGCTTCATGGGCGGAGCACCGTCATGCAGCTGTGGGGCAGCTGCCAACCCAGCGCCTTTGATGTTCTCAGCCCAAGACCTCCCGTCGTTCACGTGTACTGAAGAAGTATGTCAGGTTCTCGCAGACGTGGCAAAGATGACAGCTTTTGTGGGACATTGCTGCGCGGTTCTTTGGCAAAACCATGTTCACAGCCATCCCCTGGGTATGGGAATGGCTGCATCCAACCCACCATCTGGGAAGGCAGCATTCCACATGGGGCCTCATTTTGCCTGCAGCAGTCCCACTCAGACGCGCCCTCTGCTGCAGGGGCCTGAGGTGGAGTATGCCTTCCGAGCCATCCCCCTGGGCGGCTTTGTGGGCTTCCCTGATGACGATCCAGACCTGAAGGACAAATTCCCCCCGGACGACCCAAACCTGCTGAAGAACCGTCCCATCAAGGACCGTGCACTGGTCATCAGTGCCGGCATCATTGCCAACTGCATCTTTGCCATGTCCATCCTATTGACCCAGGTGAGCGTCTGCAGGGCAGGTGTGCAATGACTGGGGCTAGTGCTTGTCCATTCGTCATGGCTGGATGGGGCCTCAGGTGGGTCCAGCAGCATTTGAATGGCTGCTTGTCAGGGGTCACGCAGTATTAGGAGAACATGTGCTCAACCAGTTTGCTCATCAGGATGTCTAATGCCTGCTTGCGCCTCTGCCACCTGCATCTTTGCCATGTCCATCCTGCTGACCTAGGTGGGCACACGAGTGACAAACGCAGCGCCTTTGGTGCGCTTGCTTGAGTGAGTGTGCATGTTGTTGCACGAGCTGCAGCATGCAGAATACAGCACATGTCCGCACCAGCTGACACACCCAGCCACCTTTGCTGCAGGTCAGCACGATTGGCGTAATTGAAACCAACTTCCTGCCTGGGGTCAGGATCCCAGAGGTGGTTCAGGGGTCGGTGGCAGACAGGGCGGGCTTCAAGCCTGGTGACAAGGTCACGCAGGTGCAGGGCCAGGAGATCAGGGCCAGCGCCACTGCGGTGAATGACATTGTAAACGCCATCAAGTGAGTCCCAGACTGCTGTCTGCAATTGAGGGGTGGCGGCAGTGCTGAGCGGCAGGGTGCCTTGGAGCTTGGACAGACTGGCAGGAGCCATGGAGTGGCCAGATCGCTTTCAAACGCTGAACTCAGCTTGCCTGCAGCGTGATGCTAGCTGTTGCTGGACTAGTGCTTGGTGGGCTGCAGTGCTGTGACATGACCGGGCCTCCTGCTGGCAGTTGTTGGTGTTGTACCTGTTCTTGGCCTGTCTATGCAGGGACCGGCCCAAGAAAGGCATGAGCTTCCTTGTGGAACGAGCTGGCCAGGCTATAGAAATCCCTGTTACAGTGGCAGAGGCCCCAGACGGCACAGGCAGGATAGGCGTGCAGCTTGCTGTCAATGCTAAGGTAGCAAAGGTCAAGCCAGATGGCCCGCTGGCGGCTGTCCAGCTGGCAGCCAGGGAGTTTGGCAAGCTCACGACAACAGTGGTGACTGGTGAGAGGCTGCGACTTGCAGAATGTGCCCACCTCTGGAGGGCTGAGTAGGGGCAGCGTGAGCTGCAGGCTGTCAGGTATCACAGCCAGCAGTGGGGTAGGACATCTGAAACGATTTGCGTATCAAAAGTCTGCTCTTGTTGGGATTTTGAGCGTTTATCAAGCCTCCACCCATGCCCCAGCAAGTCAACAGAAGCCCAGCCTGCTTAAATTGCATCCACGCCCCAGCAAGCTGTCGCGTGCTTGGCCTGCTTGAAGCATGCACCCCTGCCGGAGCAAGGGTGCTCCAACAAGTCGCCAGGAGCTTAGCCTATTGCACAACTGCTGTGTGAGCCTCCAGCATTGTTTCTGCTGCCCACCCAGGAGAGAATGGGCAGTCAAGCTTCCGTTTCATGCCTGTGCAGGACTTACCCAGATCTTTACTAACTTCTCGAAGACAGCGGAGTCGGTGTCTGGGCCAGTTGCCATCGTGGCAGTGGGTGCTGAGGTCGCGCGGGCCGACATCTCCGGCCTCTTCCAGTTTGCAGCCATTGTTAACATCAACCTGGCAGTGGTTAACGCGCTGCCACTGCCAGCGCTAGATGGCGGCTACATGGCACTTCTTCTAGCGGAAGCTTTGAGAGGTGGTACTGGAGTCTAAATCTGTTTTGCTGGCATTTTTGCAGCTAGCAGTACAGCCTTCATAAGTCCCCCACCCCTGCTGCAGGCAAGAAGTTGGACGAGACAGTTGAGAAGAGTATCATGGCTTCTGGCTTGCTTCTCCTGATGGCAGTTGGCGTCGTGCTGGTCAGTCATCCTTGTCGGTGCTGGAAGCCCTTTGACCTGTCTGTGCACATGTACTGCTGGTGCTGAGCCCCTGAGCCTGGTTGCAGGTTGTACGGGACACTATCAATCTCGGTGGTGGCGCACGCATGTAATTTGATCATATTGAAAAGACTTGCGTTCAGACAGGATCTCAAATTTGAACGTGGGGAGAGGCATACGTTTCTTCATCCTGACATGCATTTCTTCATCCTGCAAAGCCCTGCAGATTTCAGTATCAGCAACAGTGGCAATGTACAACTGCCCCTGACTTGAATGAAAGCCAGCCTGCGAAATGTGGGCCACCGGAAAGATGTGGGGAAAGTTAGAAGGCATTAGCATTTCAGGACCTCTTTCCTGCTGTATGTTGCTCAGTCCATGAAGCCTGGACGTGTCCTTGGGACCACAGCCTGAGAGTTGGGGCCTGAGGGGCGGAGAGACGGGCGCCTGACTGGTGGAATGAAGGTGGACAAGGTGCGCGCTGACAGATCCGCAGCCATGTCAGCGGCAAAAGCAGCTGCCTGGACGCCGTGCAGATCATCTGCCAGGCCCCCAGGGAAGCCGCGCTGGGCTGGCCCCGAAGGGGTGCTGCCCACGCGGTGCAGGCTGCTCTCAGAGGGGCTGGCCAGCAGGCCGGACTGGCCCTTACTGTGGACACTGGCGCCCTGCACCAGGTTGCTTTCTGAGGCACTGGGGCTCATCTTGTAGGGGCTGCCACGCAGGCTGCCCTTGCTGCGGGCCTCTGCAGCCTGCAGCAGGTTCCCCTCAGAAAGGCTAGGGGTCATGAGCCGCGTCTGGGAACTGCCTGCAGCGCTGCAGGCCTCCTCCTTTGTAGGGACCCTGGAGCTAGTGTCGTCCTGCACCTCCCCTCGCTCCTTGCTGCCAGCGTCAGCCTGCCCAGCAGCCTCCTCCGTGCCCTCAGCAGGCTCCGATGCCTCTGCCTTGGGAGGCCCACGGCCAAACCCTGCCTCCTCAGCAGCAGCAGCATGCTTCCTGCCCCCTGAGCCTTCTGCAGACAGGCTCTGGCTGGTACTGCCAGTCTGAGGGCCAGCCTCTGGTACGCTGTCCGAGCCTGGTGCTGGTGGGCTTTGGCTGTTGTCAGCATCTTCATTCTCAGGGATGGCCTCCTGTCCACTGCGTGAGCCCTTCAGGGGGGACCTGTTCTCGTCAGAGGAGGCCCCTGAGTCGCTGGAGGCCTCTGAGAGGAGGTGCAGCCGCTGCTGGGCAGTGCTGGGCGGCCGCTCCGCTCCAGCAGGCGTCCCAGCATTTATTACCCTGCACCTGGAATTCAGCCATTTCAAAGGTTACACCACTTCAGACTGCCACCTTTAAGGTGACTGACGAGACGGGCGCAGTCTGACCCCGCTCATTCGGCAGTGCATTCCTGAGGTTGCACAAGACATGGTACCACGCCAGGCAAATTTGTAACAAGCGTAGCTCCTTATGCATGAGGCAGTTCAACACGTCTCAGCCCCTCAAAGACATCAAATTGGTTGCAACGCAGCACCAGCATGTTAGTCTGCAGCAGGGCATTTTGGCCTAGGGGAATGTGAGATGTCACCCTCTCAGAGTACCAGTTCACCAACTGCAGCACATCTCAGCTCTCCTCAGCCTCCTCCCTGGTCTGCTGACAGCAGCCTGCAATGCACCTCACAGCGCATGCTTCCCTGACATTTGGTCCAGGCTGCTCACCTGCGGGCCTCGTCAGACTCTGCTGCCTGAGCTGCCGCAGCCTGCTTGGCCTGCAGCTGCGACATGCAGGCCACGCTGTGGGCGCGGCGCATGGGGTCGGCAGGGCCGCTGCCCGCCGCGCTGGGCCCCTGCATGCCCTGCTGGGTCACGCCCTGCTGGCACTGCCACTCGCTGACGGCCGCCCACGCATACCTACGCGCAAGGGGCGGGATGAAGCGTCGGCATTCCCAGCCAGTTGCAGGCAGCAACTTAATGGATGGGTGCCTGGGAATGGACCCCAAGCTTGCGGCTGCCAATTGATGAAGTATGGCGTGGCATGTGGTACAGTAGCTGGTGGCCTGGAACGCAGGGCTGAGGCCTCAGCAAGGCTTGGAATGTTGCACAGCAAGTGCACCTTGTGCCGCTGTTCACGATATGCTGATGTTTGTTCACGGCACGATGGTGTCAAAACACGAGAGCAGCACGCCGACTGCAAGCCTGCAGGCTGATACTTCAGGGTGCAGCAGGGCAGGGGAGAGGCCTGCCCACCTGGTGGCGCCTGGGCAGGCATGGCCTGCTAAATGCAGCACACACAGGCATAGCAGCTGCCAAGCGCACCTGTTGGCGCTCGTGACAATGCGCTCAATGTGCATGTAGTCCATCAGGCGGTACTTAGTCACTGGCGGGCGCAGGTACAGGTCAATCACGTACTCGCGGCTCACGCGGCGCAGGTGCTGGGAGTGGGACATCCAGCTGAGCTGGTTGATGATCTGCAGTGCCAGTGAAAAGGTGTCATCCGTACAAAGATGAAAGCGTCCAGCCACATCTGCAGTAAGGTGTCTGCAGGCTTGGGAGTCTGCAGCCCTGGGTGCAGGACACCCAGCACATGGCTGACGAACTGTATGCTACTCTTTTGGGTCCAAGTAGTCAGCTGATGGCGTCAATTAGGACACCATTCCTGCAGCTCGGGCCCCTGTGCAGCACTGCCTGCTGGAAATGGCAAGATGCTGTCAGAAGAGGACTGCAGTTGGGTCGGGCCCATGTGACAGCTCACCTGCCGGCACCGAGCAGCTTGAGGTCGCAGCTTCAGGTAGGATAGATGCATCCTGAACGCAGCTGCCAACCACGCAGCAGTGTTGCCGCACGAAGGCTTGCAGAAGCGCTGGCTCAGTCTGAAAGCAACTGCCAAGCACAGAGGAGCCGTCCCACGGCAGTGTTGCCTCACGGTGCCTTGCAGAAACAAAGCGCAGCTGACCTGCTGGTAGCGCGGCAGCTTGAGGCCATAGCGCCAGGAAGGGATGGGGCAGTATCGATCCCACAGCAGGCGCCACCCGCTCAGCCCGCCGTCAAAGGGCGACAGATTGTGCCACACGCTGTCGTCGCGGTCCTCCACATCCACAACGATGACCTGCAAGCAGGCTGGAGGTGTTGCATGAAGCAACGATGACAAGCAACAATGCATTGCAGGCGAACTGGAGGGGCGCTATGTGCAGGCTGTTCCAGGCCAGCGAGGGAAGGTGCCAAGTGGCCCCAGTTCACAAGGGCGAGCTCAACCTTTTTGAGTCATGCTGATGCACAAGCTGGAAGAGACACAGCACGCTGCAGAGTGCCCATAGGGAGCTATGCACAAACATGTCTGCAGCACACCCAATGAGCAAGCTTACTGTGTCCACGCCCTTGCTGCGCATCACATCGACAGGGATGTTATTCATGTACTGCAGCACACGCAAGAGCATAATGTTGGCGGCCATGCAGAGCAGCACTCTTCTGGCGTGCAATGAGTATTGGAAATGCCAAGCAGTGCAGCGCTACGAGCGACTGTTGTCAGGCACCTGTTCTAGGAGTCCAGACTGCTCAGGCAGGAGAAATCCTGTCTGCTAAGCCTTGTTGGAGCAAATGCACCTCTTATATCCTGCCAGGGTGAACATCTGACTTTGCACACAAAAGTGTACCCCACTAATGGGTGCATGCTCAGCATGCCAGAATCCTGATTCTCCCAAAGTATGATGCTCACCCCACCATCCACCAGCAGCTCCTCATTGTGGAACACTGGGGGTACCAGGCCCACTATGGTCATCGAGGCGCGCACCAGGCGGGCCAGGGGCCCAGTAGAGTGCACCGAGGTGTCCCCCCGTGTCAGGTTGGTGGTGTTACAAAAGAAGCTGCAGGGCAGGCAGGCCGGCGGGAGGTCAGGGCATGGCTCAGTGCTGGGTGAGGCATCCTGGGCAGGGCACCTTGCCCATTGCAGCCTGATTGCATTCATGCAGAGAGGCTGTCGCAACTGCTGCACATGTACGCCTCATGGACATGATTGCACGCCACGGCCTGAGCAACACATTATGTTTCCACATCTAAGCATGCAGCCATCTCCTCCAAATCCAATGCACCTGAGCCAGAGGTCCTCAATCTGCTGAGGACCATGCCGGAAGGTTTCTCGGATGATGTCATCAAACCCCTTCCCGCTGAAGATGCTCATGATGGGCAGTGTCAGGTCAGTGAAGAGATGCTTGATGCTGCTCATCTTGCCGGCATACTCGCGCACCAACTGGTGCATCTGCTCCCAGGGCAGTCCCTGAGCGTACAGCGCCGCCATGAAGGCACCCTGCAGGGCAATGTAAGGGTTGCCTTCTCAGGTGTTCACCTGATGGTACATCTGCTGTTGCGACAGGGCATGAGTGCGCAGCGCAGTGAACGACGACATCCCACGGTCGGCAGTGCTGTTATGGGGTGCATCAGCCGTCAGATGCAGCACTGATGCCGGAAGGGAATCTGGGGGGTGAGCTGGCTCCCTTAGGGCAAGTCCTGCCTGGGCAACGGTGGCATGAGGGGCCCTGCAGGGAAGAACCCCTGCGACGTGTATGGGGCAGCCTGCATTGTCCAGTTGATCCCCTGCATGCTTTCTTGCTCCAATGCCAGCAGCAGGGCTCCCAACAACACGATGCCAGCATGAGGTACAGCTGAAGACCTGACCATCCAGCAATGCATCGTCAGGGCTGGCAGCGATCACATGCTTGCATCCAGCTGGCTGGATGGCAAGGCAAGAGCGAACCTGGCTGGTGCCGCCCACGATGTCGATGGGGCACCCCGCGTCATCCAGAGCGTGCAGCACCCCCAGGTGGGCCAGGCCCCGGCTGCCTCCGCCTGACAGCACCAGCCCCACCGCCTTGCCAGCCATCCACCGCGCCAGCCGTGCCAGGTCCTGCACACAGATGCGGGGGATCCAGACATCCAGTCCGCTTGTGCAGGCCTCAAGTTAGGTCAAGCAGACCTTGGTCTGCATGTCCTGCCAGCCCATGTAAAGCACCGGAGGACTGGCATGGCATCTCTGTCGTGCACCCAACGTGCAGTGCAGTTGCTGTGCCAAGGCAGAAGCCTGACACTGCTGACCTTGGGGTGGGTGAGCCTGATGTGATGGTGCCTAGCCAGCTCTGGCCGGCACTGCAGCCACTGCGCAGTTCCCTGGGGCTGCGTGAAGGGGCTGTGCAGAAGGACCAGCTCCACTCGTCTGCGCATCAGGGCAGCCTGTCAGCAGAAGCTTGAACAACAGGTGCCGTGCTGGCAGGGGAGCTTGACAAGGGTCCACCTGTCAGGGTGCAGTGAGTGGACAGTTTGGTCACCAAGCTGAAGCCGTGCAGGTAATGCCACACAAAAGCACTTGAGCTGCACTCAAATGGCCATTGGTAAGTCTTCTGACTGCTGCTTGTTGGCATACCAGCACTGGCACAGGTTGCGCATTGATGCTGCCTGCCATCACTGAACAGCTGCCATACTGCACCTCCAACTGCGGCTGCTGCTGACTTTGTCTCCCTTGCACCCTATTCAGCTGACCTCAGGTGGGCGGCCCATCCCCTCTCCTTCAGTCCTGCAGCGCCGTCAGGCAGTGCAGGGAAGATCTCGCTCCACTGCTCAGAGGTGCTGCCTGTAGGGCCAGGGGATCTGCTGGGGGGCGCGCCGCCCATGCTGCTGTCTGAGGGGGGCTGCTGGCCCATGCTGCTGCCCACAGAGGCAGAACGCGGCAGCATGGACCACACCAGCGTCTCCTCCAGCATGCCCATCTGCAGAAGGTAGTCAAGGGAGCTCTGCATGATGCTGGTAGGCATGTATCCGTGGGGCCTGGGGTGCACCCAGTCTAGTCACAAGGTTCAGGGCATGCAGCAATGCTGGCGGGCATGAGGAAGGGGCCTCAGGCTCTCCAGCCAGTTTGCGGCCTGGGATGCGTGAGAGATAGCTTGAGAGCAGAGGTGGCTTGGAGTAGAGGGGGGCATGAGCAATGCTGCCATGTGGGGCCACTGCAGACAACTCCCCATCAAGTCAACACTTTTGATGCTGCTGTTGTGTCCTGGAACGCTGATCTGAGAAGGACTATATGCAGAATGCTTATTATTGTAGCTGATGCTGGCAGTGCCTCCCCAGGAACCAGCACTGTTGACAAAGCAATCACCATACGCTGTGTATGCAGCTCACAGCTCTCACCTGTGGGCTGGACTCCTCTGCGGCCACCAGCAGGATGCAGTCGGCCTGCGCCACACAGATCTTGGACCATGGAGTCAGTGTGGCGTCTGCCTCTAAAAGGATGAACCTGCAAGCACCCACCCAGTAACAGCATTAGGCAGGTCAGCAATGTAAAGCACACGTAGCTTTTAGCACACTTGAAATCAGTCATCTTGAGCACCTCTGCAGAATTCGCACTGGCGAGTGCGTGCTACAGCCCTAAGACAGCAGAGGCTGACTGACCATGAAGCAGGAGGGTATGAAAAACCCTGATGACACTTCGCTCTGTGTCTGTGCAGTGTGCAAACACCGCCGTCTCAGAGCAGAGCTGCCTTTGCAACGCTCTGTGGCCAGTGCACTACACAAGTGCAAACTGCGGGTTGTTTAGAGAGAGCTCCTGCCAAGCCGCCAACTGAAGAAGATATCAAATGCTCTGCAGGCCCTCAAATCTGTTCTATCAACAGTCCAGAGCTGAAGCATTAGGGTTGCTCCTGCAGGCTGACCTGAACTCCTCCTCCTGAGCAGCCATCCAAGATGTGACCTTGGAGCGGTAAAAGGAGACATGGAGCCGCTCAAAGGCGGTGGGGAAGGTTAATGCCACATTGGAGGCTGTCAGGTGCAGCGTGGTGCCGTACAGCTCATCCAGGGAGGCCTTGAGGGCTGCGCCCAGCTTGCGCACCGCTGCCGAGGCTGCATCGGGGGCACCACCATGGATACCTGACCACGTGCTGGACCCCCCTGGCAGGTTCTCTGCAGGGCATGCCATCATTGAGTGGGGCCCCACCTGAGGCCATAAGTGTGCTGAAGCCGTGAAAGGGCATGCATGCAATGCTCACGCCCCAAAATCTGCTCAAGCGGTGCAGCCCAGCTGCTGGCACCCATTACAGCTTCGCTCTCGTTAGAGACGTATGCCCTTTGCTGGCTCAATGTGGTCTGAGGGAGTGCAGCCCTCGACATGCCTGTCACATACAAGCCTGGAGAGGGTACAGCAGGCTGTGCCACCCTCACCTGCACTGCTGGTGCTGGGGATGCCGCCTGCGCTCCCTGGCGGGTAGTCTGTGCCATCTGCACCCACCATCGTGGCAGGGGCAAAGGCCTGTGTGGCTGCATCAACAGCCTGCAGCGCCTCAGCCGTCAGCCCGTGCACAGGCACACCCGCCTGCGCCTGCTGGGAGTCTGTATCGGTCTGCGAGGCAGAACTGGCATGAAGGCGGTCGGTAGCACAGACTCCTGCAGGTGCCAAGGGTGGTCTGAGCCAGGCAGCAGGTAGCGCTATGGAAACACACTAATTGAAGTCCTTGCTCGCTTACCCGGCAGAACTGACAAGCTATGCCGTGACCTGCATTATGGCTGCTACCATGCTCCGATACCCAGCTGAAGGGATCATGGGCACAGGGGGTAGCTGCAAACAGCGTGCCTGCTTGCAGCCCAGCAGATGTGATGCATGCAGGCAGCAGGGCAATTTCATCGCATATTGCTGTGGCACCGGGGTGCAGCAAGGTCACCTGCTGGCAGCAGAGCGATGGTCACAATGTCGTGGCGTTTGGTCTGCTCCTGCTTGGCGCTGCCGCTGCGCCCAGCGCGGGAGTTGGCAGATGAGGTGCTGGACTGCACCGCTGACTTGCCAAAGCGGTCATATCTGCACCAAGCCCATGAACAAGGTTGATGCAGCAGGGAGTGACAGGGTGGTGCAGGCCTGAGGCAACTACTTCCTGCTCAAGGCAGGTGCTGCCATACATTCCTGTAGGCAGCTCCATTACCTTAAGACCCCCGGCCACCTGCTTTCAAAGCACAGGCTCTAACATGAGCAACAATGACCAAGCAACCCACGGTTTGCTGCAGCCCTATGGCCTCACTGGTTGGGGTTTGAGCGAGCTGCACCAGCGGCCGCCAGGCGTCTTGCCATGCCATCAATCATGGAGGCCACAGCTGTGGGGTTGCGTGCAGACATGACCTCAAAGGCGCCCTTGCTCATCCTGACCAGCTCGGAGTCACGCACGCACAGAGCTGTGGTGTCATGGCAGCCTCCAGTGATGGCCCACACAGCTCCCACTGCCTCTCCTCTACCGACCTGCGTAAATGAGCTGCAGCTGTTGGGATTCTCCAGAGCAGATGCATAGCACACACATGTCACTTTCATGTCGAGTCGGCTTGCTGTGCAGCACGTCAGCTGATCACAGTGCAGCCTTTGCCATGCTGGAGTCCACAATGTCAGTTCAACAGCGCGGTGCCTCAACACAATCAAGCAGCTCGCAGCGCGCAGGGTCATGTCTGGTGAAAGCTGTGTACCCCTCAGCCTACCTCTTCTTCAACTCTGATGGAGGGCCTCATCTTGGTGTCTTGCCGCACCAGCCTGAGGCGTCCGCTGATGATGATGTACAGGCAGGTTGCTGGCTCGTCCTGCCTGCACCACCAGCCTACCTATTTGCTGGGCTGCTGTGACCTCAATCTGTCACATATGGGAAGAGCAGATGTAGCCCACTACATTGCTTGCAGATCGCGCCTAGCACTTTGAACATTAGTAGTATCAGCCTGTCACATGCAGTTGGAAGCGCCTGGCTTGAATACTCTTGGCAGGCTGTGCAGTGCAAGCGCTTGCAGCCTACCTGTAAGCTGTGTCGCCTGCATTCAGCCAAACCCTGTTGAGCCCCAGGCTGAAGAACCTGCGGATCACTGGGCCCATGGCCTTGCCAGCCGCCAACAGCAGCTCAAGGAACAGGGCGCTGCTCCTGGTCTGCACAGCATGCGGGACCCTTCAGCCAGACAGCTTTGCAATCCATCATCTCTGCAGACCTGAGGATCTCCAATTTTCATGCTCTGAGCAGCACTTAGGAGGGCGAACTCAGCCCTGGGGGCAACACCCAAGCTGATTGTCCTTCCTCTGCAAGTGGCTCCTCTCACTCCAGGCGTCTCCGGCTGCAACAGAGGTCAAGCACTATCCCTAGCTCTGACAAAATTTGCACTCACCAGCAGCAAGTCCCCCTCCTCAGACTACAGGACCGCAATGCTCGCCTGATGAGGCCATGAAGGCCTTAACATTGATGCACTGCATACCCACCAAATACATGTCCAGCTCCTTGCTGAACCTTGACTGCTGGTATGGTGAGAGATTGGGCAGTGGTGCGCAGAAGGCAGTGAGCCCAGCGCTCAGTCAAGGAGACAACTGGTGACGAGAATCTTTGTGGCAGTCAACACTCACCAGCAATATGTCAAGCTCCTCAGAGCCCAGGACCACAATGCGGCACATCTCTGCAGCCTGCAGCGAGGCGCGGCTGCGCGTACCGCTCAGGAAGGCAGCGCAGCTGATAAGGCTGCCTGGCCCCACAACTGCCGACTCAGTCTTGCCATCACTCCCCAAGCGCTCTGCAAACATGTGCCCCTGCAGCACAATGAACGCACCCTCCAAGAGACCAAGGCCCTCAAGAATGCACCGCAGGGTCAGTGCTTTGGTGCCCAGACATATGAGGGGCCTCAATCCCAACCCTGTTGTGATGGTAAGCTTCAGTAGCAGCATGTGCAACTGCATGCATAGGCTAGAGGCTCTTTAGTCCATCCAGACACAGCTGACCTGAGCTTCAGGAATAACACCTGGGCGGGCTGGTCTCAGCTCTGCAGCCTCAGGTGCAGCTGCACTCATCCTTTAACTCACCTGAGCAATCAGGAAAAGCACTCTGCTCATCTGGTCCCGGCTCTGGAGCACCTGCCCCCTCTGCAGCTCAAAGCGTCGACCCACAGGGGAATCCTCCAACCGCTCAGCCAGCAGCTCCCACAGCTCCTCACTGAATTGAGCTTCTTCAGGGCCAACGATGTCCCATCCTGTGGCCAGGCAGGCCTGCAGGCAGCAGCCAGCCTGTCAGTGCATGCTGCTGTGCACACGTTCACAGTGTCCCAGCATGCAGTCAGGCATCCCTGCAAGCTCCTACAGGCAGCAGCACTGCACCGCTCCATGTTCCTACACTTTGTCATGGGACTGAGCGTCCGCATGGCCCACACCTATTCACCCTGTTGCCCGGCAGGCCGGCAGGCAACAGCACTGTGTATGGGCCTGTTGCTGCTCAGGCTTGCAATGCTATGGCCAGGCAGACTGCAGACAGCAGCATGCTGATGGGCGCAGATGCTTGCAGACACCTGATGAGTCAGTGCAGAAGCATCAAGTGCATCTTACTGACTCATTGCTGCTCCAGGTGCGCAACTGCAATGTCAGCATGCAAAAGGATGATCTGCTCTGTGTAGAGAGGCAATTACTGGCGTGGGCCACACAACACGGCAGGAAGAGGGCTTGCCTGCCTGCCACTGAATGCCAGGGACCTCTTGCGGGACAAGTGGCGCCGCAGCCCTGTGGCAGCCTCTGCTGGAGCCTTGCTGGAGTCCTCATGCTCTGCTTGTGCCTCCTGCAGCATGCGAACATGTTAAGTCCATGCTGCAAAGTGCCAGACAGCGACCTTTCCACCTGATCACAATAGGTGTGCAGCAATCTGTCTGACATCCATATCCGAGGAGGAGGCCTGCCAACAATGTGCACATCATGCAGCGGAAGCTCTTCGAGCCAACATGAGAAACAGACAGATAGATAACTGTACCTGGGCAGCGGCCTCTGAGGAGTATGCCCTGACGAGGGCTGCAGGCAGGGACATGGTGTGCAGCCTGTTCAGCGTCTGCCGCAACCCCTTGGCCAGAGTCTTTTCAGTTTCAGGATTGCTGAAGTCTGGCTCCAAACTGCCCGCTGCTGCTGGATCCTCTTCGTTGGCGCCAGCCGCAAGCTGTGCGCCACCAGCAGCTGCTGCAGCATCTGGTGAGTCAGGAGCCTGTTCTGGGGCCGTCAAGCCTGCAGAGGCACACCTTCATGTTGTCAGCACTTTTGGGCTCTACAGGACATGCAAGACCTTTGCAGCTTGCACAGCCGCAATGTCTTCATGACACATCAACACGGCATCCAAGTTCACACACTGGTGGAGCACACCAGGGACAGGCACAGGCTGACCTCTGCAGCATGATGACTACATGAGTGTTTGCCATTCAAGCATACTATACCTGCAAGGCCAGGCTGCTGGCGCATCCACCAGCTAGATCCTCCCATGCCCAGCAGTGCTAGCCCCTGAGAGGCTGCTGGACTGGGCATTAGCATTGGCGATGGCGGCCGCTGCTGCAAATGCTCCTGGGGTCCCCCTTCACCCTCTGCAAGTGCCAACCCCTCAGAGCTCAGCGTCTGCTCCAAGGCTTCCTCCAGCGTTTCATCCAAGTCCAGAGATGCAGGGTGCCGCCGTGGGCTGCAGCCTCGAGGTGAGGCCCCAGCTGCTTCATCAGCTGTGGTGTTGTCTGCCTCACTGTCACCTGCACGGCAACTGGCAAATCTACCATCAGGACAGCATCTGCTACCGCTCTTGGCCGTATACACACACTCTGCCATGGGGTCAAGCTGTAGTGCTCAGCAGGATGCCCAAAACAGCACAACAGCATGCAGAGGTCACAGTTAGTGAGCTCTCACAGAGGCCAGAGATGGACGGGCAGGTCTTCAAGCAGGGCAGCTGAGTGGCAGGCAGTGCTGCAGGGCCAGCAACTCAGGCTGCAGCAGACCTGCGTCGTCCTCTTCAGCCACAGCAGCCAACTGTCCCCCGCGCTGCAGCGCTTTGCGCTTCCTGAAGCTGCTCTGTGGCAGTTTAGCCAAGCGTGGCTTTTGCTCCATCCCTCCCATCCAGTTTTGGAAGGGAGACACCAGGGGCCGCTGCTCGTCGGACTGCTGCCCATTGACCTGTGCCACAGCTGCTGCTGCAGCCTCTGAGGTGGAGGTCGCAGCTCCCTGCGTGCTGGTGGTAGCCTCTGCCTGGGCTGTGCGGCCTACACGGGCGCCTGCATGCGCTTCGGGTCTTTTGTCAAAAAACACACGGGTATTAGTGATGGCAGGCCTGCCCAGCAAGGAGACTGTCATTGTGCCGTGCTCCTGCACTTGCACCTGCGTGCACATTGGCGCTGTGTCTTCTGAAGAAGTCACACTCTGCTCACTGTTTGTAGTAATTGCAACTCCTTGAAGCAGCTGACAACAAAGTGAGCAGCTGGTAGCATGCTCAGTGAGAGGTTGTGCACAGCAATGGCCTGCTAACAGAGCAACAGCAGGCATCAACATGCCAGCTACCTGCTGCACTGGTGACTCGCAATTTGTTTTTGCTGGGGAGGGTGCCAGACATGTGGCCTGACATGTCACAAGCATATGGTTGCAAGCAGCTGGCCTGCCTGACTAAGTGCATCATGGCTGCAGAAGATGCTGAGGGATTGCCTGCGCTCAGCTCCAGGAGCTTGCAGCCTTTACAAAGGGCCCACCAGATGCAGGGCGCCTCTGGCTGTGCCTGCGCACGCTGCCTGCCCGCTTCTGCGCTCGGTGCTGTGTGCTGGAGCTGTCGGCGGGCACACTGGGCACACCAGATGTCTGCGTCTGCTCCACGCTCAGATGCAGGAAGTCTGTCAGAGTGAAGAATGCTACCCTCCACAGGCGCGCAATGGCCTGTAGGTGATCAACCACTTTCCATGTGATCTCTACATGCACCAGCTTGCTGTGCAGACAAGACATCTGATGTGCCCCATGATGCACCTTTCACCTGCTAATACATGAGGTGCTTCACTCAGAGCTCTGCCAGCCGTGGCAAACTTATGTGTGCATTTGTTGCTGACCTTTTGTAGGTAAATCTGGAGTACACGCGGCCGCGCTGAGGTGAAGGTGACAAACAGCTCCTGCGAGATCTGCACTAGCTGAGCCCCGTCTGACATAGCGATACAAGTGGAGGCCCGCCGTGCACCTGCAGACCACATGTGGTGCTGATCAAGGGGGTCACTCTTCAGCTTGATCCTGTCAGATTATGCCTGTGGATCATGTCTGGCCACCATCAGGTGCATGGTCAGATTTGCAACTGACGGTCCCCCCACATTATGCCATCCTGCCTCCGATATTGTCCTCATTTAGAGGGCTGTGGCTACCAGCAGTCCACCAGCAGCATGCATGCAAATCGCCGCAGGCCAGGTGTTCTCCCTCAGGACAGGTGTCATGCTCATTAGCGAAGAGAGGCCTGCAAACACCAGAGCAGTTGCGTGGCAATGACATGGGCAGCCTGCTCACCATCTAGGACATCCAGGTCTCCAATGGACTCTCCCGGCATGAGCGTGTTGGTGTGCAGCAGCTGCTCATTGTCGGGCAGGTACACACCCAGGCGCCCCTCCAGCACAATGAAGATGCCCGGGCTGCTGTCATCACCACACTGCAGCAGCACTGTGTAGATGTCCTGCAGAGCAGCTCAGCAGCAAGGCCAAGCCAGCAGGGCAAAATCAGCTACCCCAAACCAGCAGTCAGCTTCATCGACCAGCTGCCGAGGACAGCCAACCCGGACTGTCCAATCCTTCAGCTGGCAGATCTGGCTTGACAAGAGCAGCATGCCAGAAAAGCTGAGCCGACTGCACTGTGCACAGCAGGCACGATTGTGCAATGCAGGCTGTTCCCCAGGTGCCAAATGCCAGTCCAAGAGTTCTCCACCTCGAACAGGGTCTCGTTGGGCTGCACAGTGATGACGTAGGCCTGCTCCAGCAGCTCCTGAGACTCTGACAGGTCCAGGCAGGCAAAGAATTTGGTGGAGGCAATGAAGTTGGGCAGCTCAGACGACCTGCAGGCGGGGCAGCTGCTGCTGACAGCAGGGTCCCGGGGCAGAGGGGGCACTGCAACACAGAAAAGCTGATAGACGAGGGTAGCCCTGGCCGGCCAGTGCTTAGAAATAAACGCCTGCTTCCAGGTCACAGTGCTGGCTGCCTTTTGACCGTCTAGGTATGCTGCATGCTGAGCATGGTAGCCAGCAGAGAACACCTCCTATGCTAGACGCATGCAATGCTTAGCAAGCCAGTTCCGATCTAGCACGGGCAGCTTGCGGCATCTGGCAGCGCCTTTGCTTCAGTGCAGGCACAGCTCCAGGGGATGCCATGTTGCTGGCATGCTTCCAGTGCAGTTGCAACCCATGTGAGGGCACTGTCTTGATGTCACAGCAGCTGCTAATGTCAAGTGCTGCTGCTCACATTGAGGACATCTCGCTGGGAGGGCAACGCCTGCCCGTGCTGCGCAGCTGATCGTCGCTGAGAGCCCCTCCTGGGATTGACGGACCAGCAATAGCAGCTGGACTTGCCTGAGCAGCATAGTCTTGGGACAAGCCGCCAGATGGCAGGTTCCAGGAGGCTTTGGGAGACTCTGGCTCGTCGCCCTGTGGTGAGGCAGAGGTGCTCCAGACTGTTTCCAGGTGCTGGTTGTTGCCAATGCTCAGAGCTGGCAGAACTTGCCTCGAGTGTGACCAGTGGCAGGCCAGACCAGTCCTCCAGGGTCGCAGCAATCAGCGCTGTGCATGCCCTGCAATCAGGAGGCCGGCAGATAGGTGGCTCCACTAAGGCCGGAAGCTGCTTGTCAGGCTCCATGCCAGCAGCACACCTCCTCAAGCTCCGCAGAGCGCGGCTTGGTAAGCGGTTATAGGCCTCAAGGGCAGACAGGAGGGTGGCAATGCCAACTGCTGCTGCCAGGTTGCGTTTCAGCCTTGAGCCTGTCTTGAAGGGCAGTGAAACCTTGTCAGCGAGCTCCATGAGGCCTGCTTATGACATCCTGGTGTCGAGGGAGGGTTAGTTTATGTGAACGGAAGCCTCAGCTTGGGACAAACAATGTAAGCCCTGCAACCCAATGTCGGGATGCAAGGCAATGAGGTGCCTCACCCTATTTGATCTCAAACTTTCATTCTTGCACTCAGCTCCATGTGCCTTTGACAAGAGAGCATGCTGGGCCTGAAAGCGAGACAAGCATGCTGCTGCCCGAACATCTTCAAGCTTCATCGTTTTCAGTGCGACACTGCAACAGACATCATTTCCACTCCGGCTCTTTGGACGGAAACGTCTTTTGCTAAACACAGGCATGCAAAGGTAAATTTGGTGCTGATGGGTTGTGAGCGCTGCAAGAAGCTGCTCTGTTGGCTTTGCGGGATCTGCAAGGCCATGGATGAGGCAATGCAAGCAAACGTACTCATCAGATCTGCAGCTGCTTGCTTAGATAGCTCCGCTCAGCAGCAGCTGCAGATACCAGGGGGAGGTGCTAACGAGTCTCCTGAGCTTCAACATAACTGGGTTGAGTGAACAAGCTAGCATGGACGTGCTTCAGATGCAAGCTCATGTAGGGATCAACTGTAACTCAGTTTTGCCCAAGATCTTACGATAAACAGAACTGAGGAGAGGATGGTGGGGGCAGTTCAATTGAAGGGGTCCTGCAGACAGCAGACACATCGTCACATCTCTGCTCAGCTGCTGCAAACACACCCTGTCATCGAGCTCACCATCCTTGGATCATGTTCTGTTGCCATGGCCTTGCCTGTGCAGAGGCAGGCAGTGCACATGACTTTCCCAGTGCCTGAGCAGATGCTGCAGCGCTCCTCTCCCCCATTGCTGGCTGTGGCCCTGTCGACGCTCACAGCCACGCTGCCACCTCCCACACAGTTTCCACAGGTCAGGTAGCCAGTGCCCTACAGACAAATATAACTTGTGAATAGGTGTGCAAAACTCTGCTCAGTCCAGGCTGCCCAGCAGCTCACGGGGACCGTAAAGCCGAAGTTAATGGCAAGTCTTCATTGCCTACCGAGCAGTGCCCCTCAAAGCGGCCTCAACTGATACCTGCTCACTCATACATAACCCATCAGATGCCAGCATCACGAACATGCACGGAGCACGCAGCGGCCAGAGTGCATGCCTTGCACTGCTTGCACCATCACGTGAGCACGTGAGCTCAGAGACCAGCACAGGCCTCCCTGACATGACCAGCACTGCTGCCACCGCATAATAGCAGCTCGACAATGCAGCAGGCCTCCTTCAGGGCTCTGCCATCATCGCCATAGCATGATGGGAGCGCGCAGGCTAGAATAGGCCCACCTCGCAGTACTGACACCGCCGCTTTTCCTGGGCCTTGGCATTGTTGATCTCCACAACCATAAGTGCTGAGAGCACCCCCACGGCACCCCCGCAGAAGGAGGCTACAATGGGGTCCACAGCTGCCAGCTGGATTGGCAGGTGCATCCGCTTGATGAAATCAACATAGG
Source organism: Asterochloris sp. CNOR1 (assembly GCA_963969365.1). Lineage (NCBI taxonomy): Eukaryota > Viridiplantae > Chlorophyta > Trebouxiophyceae > Trebouxiales > Trebouxiaceae > Asterochloris > Asterochloris sp. CNOR1. Next base: position 1,204,645 of record OZ017758.1, on the reverse strand, counting down.
ACGTCCCTGCAGCACATGCACAGGCTCATACCAGCTAGCACTGACAGCCTGCAGGACAAGAAGCACAACTGGCGGCAGGCGGCATGTCTGGCCACACGCTCGCATGAGATGAGTGCAGGCCCATCAGCTGATGTCCCTGTGACATGCTTTCCCAGGTGTATGCACATGGTTGTGCCCTCAGACAGGACAAGCGTGGCACCAGTGACTTTCAATCCTGACCTGCCGACAGCTCCTTGAAAAAGCCAGTCGCCACCGCACCATCCATTGGGAGGACTGCCACCAGCGCCTTGCACTGAAAAAGGTTTTCGAAGCCAAAGTACTGCCACCAGTGGAGCTCACCTCCCAGGCCCATGCGAACCTCCAGGATGGGGGACAACAGCCCGCCAAAGAGGATGATGAAGCCGACTGCGCACACATAGAACTGCCAGTACATCTGGACGGTCTGCTCTGACAGCGGCGGCAGAAGGGGGACGGCGCTCTGGAATTTCTCCTCGCGAACCTCCTCCTCTGTGCTGGGCTCAGCACCCTGCACTTCCACAGGGCACTGACTAAGCGCTGGGCTCAGCGTTCAGCTGAACGGGTCCTGCTTATTTTCGGGCTGGGCATGTGTTTTCATAGAGCTCTTCCTCTCAGCACCCTGCACATCTACAGGCGAGCTGGCAAAGTGCTGGATTCACCATCCCGCTCAAGGGATCCTGCTCAGTGCACGCCTCATCGCCCACACTAGAGAGCCTGTGCCAGCAAAGCTCAAATCCTGCACATGCACAAAGTACTACCAGACCCCTTGCTCATGCTCAGACACCCAACTCAACGCTGTGCTTAGTGACCTGCACAGGGCCTTGGCCTGCAATGTGCAGCATCGTTCTGCGCAGCCTCACACAGGGCAGCTTACTGCCAGGCTGACACCCTGCGAAGGCACCCTTTGCCTGTGCACCTGAGGACACAAAGCTCTGCTCACTCGTCCTGATAGGCTGTCTGGGCAGGCAAGCGACCCACCTTGAGTCGCTGCTGTATCCGTAAGCGCCGAACCTCCTCCATGAGCAGGAAGATGCGGTTGCGCCTGACTGCTATGGACTGTTTGATCTCATCTAGCTGGAGTGCTTCAAAATTCTGCAAAGCACTTGAAAGGTCAGAACGTTAACATTCTGTAGAGAGGGCAGATGGAGGATCACAACTGACGCAGGAGATCTTGTTACATCTTGCAGGGGGAAGGCTATAAGACAGGAGCATGTGAGCAGGGACAGAGCTGCACAGCCAGGACTGCAGCAGCTTGCTGGAACCACCTTGACAGAGTCTCTGCCCTCTATGATGCAGAAGTTGTCAGACATGGCTTGCATCCTGTCATTGTCCATTGAGACATCACTGCGACAAAGAGGTGAACAGCCATTGGACTTTTGTGCAGGCAGTGCATGCCGCAGCCAATCCATGCAGCAGCAGCAGCAGACCTGTCATAATTTGAGGCAGCCGTCTTCATGTCCCCTGCCCGCTGATTGTCTGACAAGCCCATGGAGTTGCCCTTATCCGGCTGTTGAGAGGTAGCAGATGCACTTGCACTGCACAGCAGCCTGTGCAGCTGCCTGGCTGAGGCCTTGCATTTGCGCAATCTGCAAGGGATGAGCCTTGGGAGGGCCCTGGCATGCCCTTCAAAGGGCTCACATCCGGAAGTGTAATGCCTGCCGGAAGTGCTGCAGCCGCAAGAGTCCATGCTGAGGTCCTTGCCAGATCAGATCTCACAAAACCAAGAAATTCAATTCTGAGACTTACTTAAACTTCACTTGAGCTCAGTTGCTGCAGCTTCAACAGGCTTCTGTGGCCAGCAACTTCGCTGAACGTAGCAGCAGGAGTCTGTCTCCGTCTTTCTGACCTTTGACTTTGGAAGTGACACGCACATGGTGAATTCCGGCATGGTTTGCTGTGCCAGTGCCAGGATCGACGGGCTCTCCTGCAGATGATCAAGCGTGCTGATGTCTTGCCTGCAAAGCAGCCCTGACCAACATCTTGTTGTTATTACTGCCTTGCAGGGAAATGCCCTCTGCTTCAGCGCTGTGCCACAGGGCACCGTGCAGATTGTGCAGCGCTGCGGCAAGTTCAACAAGGTTGCGCACCCAGGGTGCAATTTGATCTGCTGCTGCATTGGTGAGTTTTATGCCACCTGGGCCCCCTCCCAGGTCTCAGCATGGGTACAGTGGCCTGAACTTGACTTCTCACCTGCGCAAACATGTCATTCAGTCAGCAGGTCTGATTCAGTCAACGCTGACTGATGAGTCGGAGTCCTTGTGCTGTGCCAGGTGACGCTGTTGCTGGCGGTCTTTCTCTGCGTGTCCAGCAGCTGGACGTGCGGTGTGAAACCAAGACTAAGGACAATGTGTAAGTTGGCAGGCGATGATGTGGCTTTTTAGATTGCTCAATCATGAGAGTTCTACTATACAGATACTGCTGCTTGTCTCCTGCAGGTTTGTCACCATTGTGATCAGTGTTCAGTACCAGGCAAGCATATCAACTGGCTGGGCATGCTGCCTGAGGCTGACAGCTCTGGTTGACTATCTTTGCCCCAGATGAGGCACCCCTGCCTCAGCAAAGTTGCTGTACCTCCCCACGAGGTGTTGCAGCCCTGCCTTCACATTGCACGGGTCCCTTTGCGCTCAAGCAGAACTGCTCAGCTTGTTGAAGCAATCAATGTCCTCCGCATCTTGCCAGAGCATTGCTGCCATCTGTTGTGTTCTAAAGTGCCAGCCTGCTATTCCATGCAGGTTGTTCTGAGCGCCATCCATGATGCCTTCTACCGCCTGACAGACTCAAGGAGCCAGATCCAGTCCTATGTCTTTGATGTGGTACGTGCAAACAAGCCCAAACGATGCCTGGCTGCTCTCCGAGGTTTCCTCTTTGCAACAACTGAGAACAATGACATGGCCGTGAACCCCTGCTGTTTCTATTTCCCTCCAGGTCCGTGCCACAGTCCCCAAGATGATTCTGGACGATGTCTTCACAGTGAGTGGCACAGTTGCAGGGGGGGCTGTTGGTCATCTGAGCCCTTTCCACAACCAGCCCCTTGCTGAGCTGATTGTCAGCCACCCAAGCTGCCCCACAGTGACATTGAGGTGGCTGGGCTCACATGAGCGCCAGTGGGAAGGCCATGACAGACGTTGTTGCTGTCTGCAGTCCAAGGAGGAGATTGCACAGGATGTCAAGGAGCAGCTGGAGAAGAGCATGACGGCATTTGGCTTTTCCATCATCCAGACGCTGGTGAGCTGCCAAGAGCGGCTTGAGATCATTGGCAGCCTGTTTGCAATGATGTTTTAAGCGCCACCTTGGGATTTATTGTGACTTACAGCACATTTGACTGCTTGTCTTGCTGGCCTACAGGTCACTGATATTGAGCCTGATGCCAGGGTCAGGGTTGCCATGAACGAGATCAATGCTGCGTCACGCATGAGGTAGAGTAATTCGCCTATGCTGAACCAGCCACTGCTGTCCCTGCTGCTTGAGTGGGCTGTCAGCCGTATCAACTGCTTCTGAGTATGCTGCAGGCAGGCAGCTATGGAGAAGGCTGAGGCTGAGAAGATGACGGTCATCAAGGTCAGACAAGTTTCAGTGGCTACCAGGCGGCTGCCCTGTCAAGCACAATGTATGATGCGTTGAGTGGTTTTGTCCGTGCCTGCAGGCTGCTGAAGCAGATGCTGAGTCAAAATTCCTTGCTGGGCAGGGCGTGGCTAGGTGAGTCTGCTTGACAAACTGTAGGTCCTGCAGGTGGCTCATCTGTGAGAGCAGTTGTCTTCAGAAGTTGTTGCAGCGCTCTTTGCACCCTTCAAGCTGTTGAACCCACTTGTTCTACTTCCAGGCAGCGCAAGGCAATTGTGGCTGGGCTGCGCGAGTCGGTGAGTGGCAGGGTTTTGTTCCGAGTACTCACCTGGCCGGGTTTTGTTCAGAGTACTCACCTGGCCGTCTATTTTGTGGAGGCTGTGCTCATCCTTCTGGGTGTTGCTGCTGTGCAGGTGACCAACTTTAGCTCTGATGTCGCTGACATCAACTCAAGGGATGTAATTGAGCTCATGCTCATTACGCAGGTGCGCTCTGGCAAATGGCTTGTGGGCTCTGTTGTCCCTCTCTGCCGCTTTGCCCTCTCTTTGTGTCCTTCCTTTTTCCCCAATGGGTAGATTCATGTTGCATGCTCTTTGGAATGACTTGCCTGCCTGGCCTGCTGTCTTCCCTGCCGGTGGCCTGTCTGTCTGGCCAAGTTGTGTTTTTGCTCAGAAGCAATCTCCCATCTCCTTCCACTGACATCTGTCTCAATTGTCCACTACTCAAAGTACTTTGACACCATGTCAGGCAAGTGCTGCTTTCATTTCTGCAAGTGTTCGTTTTTGTTGCTTCATGTGCATTTTTTTAGCAGGAATGTTGTAATGAAAAGGCTGACATCGCCTGCCCCCCTTGCAGCACTGGGCAACAACAAGGGGAACTCCACGGTCTTTTTGCCAGCAGGCCCAGGCGGTGTGAACGATATCCAGGGTCAGGTGTGTCTAATGCACACACGAGGCGCAAACAGTTTGGGGAAGACTAGCTTGCTGCCTTCGGCATATGTTTGTGAGGAGGTGCTTCAGTCTTGCCTTGCCTGCCCCACTCCTCAGCACAGAGCTCTGCTCTGCCA
>OZ017757.1:2683270-2760497 GCA_963969365.1 Asterochloris sp. CNOR1 | reverse complement strand
CCTAAACCCTAAACCCTAAACCCTAAACCCTAAACCCTAAACCCTAAACCCTAAACCCTAAACCCTAAACCCTAAACCCTAAACCCTAAACCCTAAACCCTAAACCCTAAACCCTAAACCCTAAACCCTAAACCCTAAACCCTAAACCCTAAACCCTAAACCCTAAACCCTAAACCCTAAACCCTAAACCCTAAACCCTAAACCCTAAACCCTAAACCCTAAACCCTAAACCCTAAACCCTAAACCCTAAACCCTAAACCCTAAACCCTGAACCCTGAACCCTGAACCCTGAACCCTAAACCCTGAACCCTAAACCCTGAACCCTAAACCCGAACCCTGAACCCCGAACCCTGAACCCCGACCCCGAACCCTGAACCCCGACCCCGAACCCTGAACCCCGACCCCGACCCCTGAACCCCGACCCCGACCCCTGAACCCCGACCCCCGAACCCCGAACCCCGAACCCCGAACCCCGAACCCCGAACCCCGAACCCCGAACCCCGAACCCCGAACCCCGAACCCCGAACCCTGAACCCCGAACCCTGAACCCTGAACCCCGAACCCTGAACCCTGAACCCTGAACCCCGCTGCAGATGCTCCTCACCACAGCATGGTGCAAAAGCTTGGTGCCTGAATGCAAAGTTTAGGCACCCTGCCGAGCTTCGCCCTTTCAACTGCTGTGCAACCTTCCCCACTGCCCTGGTCCATGCTGCTGCAAATGCTCCCCATCACAGCATGGTAATACAGAGAACATGCTGCTGTGCAACAGCTTGGTGCCTGGATGCATACTTCAGGCACTCGGCCACCTCAGTGCTGCGCAGCCTGTGAAGCTGAGATGTCTGCCTCTGATGGCAGTGACATTGAATGATTGCATCAAGACACTTTGCCCTGACAATAGCACTCTGTACATGCAGCCCTTCTCCTCCCACTTTCTTGGTCCATGTTGATGCAGCCCCTCCTCATCACAACATGGTGGTCTAGCAACAGTGAGCCCGCAACAAGCAGCCCGCCTCTTCCCACAGCCCTGACCCCATGCTGCAAGGACATTGAGTGCATGCTACTATGGAGTGTTGGTGCTTGTTGCAAGAAGTGGAGTGACCACTGCTGCATGGCTGTCTACCATCAAGGTCCAGCCGCAATGAGAAGCTGCAGGCTCACTGCGGATGATGAGTTCAACGAAGCAAACGGTTTGCTTCTCCCATGTGTTCAAGAAGACTGTTACAAGGACAGGAGTCTAAGCAAAGGAGTCATTTCAGCCTTTCACACCATAAGTGGCTAAACTGTAGCATCTGGTGCTACATGAACCCGAGAGATAATGTGGTTGTTCACAGGAATGCAATTCATACATAGGCTCATGTAGCATTGCAACTTGAATGCACACCTGTCAGAGCTCTGCTTCATTCATCAGGGCAATGTTGTTATGGGCGATGTTGTTATGGGCAAGGTTGCTATACAACATTCTCTGCCAAATACAACAAAGCTGCTGCTTGCTTGGCCTCAGCCCTTGCTTGCTGGGCCTCAGCCCTTGCCTGCTGGTTCTGGGCCACTGTAGGGATGTGCATAGGGGTGTGCTTGTGCCTGGCATGCAAGGTGTTGTCACTCTGTGTCTCCCAGGAAATGTGTTCTGGGTGGATGCATGAGTGGTTGCCACACAAGTGCTTGGGCACAAGCCTTGGAACTGCAGGGGGCCCATGCCTGGCATGGCAGATGAGGGTAGCCAACCTCACTGCCTTGCTGTTCCAGCTTCTGCCCGTGCGTTGCAGAGTCAGCCTGCAGTGTCCATTCTCCTCAAAAGCCAAGCCTTCTCCCCATCTGACCAGGAGCTTGCTTGGCAGCAGGCACGGCTGTTGTGGGATCCTGACCAGTGGCAGTTTGGGCTGCCGGCCAGTGGTGGCAGGAGAGGGCAGCCTCATGAGGTCTTCAATGCCCTTGATCTGGTGCTTGGCAAGCATCACTGGCACCACACACAGGGCGACCAGCTGCTGGATCTGAGATGCTGTGCTGGCATGGCTGAAGTCTGCTGGCAGCTGGGGCAAGGTGAGCTTGTGAAAGGGCCCTTGCAGCCAGCTTGGCTTGGGCTTGTTGCTCCACTGGCTGTCACTGAGGCCCTTCCAATCCTGCAACACCTCAGCCTGGGGTAGCACGGTGGGGCCTCTGCCTGCAGAGCAGGCCAATGCGTGTGGCCCAAGATTTGCTTTTGGACTGCAAGGCCGAGCCAAGCAATCACAGTATGCTCACACACCTGAGCGCGGCTTCCTGCTGGCGCCGGCTTCACCACCACTCTCATTGCTAGCCTCACGTACATGCTGCTCTGCACAGACAGTCCATTTCAGTCATTACACTTTGCCCAGATCACCTTGGGCTCCCAAGCAAGCCCGTGACCACCTTGACCATGCTGCACGCTGCCGCATACTATGCTAGACCAGCCTGCAATGTGGCTAATGCAATGCTTGTGCTTGCTGCTCCATGCCAGAAAAGCAGCCTTAGCAAGCGTGGCACAAAAGCCCTATCAGCATGCGGCCCAGGGCTCTCAGCACTGCAATCACGCCCAGCACTTAGTCTATCATGCTACCGCCAAGGGGTTGCAGCACTGCAACAACTACCCTCCTGATGCTGCCCATGAAGTTAGCCTGCCGTATGCGCACACGTCACCTTGAGACCTGGCAGCCAGAGGCTCACCCTGGCGGTGGCACTTGAGCCCCAACAGCCCTACTTACCTCACATGCTGTCCGGAACTCCAGTACACCAGTCAAGCCCAGCAGATCATCCAGAGTTTATGAAGCAGTCTTTGCTGGGCATGCTGGCTGCTATTGCACAACATCCTTGCAACGATGATGCATTTGCTCCAGCCAGGTGCTGCCCATGTGGGCAGGCTATCAACCATAGTTTTCCATGACACACCTCGGTGTGAAGCCAGCCTTCAGGGAGGCCCTTTCTGCCTGCCCATTATTACGGCGCAGCGCCGCTGACCATGATGGAGCTAAACAAGTTGCATGAACCTAGAGCATTGTACCACTGTATTCATGGCAGCTGCAGAACAACTGCGGCGGCATGGCCGTAGCCTACCCTGATCCCTCTGACGTGTGTAAGATTCTCTTGTGCGGAGGGCTGGCTTTGACACTGGTGCACCACTACATCCAGCTTGGCTCTGCAGTCAGCATGCCCACCTGACTGGCCCACCACAGCCTTGACTACCAAGTCACCGGGGGGCACCTTGGCAAGGCTGCTGACCCTCTGCCAGCCTTGGGGGTAACCTGTCCGCAGCCACAGAGCTGTTGTTGGTGGCAATCCGGCTTCAGCAAGCACCAGCTGAGCCAGGCCTCCCATGCCTGAAAGGATGGCATCTGAAGTCGAAGACCACTCCCGATCTGTCGGGGTCTGGGCTATCAAAGAGGGCACTGCAAACCACCTCACGCGTGTCATGGATAGTGCCTGCAGCCATACAGAGACCAACTCCCTTGCAGATCCTTGCATGCACTTGCATCATGTCTGCCTAGGGCAGCAGTGCAGGTCTACGCAGCTCACCCTACGGCCACTGGCGCAGGCCTGCATGGCAGAAGCACGTGCTTGCAAACGCTGCACAGATGGGTCTGCAGACACTTGGACATGCACATCGTGCCAGCCCAGTGGTCACTACTGAGGCAAAGCACCATGCCAGGTGTTACTGCGGCATGTCACATGGCACAGATGCCACAGCAGGACCAGCAGCACCCCTTTCTCCCAAAAGACTGACAGAGCGGACAGGTAATGCAGAAGCAACTGAGAAATCTAAATGCACTGATGATATTGCCTACATCGATTCAGGAGAGGGGGACAGGGATGCGCATGCTGCAACACGAGGACTGGCAGTGTAGATCGACCCTTTTGAGTCCAGAAGTGGCGCACACCTGTCCACAGTCGCTGTGGACACAGCACTGCAGGGACGCCAAAGAAAGTTTAATTGACAGCATGGAAACCGTCAACAAGAACAGTCTGGCTGAAACACCTAACACCCCTGGATCTAGCTAATCCTATCAGCTCACACCCGGAACACGACAAATTATGCACAAAGCAACTGGGCCATGCCCTCCGCACAACATCAGTTATCGAGGGCACACCTGTCCGCCTGTCTGGTGGTAAACCCCGAACCCCGAACCCTAAACCCTAAACCCCGAACCCCCCAAAACCCAACCCCGAACCCCGAACCCCGAACCCCGAACCCCGAACCCCGAACCCCGAACCCCGAACCCCGAACCCCGAACCCCGAACCCCGAACCCCGAACCCTAAACCCTAAACCCTAAACCCCGCATGGTCATATGAGCATGCGTTGAGGCACCTCACCCACCATGGTTGCTCACTCGACCCTTGCTGGTTAGCTGAATGCCTTGACCGCAGGCAAATGCAACGAGCAAGCAGTGCATTGCCCTTTCATGTAGCTTGGAATACTGCACTCACTGACCTTCACCTGCTGCTGCTGCTCCACTGCTCCCCTCTTCAGTGCTGCATCCATTTGCAGCTGCTGGGGCTGCCTCCTGGAGCCCCATGATGTAGCACACCGTTGCCGAGCCCTGCTGAAGACTTTCAAGTGGATGTGAGCCACTCCTGGGGGCAGAAGACCGTTCTGCTCCTGCAGGGGCATATGGCAGAGGGTTGCATCTGGGACCCTGGCCTGTAATGCAGGACTGTGACTGCCGACCCCCTTCTGCATAGCATAGCGATCTGGCAGGCTGTCAATTTGTAGCTGCAACAGTAGGCAGCTTGTGCACACCTTTGGGTACACTGTCGACTGCCAATGCCCAGCCTGTGGCTGCAGTATCTGCTTACGTAAAGATGTGGCAGGGCAGGGCATAGGACCAGCTGCAAGCGCAGCAAACAACGCAAGGTAGCCTTCACTGACCTGCTTCAACTTCTAGCACTGTTGCACTGGCCAGCGCTGCGTCTGCCAGGTCCTGCAGCGTGTGGCAGTCCGGCACACTGGGGCCTGCTCCTGACACAAAGGGGACCCTCACACTGCGTATCCTGCTCTGTCGAGCAGCTGTCTCATCAGGGCTTTCAGCTGAGGCTGGGGCCTTGCGCTTGCGCTGCTGCCGTGACTGTGCATATTCTGGCCCTTGAGTGGCTGCCAGCTTCTGTGCCCCTGCGGGGCAAAGCACTGAAGCTGTGTCTGTAAGTGCTGCATGGCGCCTTAGCCAACATTCAGTGCAGTTCCAACGGCGCAGTTGCGCCACTGTCTTTCAGCCTGTGTCTGCCCGCCTGGGAGGCAGGTCATGACTGTATGGATGCAGCGCATACTCTGTTGCTTTCAAGTTCTGTGCCTGGCTTAAGTGTCTGGGCACCGGTGGATGTAGCAGGGCAGGGCATTGCATCACGCCTCCGTATCTGTAAGGAAGAAGTGCAGTCACAGACCTGCTCCGGCACCATCCTCTGCCAAGGCCTGCTGCAGATGGGCAGATGTCCCTGCCTTGGTGAGGCTTTCGGCTTCATCAAGGCTGCCCGCTGCTGGTCGTGCCATGCCTGGGGCTCCAGTGCCTGACTCCAGTGCATTGCCAGCAGCGAGCATCTTCTCCTTGCCCTGCTTCTGAGCCTTGTCCTCAGCAGCGGCACCTGTCTTCAGAACCCTGGCCCCTCCCTGTGGGCAACATGAACAGCTGTGAGAGGTTCTGTGCAATCCTGTCAGCAGGGGTCAGCATCTCATAGAGCTCCCCCTGCTGGGATCATGTTGAAAAGGATCGTGTTGGGGATTTGCAGGACAGCCAAGAAGAACACATTCTGATGACAGAGCTCATCCCCAGAGACAACAGACCTGTCGCTCCTGCCCATCCCTCCTGTGCTTCCTGAGCTTCCGCTGATGCCCTTTTGCAGCACTCCAGAAGCCCGCCTCATATGTAAGAGATGGCTCCGCATTTGTATGTATGGGCTCAGCTCTGCAGCCCACACGCAGACGTGGCATGCTCTGTTTGCCCCTGTCACAGTGCTACGCTGCTGCAGACCGCGGCAGCATACAGGTCCAATGCCTTGTGCGGCATGAGCAGCACCTGTGCACCACAGAGCGCAGTCCCAGAAGCAGCCATGCATCATGAAGCCAGCCTACTTCACCAACAGAAGAGCATGGGCATGGGGCTGACCTCCTGGCCTGATGCGCACGACCAGCAGGAAGGGCCAGTTGCCAACCCAAGCAGGTAAAAGCGTGCAGGTGCACAGGCGGTCAGCGCCCTGGGCAGCTCCGCTCATGGGATTCGGGTGCAGGGTCGTTGATGAACGCGTCTCATTGCCGTAGCCATAGACACTGATCATCACTGAGCTGTTGCAGTTCTGCAAGCAAAGATGGTCTTTGCAGCCGGGCTCGTAGGCGTAGGAGAACATGTCATGCCTGCCCCTGCGCCATCTAATGGGCAAAGGCGTCATTGCGGATACCATTTGCAGCTGCCCAGATGATGTGCAAAACAGACAACACAAGTAGACAGGTCAAACCAAGCTCTAAGGCCAGCAGCCAGGTTGGCCGTGTGTGGCTGTTCTTGGCACTCCTCTAGCAGTTTCAGGCAAAGCAACGCGAGATGCTGGACTCAGACAAGCTTCTGATACGGTGCTATCAGCCACATGACCGCTGGTTGAAGCATTCTTGCAGCTTTCATTCAAGCTCCCACCTATATGACCTTCTCTTATAGTTTTTGCGAAGTTGAAAAGGCAAACTCCACAACAAGGTCAGGATCAGGTCAAGGAAAAAGAAAGGCCATGACCCCACCTGCATAACCTTCTCCCTGAACTCCTCTGGCAGCTCCTCATACTCGACGTCTGTGCATACGCCTCAACTGCCTGCTTCCAAAGCAGCCTGGTCTCCTTCTCGTCCGTGGTGCCCTGGCTGAACCCGTGAGGCACATCGTGGTCAAGGTCCGTGTAAGCCTCGTCCACATAGTCGCTCACCACCACGAGACCACGGTACATGCCCAGGACAGCACCTACACAGCAACAAGTCAGGATGCATTGCTCAAGAACGCCTGGGCTGTCGTCTGAAGGGCACCGGGGGGGGGAAAGCATTGTCTGTAATTGTGCACATTGCCTGGCGATGTGTACAACTGCTAGATCTGGGAGTGCCAATGCATACCCTGGCAGGCACCTGCGCAGCGCAGCAGCCTGCATGATGCAGCAGTGGAGGTTTGCATCAGGGTGCAGAGGTGAGCCTGCAGTGGAGGTGACCAAAGGCCAGGCACAGGGTCAGAGGACAACTTCATGAAGTGGACAAGATGGCGCCTGTGCAGCACAGAGGGAGCCAGCATCGTCTAGGCGTGCCCGAGGCTACTGAGCCAGCAGAGCAGTGCATGCGCCAGGCGCTCTGTATGTGAGATACATGCAGGGCAAGCAAGCACATGTGACAGCCCAGGCAGCTTGTCTGAGTCGGCCAGCTGGTGATATAGGACCCAATGCAGCAGGTCTCATCTGAATAGGTTGCTACAGTTCTGCTTACCTGCAAACGCCGGGCTCATTTATCCGATATTGACAGCTGCTGGTGTAGGACCCAGCTCGAGCAGTCTCTCATGCCAGTGCAGTCCACTGATACACACCTGGCTTCTTCTAATTGTCCAGGCTGAAAGCACAGCGCTCATTGCGCAAAGCCATGCGGTAGTCACTCTGCGGCACCTTGCCCACTCTGAGCAGGCAGGGCAGATCCTCAGGAAGGCTGTTTATGTTGATGTGGTGACGTCTGCTGTGCCTGTCCCATGAAAGACAATGGTCAGTCAGGCCCTCTGTGCTGCTGATGGAACATTATGAGCCCCCAAGTGGAGTGCAGTGGTTGAGCTGCAACATTTCTGCACTCACTTCTTGATGTAGTCACTCAAATTTTGGACAATGGCAGCTGCAACCTTCCTGTCCCCAGTCTCTGCTTCCAACTTGTGCTTGGTCTCCTCACTGAGCTTTATCAAAGGCTTTGGCAAAGCCTTTGACTGTAGCTCACTGTACAGCTGGGCCTCATGTGGACCTAGGTACTGGCTCAGGACCTGCATGAACGGGTGCATGACCCCCTGAGCTGGTCTTGGAAGGGGCTCTGTGATACTGACAGGCAGGAGAGCCTGGAGACTGTGCCTGGGGCTCACCAGCTTCCAGCCTGGAGGAACTGGGGGCCTGGCATCCCCCACGCAGCCTGAGTCGACTGGCTTGTAGTCTGCTAGGCCTGATGGGAATTTCTAGGCATGAGCCTTGGCCCAACAGGCGTCTGGATCACCCTCCATATCTCCCAAAGATAGCGGCACTAGCTGTCAGGCTGGCACAGGAACAAGTCTCGGCATGCCAACCGGACTGTGCCTTCAGTCCCTGAGCATATCAGGAATATGCTGGCTGGACTGAGGCCGGCCAGACTTCAGGCGTGATCTGGATTAACCTTTACTGTTTAACTCTCTGTCATTCTCTCTTACATTGGGCTTGCATGTCCCGTACGGTGCTGGAAGTCAGGGATCTGCGCAGGGAGGTGCAGGGGCGGGTGATCATCACCAACCTCAGCTTCAGCATCCTTCAAGGAGAGACCCTCTTTGTGCGGGGCGCCAGCGGAGTTGGCAAGAGCCTGCTGCTGCGGTGCCTGGCCCTTCTGGATCCCCTGCAGGTTGGTGCAACAGTGCCAGTACCATTGCATCTAGCTGAGTTTGCGTCACTTCAGGGAGCCAGGACGGTGCACATGCCCATGTCTGACGGGTTCTGATTCTGAGCACTGCAACACGGTGGCCATAAGCTGTTGCTGCACTGCAACATGTAACTCGTATGCCTGTCCCAGGCACACACACCTTGCTGCATGACGATGAATGCTCTGCAGGCAGGGACTCTCACACTCGACGAGGAGACGCCACAGCACCTGGGGGTGCCGCAGTGGAGGTCTTTGGTCACATACGTGCCGCAGTCCAGGGTGCAGCCAAAGGGGACCCCATCTGAGCTGTACTTCACTGCACAGGTGAGACGCAGTGCTTCACTCTGTTGAAGCATGGGCTGAGGGTGGCTTGTTAAGCCCTTCACCAACTTGGGTTCCAGCAGTCCTGTTGCGGCCGCCTGCTTAGAATGATCACCATGCGGACCTGGAGGCATTCAGGGCGTAGCATGGCGTCACTGCTGCCAGGTCTCACCTGCACCTGCCAGCAACAATGCAAGCCCACTGAAGTAAGCAGATTGACACTTATATAGTAGGCAGCACTGCACAGGGCATGTGTGCATTTCTTGCACTGTGGATAGGCCTCAGAAGGGTCCTTGCTACTTGCTGGCTCTGGCAATGGCTGCTGTCCACCTGCCTGCAGCAATTTAAGGCACAAAAGGGTCGCGAGCGTGGCGATCTGCCTGCGCTAGTGTCTCAGCTGGGTCTTGACCAGGGAGTCCTCAACCAGCCGTGGGTGGAGCTTTCGGTGTGTGCTGCAGTTTCAATTGCATTGTGGCTGAGCAGACTGCCTGGCAAACATCCTTCTCTACAACCTGCATCCTGCGGCAACGCAAATTCATGCACATAAAGCTGCACACACTGTCAGCAGCATGCACAGGGCATCAGGGAAGCTGGCTAGTCCTCGGTCACGAATTGCATGTTCCTCTGTCACTCCGAGGCCCTCTGATGACCCTGGGTGTCCACATGAGTTTGTGCTGTGGCGGCCTCTCCCTGCAGAGAGGTGTATTACAGTGGGGTGGCTGCTGTACTCACCTTGAAGCCTTGTTCCTACTGCAGAGGTCAGCAACAGTGCGGCAAACATAGGGCCGCACTGGAGCCAGACGCGCTTCATGATGCGTCTGGAGGGGATTGGGTCTTCCACCTGCTCCAGGGGAAGCTCACAACCAGTGACCTTTTTCATCTGTTTTGTGACCCAACTTCATGCTGCAGGGGCGCCAGCTGCAGCAGACTTGCCTTGGATTGGCACTCATGCTCATTCCCTGCTGCAGGGGGGCCAGTCACAGCGAGTAACCCTCGCCATTGCCCTTGCCCTCAAGCCCAAGTTCCTGCTGCTGGACGAGCCTTCATCAGCACTTGACCACGACTCCACCCTGAAGCTTGAGCAGGTGCTCAAGGACAGCGGGTGTGGCCTGGTGTGGGTCACCCACGACGACAGCCAGCCAGGCAGGGTCGGCGGCCGTATCATTCATCTACCTCTAGGTGAGCAGGCTTGTTAGGCAGCAGGACCCGGCTGACTGCCTGCACAGAGATGACTGCCTCAGGGACTGACATGGTGTTGCCCTCACGAGCAACAGGCATGGCACCAGGCGCCCAAAGCAGGCAGGCTCGAGCATCTGAGGCAGGTGCTCATAGAAAGCAAGCGTGACCGCTGAACTGTATGTGTCATGAGGTGGCTGCCTTAGTACTGATACAGCAGTCAGGGGTTCATTGCCTGGCAACAGGCTGGTGTTGGAAGTTGCATGTGACTATCTGGCCTTTATTTTCTCCCATTGCACAATCAGTGTGGTTTTTGCCTTCGCACTGTTGTAGGCACTGAGATGGCAGTGGAGCACCTGCTAGCCTCCCCACGCACCACGGAGTACGGTGGACTTGCCCAGCCACCTCAGCAAAACGGCGGGGGCTGAGAGTCTCCAGCAACCTCCCCATCAGATCCATCACAGCTCCTGCACCTGCAGTTACATCACATCATCCGCGCCTGCCCTCCCACATCAGACACCTCCCACAGCATCCCTCAGGCAGCACTCACGTTTCTTTTTCTGAAGAGGATCTGGCCCCAGGACACACCAGCTGCTCGCCTGCAAACCCCAAGCCACCAGCCTCCCCAGATCTCCAGCAACATGGGCCAACGGCTGGAGGCATGAAGCCCACAGCATGAGCAGCAGCCTGTCTCCACACCCTGCCGTGCCTGCCTCGGTGTCAGCCATCCTTCGCCAGGATGATTCAGGCGCAGCGCAACAGGCAGCAGCCTACCTGAGCCCCCTGGTCATTGCTATTGCAGCTGCGCTGCTGCTGCTCAATGGGCTGGTGTCCCTCTGGATGTCCCTGGGACTGCACAAAAAGATTGCTGTGTCAGCGCTCAGGTGGGCCGCCTTGCTTGTGTCCTTCTGCGCACTGCAACAAGGAAGGGGACACAGCGTCCTCTAGGAGGAACATGAGCTCCAGCTGCAGTGTTGAGTACCTGAGCATATCACATGGGACAGCCTCTGCCGCCACACCGTTTGCTGTCTTTGCTGTCTGCCAACAGCTCATTGCAAGTTGCTGCCTGCACCAACAAAGTTGCTCTGCACTGTGCTGGTTGCTGTGGTGCATCTCTGTCTGTGCATTCATCTCATGGCTGCCAGGTGCCCTGCAGATGTGCCATCCAGCTCACCGTCCTGGGCTACATCCTGGAGCCGGTCTTTGCCTTTGATGCGTGGTGGCTGGTCGTCATCATCTGCATCTGCATGTTGCTCATCGCAGCGGCAGAGGCGGTGTCCCACCCCACAGCTGCTTACCAGGTGACGGCCCCAGCTGCCTGCTGTGTAGGATTTGATCCTGAGGCAGCCTGCCCCAGTGCAATCGTTGGCCTGCTGCTATGTATCTGCCACCAAGCAGCCTTTGTTCCTTGGGGCTGTTACCATCTGGAGTGCTTGAGCTTGCGGCATGATCTGCTCAACTGCTTTGATTGTGCAGACCATCATATCTCAAGTCACGCCTCCCGCTGCAGGGCATGCTACTCCATGTCCTCAGCGCTGTGGGAGTCAGCTCAGCTGCCGTGCTCACCTACGCCCTCCTGCTCGTTGTGCACCCCACCCACTTCCTGCAGGCTCAGTACGCCATCCCAGTCCTGGTGAGTGTGGCGGTCAGGGCTAAGTTTGTCTGTTTGTCATTTCGCCATAACACGCCTGCTGGCTGGACCCTGGGCCACAATGCAGAGCCAGAGACTCTTCAGGCATGGCTGTGGCAGTTGTAGCAGTCCTGTTGCTGCTTGCCAGTGCATTCAGAAACTTGATTGCTGCAGCAGTTTGAGCATGCTGCAGGGCTGAAGCGTCCTGCCTGATTGCCTGCAGTGAGCCAGAACAGGTGGCCTAGCCCACAATTTGAACTAAGGCCATCTGCCTTCAGCCATTTGCGCAGCACTGATGTTGAACTCTGCACAAGCTGAAACCCACCTTGATGCTCGCACCGCATCTGCAGGGGATGCTGCTGGGCAACTGCATCTCTGGAGTCAGCATCGGCCTTGCTGCAGTGATGGAGGAGGTGACCACAGGTGCCTCCAGCTCTGCACTGCATGTGCTCATGCATAGCAGTCTGGATGCTGCCGCAGTTCCCTGACATAGCGCGTGGCCAGCTGCTCACAGGCAGAACTTCTGGCAAGCTGGAAGTCGGACCTGATCTCAGCACTTATAGCTTGTGGACATGCCATTGCCAGTAATGCAGCATGCGACCCTGCGTGCCTCTGCGTTGCAAGCGCTGTCCTCGCTTGTCGCGTGTATCCATTGCTTCAGTCTTGATCGTCGTCTGGTCTGCTGCATAGGACAGTGCTTACCAATCTGTTTGAAGCAGTCTCGTCTGCACCTGCAGGCCGGCACAAGGTTGAGCTGCTGATGTGCTTGGGGGCCAACAGGTGGGAGGCCACCAGAAGCCTCCGGCAGCGATGTTTGACGGCTGCTCTTACGCAACAGCTCAACCAGATGGGCACAATGGGACTCGTCACTATCCCAGGTGGGGGTGTCTGTAAGGTCCTGTGCGGTTGGCAGTGCGTTCAGGGATGCTTCAGAAAGGATATGGCCATCTGTGCTGCAGTGTCTTGTGCAGCCTCTCAGGCTCAGTAAGTAATATGGAGGCAGCACTGGCCTGCATTTTGTAAGCACATGTGCCACCCGGCTGTGTCTTTGTGCCTCATGTGGACCCGGCTGCCCGGCGGCTCATGACCCGCCTGGCAGCTTGACCGCCTTTGACGTCTGAGACACATTGCTTGTGCTGATGCAGGCTTGATGAACGGTATGATGCTCAGCGGCACCTCGCCCGTGCAGGTCAGCCTGACAATCAGGCTCTACTACCTGTGGCCACCTGTTGCATCTTTACACCGTCCAACATCCTCACCAGGCGCCTGCACATTATAAGTAAAATCCTGCTGCAGCATTTGATGAGTGCTATGTTGTCATGCTGTCCTGCTGTGACTCTGGAAGCTGAGGTTGACCCATTCCTGCGCAGGCAGCCCGCTATCAAATTGCCCTGGTCTTCCTCATATCAGTGGCCACTTGCCTGGGGGCTGCGGGCAGCGTGCATCTGGCAGTACTGGTTCTGCTGGACCGGAAGCAGCAGCGCCTGTGCTCTGAGCGCATTGTGCCTCGTACCGGCAGGGGCACTGGCGTTGCGCAGTGGGTGTCTGCCCAGACCGTGTGGGTGAGGCTTGCTCATGATTAAGCAGCCTCCTTCTTAGTACACACACTCTGCTCTGTGCATTCAGGTGTTGCCTTTGTGCCTGCTGCAGGATGCCTCTTGTTTGCAACACCTGTGTTCAGCGGTTTCGGAGCCTGCAGCTCACTCACTCCTGCTGGGATGGAGCGCGTGCAGCGCATAAAGTGGCATGGGAAGCTCCTTGCAGCTTGAGGCACTGCCTTGCCGCTGCAAGCCTGCAGCGTCATCAGCAGTGCGCATTCCTGTGCATGCAGGGCCTGCATGCAGCCTACAGGGGCACTCGAGTAGGCCTGCGGCGCCTGCGCCTGGTGTGGAGCCAGCGCGCGCGCCTCTTTAGGAGGGGCAAGCACCCTTTTGCTTCTGTGCAACACCAGGTGAGGCTGTGCTGTGCTACTGGGTGGAGCAGGTCTAGAGCAGTATTTAGTGGACAATCAGGTGGGCCCCGTGTGTTGCTGGTGTGTGGGTGAGGTCCAGCTTACCTTGCTTATGCCGCACTCAGCCTGATTTGCAGTATGACCTAGCAGCAGCTGCAGGGCAATCGCTGCGGCTGCAGTGTGTGCCCTCCTGCCTGTTGCAGAGGGTATGGCCCCGGCAATGAACATGCAGGCCAGGACCTGCTGAGACAGAACCAGGGAGCATAACACTTGGGCATCCATGAGTGTTGGAAAAAAGCTTGTGAACACTAGATGTTGTGCTTTGGTTGCAGCACGACGAGGACAATGATGCTGAGAGTACTGTGTCAAGCCGCCTGCGGGAGGTCATCATTGGACAGGGTGATAATGACAGCATGAGCTACGCACCCAGCGGAGTGCTCAGCGATGGGGATGGGCCCAGTGAGCTGCCTCTGTTGGACACAGCGGACTCAAGCAGATTACCCCTGTTTGCACGTCGAAGCACGTCGGGCGACCTGAACGCTGGGGGCTCTTCTGGCAATGAGCAGCAAATAGGCAGATAACATTGACCTGGGCCAGAGCAGTTTATATCTGGAATGAGTGGAAGAGTCTCGGCAAGGCCAGAAGCCCCCAAGCAGAAGGCAAAATGCTGCCCTCTGGGCAATGACTCCTATCTGCTTTCTCTTGCCAGGGGATTCTGATTTTGTAATTCCACTTCCTTTCCACACAAGCTGAAGGCCATGCCTTGAAACGCCCTCGATGGTGGCTGTATAGCCTGAAAGCAAGCCATGGGTCCAAGGCCAAGGGCACAACCAGCAGGGATGGCATCCCTGTTGGGACTGATCTATGTGATTTTTGTGCTGAGCACAACAGCAGGTAGTCACGTTATCGAGTAAGACACAAGACCCCACCAAGCGAGCGAAAAATTGCTGATACAATCTTGTCCCTGCAGATGGAGTTGCAGGTGCTCAGCCCAGTTACAATAGCTCGGTGCCCTGGTGAGAGGCATTTCCACTGGGCCAATCCGATTGCTGCCAATCTGGAGTGGCGGTGAGTCAACTAGCCTCCCTGGCTCATGTTGCGAGCCGAGGCCTTCTTCTCTGCTGCAGGATCCAGATCATCAGCTGGAAGCCGCGAGCCTTTGTGTACCACAAGTTTCTGTCTGAAGGAGAGTGCGATCACATAGTCAAGCTGGCCAGGCCACAGGTGAAACGGCCTTCACCCTGAAGCCAGCCAGAAAGCTGCATTTCAGGGCAGGCATGCGCCACCACTTACTCAGAGCGCCTGCCTCAAACAAGCAGCATGCAAAGCTCTGCTGTTGTGAGTGGAAGACAAAGTGGTACGCTGGGCACCTTTGCTGGGCACCTTTGCCCCTCAGCTGGCAGCTGGCGTCAAGCCTAGGCAGCTTCAAAAGTCTTGCTAAGCCGTGTCAAATTGTCTGGCAGTGTATGGCAGCTGCTTCAGCCACTCCCTTGAGCACTTCTGCAGCTCAGGCTGCCTGTGGCTGCTTCTGGCAGGATGCTGTTGCAATCCTTGTGAGCCCGGTCCATCCCCAAGGCTGCCTTAGGTGGTCTGTGGCAGTACGTTCAGCTGATTCATTCAGCATCATCCGAAGACTGCACTTGACAACCTTTTTTTGCGACTCCCACGAGCTCTTTATAAGTTCAAGGCTGCTCACCAAGATCGTCTGCCCAATGTGCTGCTCATCCCATGCCTGTTGCACTGACCACAGGGGCTATACAATGGTCTCTCACTGCAGCTGTGCCTGGGCGTGCACTTAGGCATGCTCAGCCTGCTGTGCAGATGCGGCGGTCCACAGTGGTGGGCGACGGCGGCAAGAGTGTGGCTGACGGCATCAGGACTTCCTATGGCACCTTCATCAAGTAAGCTGCCTGCAGGTTCCTTGCATCACAAAGCCCCTCGATCTGCACAGAGTATTCTGCCTTCATCTTCTGCCTTACTGCTCTGTCCTGGAGCTCCTTTGCATCATGCAGAGGCTTTGGGGCAGCCACAAGGCCATGCTCTCTGCATACCTCTGTCCTGGTTCAAGGCGGGCAGGTGTTGTCCTGCCCTTTTGGGTCTGTACATGCTGTCAGGCAGGGCACAGGCTCTCTGGGCAGCTAGCAGGACGTCTGCACTCACACGCAGCAGCACCTGCCTGCCGCCTGGCCCTGCTTATGCCCCTTGTGTCTGCAGGCGGGCCACTGACCCGGTGATCACCCAAGTTGAGCAGCGTCTGGCCAACTGGACCATGTTGGTGAGTCTTGGACTCATGGTTCCAGCCTCTGCTAATTCACAAGCCACAGTATGTGCATCCCAGACCTGATTCAGCTGCCAAGCATGCAGTCTCTTTGCAGCCTGTGCTTTCTGGCTTGGCTGAAAGTGCCATGCCGGGTACAATCAGGAGCAGCACACAGACAGATACGGCTCAGATGCAGCGCAATGCCTTTGTTGCCAGTGCAGCGGCTGCATGTGGAACCCTGGCCTGTGCAGCCTGCTGGCTGCATGCACAGCCTCTCACCTGCCCAACAAGGATGCATCACAACATATGAGTTCGCAGGTGCACACAGGCAGAATGAAAGAGTTTTTGCCCACTACGTGTGAATTGTCAGCACAACGGCCAGGGCACCTTACCTCCTGCTTCAGGGCGTTGATCACCAGGAGGACTTGCAGATCCTGCGCTATGGGGTGGGCCAGAAGTATGGTGCGCACTACGACAGCCTGATCGAGGACACACCGCGATTGGCCACGGTGCTCATGTGTGAGTGGGAGGACCATGTGCCATGCTAAGGTGTTGTGGCCTGCAAGCCATTCTGCCTGCAAGCCAACATTAGCGCCCTCCTACATTGCCCAGCAGACGTTTCAAAGGCTTGCTCTGAAGATGTTTTGCGCGGCCACTTTGCTCTGTGCAAAGCCCTTGGCATGGCAAACCCAATGACGGGCTGCGTCTCAGCCAGCTGTGCGCCAGCAAGCTGAGACATGGGAGGAAACGGCGGAGGAGCTCAGATGCTATGGCCTGTGTGTGAGGTGTTGCTGGACCTTTGAACCTGCAGCTTCAGGAGCGCTCAGGGGTGGCATTTGTAGAGCATAGATGTAGAGCATGGACATAAACACGCCTCATGACTGCCCCATGCCTGCAGACCTCTCAAACGTCACCCTTGAAGGCGGCGAAACTGCCTTTCCTGAGGTCAGCCTTGCCTGCACCCCCCGAGGCACTGACAACTGCTGCTGCATCCCAGCCTGCCATACAATTTCTGGAGGGCTTGCTGCTGGACGCCATTCTTGAGCCTTACACTTGGTCCCAGAGCGCCCAAAGGAAGCATGTCTCTGTGGGCAAAAATGAGCTTTCGGCCCAGCCTGTGCTGCCTGCGCACCTGGTGTTGGCTGAACTATGACTACCTGTGCAGCCTGCAACAGCTGCTGAAGTGCCCTGTGCCTGGTCTGCAAAGCCAGCTCTGCCTGCTGACACACAGACCCTGCCGTGCTGCAGAACTCGGAGTGGGTTGACCCTGCGCTCAGGGAACACTTTGGCCCCTTCTCGCCCTGCGCAGAAGACCACGTAGCCATGAAGCCCAAAAAAGGTGACCATCAGAATGAGCTGCACAGGTGCTGCCCTCTGCCGCAGGCTCCCCAGTGCGACCAGAGAGCAGCAGATGCTGTGGCCAAGCACCTGCTCTTGTTGTTGTGACCAGGCAAGAGTGGACACGTGCTGCAGCATGCACAGGGAGCAGGGGAAGTCCTTGCACCCTGAAATGGATGTGTGTTCCCCTGTGCCAGCACAGCCCCAGGGCCGATGCTGCAATGCGCAAGCTCCAACCACTTCAGCGTGGTCCTGTGGGCAGGGAAACGCCCTGCTGCTGAGAGCAAGCCAGAAGACACCCCTCTATAATGCAGCGACCAGCCTGGGCCATGCTTCTGAGCATGAGCCCTGCTGCTCAATTATATCACAGCTGGCCTTCCTGTGTGCAGGGGACGCCCTGCTGATCAGGGCGGCCAGCCTGTGTTCTACTGCTGGGCTTGGGCAGCCTGGCATGCCCTCATGCAGCGGATGAGGCAGGGCTGTGAAAATCCGGCGTGCTCCTGCAGCAGAGGCTGTGCACGGGTGGAACGAGTCCTGCTCACTTTCACTTCAATTTCACATTCACCATGTCCACAGTTTCTGCACCTTCCTGTGTGCAGGAGACGCCCTACTGTTTTACAGCTTGGGCCCAGACGGCAAGACGCAGGACCCCACATCAATGCACACTGGGTGCCCCATCATCAAAGGCACCAAATGGACAGCAACTAAGTGGGTCCACAGCGGGCCCTTCCACCCAGAGTGGCTCAACATCACTACCCCAGTTGAGGTGAGCAAGCTAGTGTCTACATCCCGCTGGCGGCTTCAATCCAGGCCTGTAACACTTGTCTGGCGCTTGTGCCTTGGCTTTTCTTCGCCACCTGAAGTTTCCAGTGGGGGTATGAGGTACACAGGCGGGCCAGGAGCCTAGAGAAGATTTGTGAGGACCTGCACTTCAGACGGCACTGCAAGTCCTGGCCTGCCACAATCTGCTGCTGCGGCACATCGTCCTCTGCCTGTGGAGGCAGGTAGCTGATGCATTATCATTATGAAGCCTTTACATGCCAAGGACCATCCAAAATTGTTTAGGCCTGCCTCCTGCAGGACTAAGAGCACGCAAAGGTGCGCCTGGTCACCCGCATCAGCTCTCTATGCTGGCCTGCACATCAGGGGAGACACCATGCAAGGGTGTAGGCACTGCCGCAGTGATCAGCTGCGCCTCGCACTGCCAGTGATCTGCTCTGCTGCCCCCTGCAGATCGCAAGACATGGTCCGGACAACCGCATGGCCACCACAAGCCTTGCGCCTCCTGGGCTTCAAGGACAGAACGAGCAGCATCTTTCACACTACAGCCCTCTCCTTGTTCCCTGCAGCTGGTGAATGACAGCCCAGAGGATTGCGTGGACACCCACCAGCTGTGCGCCTCCTGGGCAAAGGATGGGGAGTGCGACAAGAACCCGCTGTACATGAGCGGGGACAGCTTCAACCTGGGACGCTGCCGAGCCAGCTGTGGCGCCTGCGAGCTCTGTGCCTCCGAGGACCTGGAGTGCCGCAAGCGTAATCGCGTGAACGCTGGGTTCCTGGCTCTGGATGAAGTGGATGAGTGAACAGGGCTGTGGACAGCGTCTGTGCCCGCACACAATGCACAAAGCTGGAAGCTTGGCTATGGAAGGCCTGCACAGATAGCCATGGCTATATCGGTCCAAAAGCTGGATGTGACGAGCACAGCAGAACATAAGCTGTAGAACTTCTGGTTTTGAACAAAGCACTATACAGATGGACAGTATCAGTCAGCTGCCCCATTTTGTTGCAATTCATTGATCCTCTGCTGGTTTGCATTGACCCTGCACAGGCAGCACAGTCTGGCGCATCCCCCTGCATTGGTACACCTCCTCCCCTGCCACACTTGACTTGAGCGCCGTCACGTGCAAGCACAGCCTGCAGCCTCCCCTGAGGGTGACATTCACACCAGGTGCTGCTGCCTCCTGAAACACTTCACTTCCAGGGCTGCCTGCAGCAGCATGCCTGACTGCCTGCTGCAAAACCCCTGAGCTCCATAATGTCCAGCTCACTTTCCATGGGTAAGGTACCAGATTGCCCTGCCATGAGCACCAGACCAGGAGCCGCCCAGGGGGCAGATTTCATAAGCATGCAGCTTGCTGCATGCAGGGCATTACATGTGACAGCATGTCTGTGTTGGGCAGAGCAGGACAGAACTGCTAGAACAAAAGCTTGGTGCTGCTTGAAGAAGGTGGCTGACTGCTAGCCACAATGATGGTACAACAGCTTTGCTGCTGGGCTGCTCATCGTTCCGCTTCTCGCTGCGTTTGCTATCGGTGCTGCGTGGTCTGGGGGAATTTCGCCTAGTCGCCCTTCCTCCTGAAGCTGCAGCCCTCAGTGAGCCTGGCCTTGCCACCTGCAAATTTCAGGCAGATGTTCAGCAGCATGCCCGTGAGTGCCTAAGCCGCAGATCAGAGCATCAAGAAGCAGGCAGCAGCTCACCAGTGGGTGTGCAGAGGATGGTGCTGCAGTTTGTGCAGGTGACCACAGTCTGGCTGTGGCTGAAGACTGTGGTAATGTTGAAGCAACCCTGGCATTTGACGTCCATGAAGTAGCTGTTGGGGGACTGGACCAGGCGCTTCAGCTTGTGCTTCTGCTGCTCCACCTCCTTGGGAGGGTGCAACAGATCAATGTCTGCTGCCAGCACCATGTTGCAGGTGTGTGATCTGCTGTGGCCTGCTCTGGGCTTCTGGCTCAGGTGGGTGTCGTGCCGGGGGCGGCTTATTTGTTTCTATTTAATGCAGCCGAACGGCTGCCAGGGTTAGGTCTTGAATCGGTTCCAAAGGGCAGGGGGGTTCGAAGTTGTTGGCTCAAGGTGCTGAGCCCATCCCACAGCAACTATAAAGGAGAAAGTCCTCTTAAAGCAAGATCAGAACATGGGCCCTGCTGACAGCTTAGCCCTGTACCACCGTATGAACAGCTTGCCTGAGGTCCAGGAGATCATGGATGCGCTGATGCGAGCCACCACCTGCAGCAGAGGGGCCTGGCTTGGTCAGGCAGGCTGTTCTTCAGTTGATGCATGGGCCTGTTGAGAGGCTGCACCTCAGCTCAGGCCCCCCACCAGATGTGCAGCAGCGTGCTGCAGGGAGATGCTACAGGCTGGGCTGGGCCGCTTCCCTGATGTGCAGCAGCATGCCGAGCACAAAGAGAAGCAGATGGGCGCTGCTTGAGTCAAATGCCAGTCATTGGGGTGGAGACATGCCGAGGAGGAGCCAACACTGACAAGCCAGCAGGATGCCGCGTGACACATGCAGCCTTGCCAGGCGGTGGCTGGCTGCTAATTTGAGCACTGATGCTGTCTCAGCAGGCTGTGCAGTGTGACAGATGCGCCAGGCTCACCAGGTGGATGAAAGCAGCAGCTCAGCCAGCATTGCGTGCTGTGCAAACAAATGCGCAACACTCAGGGCCCTCACCCAATGGTTGCTGGTGGTTGTGTTGACACACGCTCCTGGAAAGGCAGCAACTGTGCGGCAGCAGCATGCTGTGCAGAGAGACGCGCCAGTCTCATGGCCCTGACCAGGTGGTTGCTGGTGATTGTGAAGAAGATATGCAGCAGAGGAGCCAGAACCTGGGCCAGGGCAGCAGCAGCATGCCAGGGCAGGCAGCTGCACCCAGACTTGCCAGGTGGTTGCTGGTGGTTGTGATGAAGACGTGGAGGCTGCCATCCTCGTGCATCAGGAAGCGGATGGTGGCTACAGCTGTTGATGTCAGCACAATGGTCACATATGTGATCCACATGGCCACGAAGAACACAAACCGCTTGTTAGCCACCTCGCTGGCCTGCACAGCAAGACAATGCAGAATTTAACGCTGGTCTGCTTGGGCAAGACTGAGGACTGGCGGTGACGACCGCCAACGCTGCCTCCTCCAGGACTGCAAATTGCTGGCTGAAAGCACCCCTGTACTGCTGGCCTTCAGCCTTCCATCCTTGTGAGCAACAGCGCTGCACTGCTGCATTGCTGCTGCATGTTGCTGACAAATCTGCCCGCTCAGCCCCATGCACATCAGGAGGGCTGCCTGCCTCAGAACTCAGTGTAAGGACGGCGCCAGCCTCGCAGCTGGGGACAAACCCTGAGGGCATGGTAGACTGTCTGCACAGACTGCGATGGACTGCGCGCGCATCACTTGTCTGGTGCAAAGGGTAGTGGCACTCGCTGAGTGATTGGCAACAGCACTGCAGTATCTTGAAACCCACAGAGTCAACACATACACGCAGCTAGCTGCACATGGGCCCCCATCATGTGCTCACCTTCCTGATCTTCACATTGTTGGCGGCACTGACAGATGGGCAACAAGAGTGCAGGGGTGCCACCACAGGCGCAGCAAGTCCTTGCTGTTTGCTTGTGCATATGGCTGCTCTGCAAGTCTTGTGCACGTTGCAGATGTGCAACCACTGGATGATGACAGTTAGCACAGCTGTCCCCGCCACAACGCTGCAGATTCTGCAGCATAGCGCAACAAAGCGCATGCACATGGCTGTGCATAGCCCCGCCTTCCGGGGTTTGCACAAGTTGAAGACGACGCGCAACCCACAGGATGATGAGGGCCAGCACCGCAGAGACCCCACTGTGCACAATTGTCATGTCACTCACACATGGCCCTACAGGTGGTCACCCTGTTCTCAGTACTTTGGGGAGGGCTCAATGGCTGCACATGCCTGCTCCCCCTGCTGCAATGCAGTACACCGCTCACGTCTTGCGCGAGTTGAGGAATGTTCCACAGAACAACTCGCAACAGCGCTCCAGAGGCCCATGCCACCTTCCGTTTCTTGCACGAGTTGAGGAAAGCGACTGCCCACTAAGGAATTGGCAACAGCAATGCAGGAGCTCATGCACACATCTGCAAATGACCACCCACACTTCTTGGTCCTAATACATCAAGGATGGTGGTTTTAGCACTGCATGATCTGCAGCAGAACTGCAGGGGCACATGCATGTGGCTCCCACCTTCCGCGTCCTGCGCGAGTTGAGGATGGTGTGGCCCCACTGAATGATTGGTGACAGCACAGCAGAGGCGCCCCCAATGACAACCGCATCGTTCCGGTAGGGCTCTTGGTCGTGCACTTTGTGGCCCCTGTTCCATAGGTAGTCAAACAGTAGCAGGCCCCATCCCAGCGTAAGGCAGGCAATGTATGTGATGATCATCCTGCAGCAGAGGTTGTTCGGGCACTAGCCTGTGGCACCAGGTCAGCTGAAACACAGCACCAGAGACCAGACAAGCGCTTGGCAGCTGCATCAAGCAGGCCATCTGGCTGTGCTTCTGGCAGCAGCATCAGACAGGCCATCTGGCTGCATCTTTCGAGCTCGAGGGCAGCACCAGGGATCAGCCAAGCACTGGGGGGGTGCACCAAGCGTGCCAGGCGGCTGCACCCCGTGATCACTAGGGCCGGCAGGGCAGAGGTGCTGAGCACCAGCAGCTTGCAGCGGTGCAGCAGCTGACCCAGAATGCAGCACGTCTGGTAGAGTAGGCAGGCTGCACTCACCAATTGATCATTCTGTCAAACTGGTCAAGCTCATTCATATCTGCAGGGCAGATAGCAGAACCAATATTGGACTGGACGCCATACAGCGCTCATGCAGAAATCCCTCCTGATTGACAGCGGCAACATTTAGCATGTGCATTGATGGGTAAAAGCGGCCCACCAGGGAAGCTGTTGAGCTCTAACTGCTCTGTTTGACTACTCCTCAGACATCCCATGACATAGGGCAATGCTGCCGCAAGGCCAGTGCAGCCGCGAAGAACAGGTTTTTCCGCACTGCAGCCCCCATCACCCAGCAGTCAGCTGTGCTGCCGCAAAGCCTGGCTCTCTGCACTCCAGTGCCGCCCAGTCTGGCTGCAGCTCACCCTGTGCAGGCACTGCGTCAGGTACCCTACACCACTGCAGGCCATTCCAGAAGCAACAAACAAATAGAGCACACTCCCTGGCTGCAGCTCACCCTGCGTAGGCCTTGCAAGACGCACCCTGGACAACCACAGGGCAATCAAAGAGCAAGACTTTGAACAGTGGCCACTCAGAGCCGCTCATGTGGGCTCCGTTGTCACAGCTGCCACTGGCATGGCGCACCCCATGCACAGAGGAGGCTGTGGCTCCCACCCACTCACGTCCCCTGACAAGCAGTCTGGGTACTTCCAGCTGAGAAACCAGCAGGCTGTGCAGCACAGCTCACCCCTGTCAGTCCCCACACCATGCACCCCAGTTTGCATCCAGGCTGAGCACACAGGGCAACCAGCAGGCTGTGAAGGGTGGGGCACCCCCCATAGCCACCACGACAAGCACACGGGCACATCCAATGCTGCCATTCAAACCCACAGCACACACTGCTGTGCTGCATGACTAACCCCACTCGGCGCCCTTCTTCTTCTCGGGGATGTTCAGGGCCGCAGCAATGGCGTGGTGGTCGCTCTCATGCAGGGATGGTCGCTTAAGCAAGCTAAGCTGAGACTTGTCCTGCGGCACTGCTGTGATGCGTTCTCCGTCGCTGCTGCTCCTGCGTTGTCCTGCAGGCAAATGTAATGGAGGTCTGCACAGAGGCTGTGTCAGTGAGGATGCAGTTGGGACAGCAGCCCCTGTGCCACAAGCATTGCAGCAAAGTGATGCCCCAGGATCAAGTCAGCGCACTTCACTCAGCAGCAAGCATGCTTGACAGCACTTGGGGCTTGGTTCGACCTCTGCTGCTTTTTATTGAGGATGGTACACCAAGCTCGGCGGGCAGTCTTCCCAGCAGCAGGCATGCCTCCAGCAGCATGCATGTATCCAGCCTTCACTGATACAGCCACCCTGGGAGGGCCGTGCGGCGATGCACCTGGCCAAGCAGCACATGCCAGGCCACAAGCCCCATCGCTGCTGCATTGCCAAGAGCCCCACCATGCTCCACGTCGAAGGCTTCCTTCTTGTTGCGGGCTCTGTTGGAGGCAGGGTCACTGGACAACGCCTGCCCTTGCAGCAGGCCCAACCTCGGGGAGGCTGCAAGACAAACGCCAGGGATGTGAGGCACTGCTTGCAGACACACCTGCAGCGTGAGTGGCGGCCATGCACTGTTCAGGCAGCATCCCCCGCCCAGCAAGGCACCTGCTTCCTCCTCAAGGGCATATGGCTCCTCCATGACCCTGCCCCTTCCTGGCAAGCTGCTGGAGGCCTCAAAGCGGCTGCTTGAGAGCAGTCCTGAATTTAGGGCAGGATGCCAGATTTTTGTAGAGGAGAGGTGTTCATTGGAAAGGGTTGCTGTGCTGTCGGCACGCCTTCCATCCCCACCAAAGTCGGCTAGAAAGCTTCATGTGTGAAATATGGAAACAGCATAAACGCTTCTGTTGGAAATTTAAAGGACCGGAGCGCATGTAATGCGCTTGACGATGGCCGGCCTGACCTGTCTGCCTGTCTGAGTTCTTCTTTCAGGTCCCTCCCCCAGCATGCCCACCCTCAATGGAGTGCCTTTCACTCCCATTCCTAAAGACTGGGCTACATTGAACGGCAGAGACGTTTACCTGCTCAGGGCCACTGGAGAAGCCACATCAGATTATTCAATCTATATTCAGCTGCAGAGGCGCAACAGGAGCAGGCAATGGGGGAGCGTGTTTGAGCCCAAAAAGAATAATCTCACCTTTGAGCAGGCGTGCCGGGCAGAGGCATCAGCCAGATCCCTACTCCAACAGGTCTGTGGCATGCTGTGATGCAAAATCCAACAAGAACCAATGTTGGCCACATGAGCCCGTGTGCCGCCTACATGTGTCTCTGAGCGCTGCCCTGCCAGATCAAAGGTCAGAGGGCAGATTCTTGGACCATGCTGCATGCTGCTCCATGGTGCCAGAGATGGCAACATTTGTGCCTTTTGTGGCTGTTGCTGCAGCAGCCTGTGTGCCCGCTCGCCCTGGCAGCTGCAGGCGCGCTGCGCAACAAGTGCAGGCAGCTGCATGAAAAGTGCATCCCTGTACAGAGGACATGCCCGCCTGGTGTTTGACAGACAACCTGCTCCCTGCTTTATTTCCCATTTTGCTGAACGGCGTCTCCGGGACAGGCCAGGAGAGGCCATTTGGTCGCTGATGGCATGCTCCCATCCCTGTGCCTCCTGCAAACTGCTGGAGGGCTGTGACTGCAACGTGCCAGCATACTCTGCATGGCTGTAGCTATTACAAAGTTGGCTGCCTGCCTCAGGTAACAGTGGCCCTGCACTGCAGCATAATTCTAGTGGCCCTGCAGTGCAACACTCTTTCAGCAGCAGACACCTGCTGCTGCCAATAGCTTTCTGCGTGGCCTACCTGCAGTTCCCAAAGACGCTGGAGGGGCCTGCACTGCAGCTACTTCATCACGGAGTGCTGTCGCTTGATGCGGCTGCTCAAGCTGTAATGGATCTCCAGGCAGCAGCGGAGGCAACTGGCCGGCCACAGCAGGCGTCCGTCGTGCTGGGCGCTGCCCCCCGGACCAAGCTGCCGAAGGCCGCTGTGATCCTGTGGCTGTCTCAGGTACGGCTGTGATGCAGCAGCTGCGCAGGTGTTGCTTGCAGGCGTCGCGACAGACGGCATATCCACATCTCCTTTCAAAAATGGTGACTGTCCTCCTCACAGTGGAGAACATGCGCTGTATGGTTGGCAACATGGTGGGTCCACATTGCTGCCTCTGCAAGTACGCCCAGCCCCTGGTATGTGGAGGCCATGCAAATAGCACGGATGCGCCGCAGGTGGCAGAACAGTTGGAGCACCAGGGCGGAAGGATTCTGTGGCGTGTGCGGCCCGACCTGCAGCTGCGCTTCCAGCTGCCTGCCGAGATACCCAGGGATGTGGCAGACGCGCTGTCCAAGCCGGTCGCTGTGTCGCCCAGGGTGCTCAAGGGCAAGCGCACCTCAGGTGGGGACCCTCACGGCACAGAGCTGCCAGCTATGCCAGGGATTCACTATCCAAACTGCTGGTCCTTTGCACTGCTGTGCAATGACATTGCAGTCATGCTCAGAGTGCTATGTCAGAAAGCGCACCTGCAGTAGGGCAGTCGCCATCACCAGCAGAGCCGCTTCATTGCCAAAGACAAATTAGTCGCAGAGCCCCTGTGCGGCACTATGAATGCCTGCACCTGTGCACATTGCCATAGTCTTCAGTGGCAGAGCAAATGACAGTCGAGTTTCCAGTGCAGGGCGGCATAGGGCCGACGATGCAGATATGCACTCCATTGGGGAACATTGTCAACAATAATGCCAAGCTGCAATCTCTCATGATGCTCGTGCAGGCCCCCACAGTACTGCCGAGCGCAAGCGCTACCGCGTGACCACCAGCAGTGCACGCGCACGTGCCTGGGCCTGTACCGGCGGCTCTGGTGCAGACGACTTTGTCTACGATGAGGCAGCTGAGCGGGATGATGAGGACGACAAGGCAGCTTCAGGGGCTAGCTCTGCGCATGGCAGCAGCGACTCGGAGGAAGAGAGCGGGGGCGAAGGCGAAGCACATCACGTGAGGCAGAGACTGCGGCATTGCAGGCTTGTTGGAACATTGTGGAGCAGCAAGTACCAGGGAATGCCTGCAGATGCTTCACATATATGGAGCTCTCGTCAGCATGTGGAACCTGGCAGTGTTACCTCAAGACACCAATGCAGCATGCCTGCAGACAATGAAACAAACTAATTTCCTGCTGCAGCACACTGCTGCTGAAGGCATTGTGTGCTGCAGCCTGCATACTACAGGGGCAGTGCATGTGCGGCTGGCCCCCCCTGCTGCATGCAGAGGTGGACAACACTGCCAGATTGCATGCTACGCTGCAGGACTCGGCCGCTCAGCTCCAGTCGGCCACGTGCAAGGCGATGGCAATTGCAGCGCTGCGCAGCGCAGGGCCAGAGGGCATGGGGTTAAAGGCTGTGCTGGATGCAGCGCCAGGCCCAGGGGGAGGTCTGCTGGACAACTGCCTGCCCCGCACCATGCAGACGGTGGGTTTTAGTGCTGCTCTGCTGCCCTCACAGGGCAGTCTCATGCATGGCATAGATGGAGAGGTTGACATGCAAACCCAGCACAGAGAAACCGGTTTCTCCTTGTGGCAGGGTTCTCTATATGCTTGATGTGCTTGCACCACTGCTGTCATATGGTGCACTGCTGGTGCCCCACATGGCTTCTCAGTCCACTACAATGCTGCCTGGTGTCACCAATGTGCTGGCAGCTGGTTTGTGGACCTGCAAATCTGCACGACGTGGTTGTGCGCGGTACCTGTTGCCCATCACAAACCCTTGCTTGATGTGCACACAACACTCCGCTCTTGCGGCAGCAGAAGCATTCACTCAAATACGCCATGCAGGTGCTCACCACAGACGGCACTTTCCTAGAGGTCAGCCAAGGCCTGTATGTGCTGCGCTGCCCAGAGGAGCATGCACCCACGGATGCGCCAGCTGCTGAGGAGGCTGGCCCGGGCAGCAAAGACTTCCAGCGGGAGGGCAGTGAAGCAGGCTCGGGGCAGAGTGAGACCAGGTCTCCAGGGGCTGAGCGGGCTGCCAAGGTCAGGGCTGCTGCTGCAGCCGCCAAGCAGGAGCTGCTGGCCAGACAGCAGGAGCGGCAACAGGTGGGGGCCTTGCCTGGTCTTTGATGGCTGTTCTGAGGATGCATCTCCAAGCACGACTCGGCGCTAAACCCTGCGCCGCCAAGCAGGGCTTTCTCTTGGCAGACATACAGTACATGGCTTGAGTCCTACGCTACCAGCAAACTGCTCTACGCAGAGCAAGAGCTAGGCAAGTCAATGTAATTGGATGAAGGGTACCTCATTTCGCGTGCTGCTTACTTGCTTTGACACATGCAAACTTGCTTTGCCACGCACGCAAAGAAGTGTGTCTGCTGAAGCAGTCAGGCTGTCAGATGACGTGTTTGCACACAACCCAGCTGCTGATGCTGGCCTTGCACAGCCTCATTGTTGCCAGTCTGGTTGTCTGCAGGCTGAGGAGACGCTCACCAGGCTGGCAGGCAGGGTCAACCAGTGGAACGCAGCTGTGGCCCCACAGCCAGGGGAGCCATCAGCAGGGGAGAGGCCTGCAGACTCAGGCCCCGAAGGCCACAGAGCACAGCTGGACAGGGCAACACAGGCGGTAGAAGCCTGCAGAGCAGCAGAGAAGGCAGCTGCTGAGTTAGAGAAGGCCCAGCACATGTGAGCTGCCGTGCAAGGTGGTGTATGAAGGAAAGGCCTTTGGCTCAGGTTGTGAGGCGCACAATTTCTGCTCAGCCTGACTTGAGCCATCAGCCTGAGCCATCTGGTTTAGAGTGCCAGAGAAGAACTCCTTGGTGGCACTCAGTGCCCCAGATTCTGGAATGGCTTCAGTTGGAGTGCTCTGGCTGCAGGGAGCTTGAAGGCTTGGAGTCTGGCAACTCTGCTGACGACTATGAGGAGCGGCTGCTACAGCTCAGAAAGGCTGAGGCAAAGAAGTGAGCTGCCATACTAAATATGCCCGCGTTCTTGTGTGCACCAGCTTGAAGGCAGAAAAACTATTGCATGTGCTGAGGGTGTGCGTTTCTCAGATGCCAAAGGTGCACGAAAGGGTTCACCTGCAGAGTGTTCACGCTTCCTGCATAAGCTTTGATGATCACTTGCACAAAGCGGTGCTTGACGCCTGCTGTGCACCAGCTGTTTGCATTTGCATAGCAGCCACTGCTTCTGCCGAGAAATTGCTGCTCGCAGGCTGGCCATGCAGAGAGGAGTACCCCTGCAGAGCCACACGGACAGGGATCCTCCTGCACTTTGTATGTGAGGGATTTCAAAGCTCTCCTGAGCTGCTACGTGACGCTGTGCAGGTTTCCTGCTGATGACTTGGATGTCCTGGCCAGTGCTCAGCAGAGGGCCGCGTCTCGAGCTGGCATCAAAGGTGAGCATCTGCAGGGCCTGCACCCAAGCTGCAGCTTATGGTGCCGTCCTGTCCCCGATGACTTGGTATCTGAGGTTGCCAACCAGTTTTCTAGGTGCCATCTCTGGCATCAGCCCCATCTTGGCCTCTGGCGAAGACCTCTGCACAGTATAAAAGCCCTTTTCCAGCTGCAAGGCCTAATTGGCAGGATTGCTGGTGCCTGTCATCACAACCTGGTCACTATCTCTCTACCTGCAGCGCCAGCCAAGGATGTCCTGCTGCCAACCTTCCTGGAGGAGCAGGAGTCTGCCCGCCTGGTGGACTTGCTCTACGTGGCAGACTTCCTGACCCAGTTTGGCAGAGTTCTAGGCATCCAGGCGCTCAGCCTGGTGCAGCTGCAGCAGCTGCTGGGCCTGCAGTCGATTAAGGCTGCCCTGGAGCTGCAGCAGCGGCCGCGAGGCAGCCCCAGCCCTGCGCCTGCCCAGGCAGGCGCTGTGGCCCGCCACCACAAGCAGGAGCCTGGCAGCAGCCCTGCGCCTGCCGGGGGCAAGCAGGGCTCTGAGGCACCCCCACAGGGCAGGGCTGGCAGCCAGAGCCCTGCCCTGCCTGGCGCTGCCACTCGGCAGCAGGACCAAGCGCCTAGCAGCAGCCCTGCGCCAGAAGGGGAAAGGCAGGAGCCTCACGCACCCCAAAAGGCGGCCATCAAAGCTGAGGCTGATGCTGAGCCCATGAAAGGCGCAGCTGGGCACAGGGCAAGGCAGCCGATGCCTGAACTGGAGAACGGCGAGTCCAGCAGCGGGCGACACACGGGCAGCACCAAGACTGAGCTACTGGATTCTGAGTGCACAGACGTGCCGCATGTCAAGCTTGACAGCACGCAGCAGGCGCAGGCAGGGCTACCCAGGCAGCATCTCAACGGCTTTGCCCAGCATGCCTGTATTGTGGCGACTCACCACCAGCGGCAGCGCACCTTGAAGCTGGAGCACGCTGTGCGTGCAGCAGTGGGTGTCCACGAGGGCTCTGGGCTGCTGCACGAGGACAGCAGCAGAGCCAGCCCCAAGCAGGAGCCTGGCCAGGCTGGCAAGCCAATGTCTGGGCCAGGGGAGGGCAGGCTGGCCCCAACTGCTGAGGGCAGGCAGTCCCCTGTGGTGCTGGACTCGCCAGCTGATGAGGGCAGGATGGTCCCCGTGCATCACCCATCTGCCGCTGAAAGAGGGGAGTCTGCAGTCCAGCTGATGCACCCGCCAGCTGTTGAAGGGAGGCAGTCCCCAGCACAGCAGCTGCATCTGCCTGCTGCTGAGCGCAAGCAGTCCCCAGTGCAGCAGCTGCACGAAGCGGCTGCTGAGGGCCGGCAGAGCCCAGTGCAGGAGCTGAATTTGCCAGCTGCTGAAGGCAGGCAGGCCCCACAGATGCAGAAGCAGCACCATGGTCCTGCCGGTGACAGTCTGCAGCAGCAGCCTCCCAGTATTGAGGTCCGCCCTGCTGCTGATGAGAAAGGGGCTTGCCCACAGCCGCAGTGGCTGTGGAAAGTTTACCAGGGCCTGCTGAGCCACTTGCTGCCGGTAAGCTGCTGGAACTGCATGCTGTGCTTCTGTGGACATGCCTTTAAGGTGCGGCCGGCGGTCAAGTACATCAGTTGGCTCAAGATGCACAGTGCTGCCAACACCTGCATCTATCTCTGTTCATGCAAGGCTGGCTGTGCTGAGCCGCTTGCTGTCAGTGAGCTGCTCTTGCTGCATGCTGTGCTAGTATAGACATGCCTTTGGACTGTGGCCGGCGGTAAAGTACATATACTACCCCAGGGCGCACAGTGCTGCCAGAGGCTGCATGTGCACAGCAGCTAAGTGCACACAGACATGGGCCTGCGCGTGCTGAGCCATTTGCTGCCGTCAGGCTGCTTGGGCTGCATGCCTTGCCTGCGTGGACAAGTCCCTGCCAAGCGGTGTGGGGTGAAGTGGAATGATGCCTTCAAATGTGTAGGGCCGTCACAGGCTGCATGTGCACACAGTGATGCTTGGTTGCTCCCTCACTCAAGAGATAAGCGGCTAGCCTGACAACTATGCAAGTTCCACAGGGCACTGCATGGACTGGCACAAGGTGGTACCCCTGCTTACCCATGTCTGCTGCCAGTTGTGCACTGGTGCTGGCAAATTGTGCAGCTGCGGGGCTCCTGCCTGAGCACCTGTGCCCCCTACCCTGCCCTGCAGCTCAACAGCAAGCAGCAGCCGCCGGTCAACCCCATTGAGCTGCGCTGGTCCTACCTCAATGTGGAGGGCGTGTGGCCGGAGGTGCTGCGGCGCTACATCATGTCGCGGGCTGGCCCCTCAGCACCACGCCTGCTGGTCTCTGAGGCTGTGCAGGACGCCTGCCAACGGCTGGGGCAGCAGTCTGTGACCAGCCTGAGTGCGGACGAGCACTTGGTGTTGCTGAGGTGGGCACCGGGTCAGCCAAGTATCCAGTGCTGCCCTGTGGGGTTCCTTGCATGCTTGTATGTCACGGAGGAAAGGTCCAACCCAATGAACAAAGCACAATGCTGTATGGAAGCACCAACATTGAATCGCGCAGGGCGGGGGTGTGGCTTGAGCCACCCTCATCCCAGACACAACCTCTATACAGGCCAGGCACATATGTTTAACGAGCTGCGGCAGGCTGCAGTTTCTCAAGCCTGTGCAGGAAACTGCAACCTTGTGTCTGTGCAGGTACATGTGCGATGAGATACTGGACCAGGAGGTGATGCGCGGCCTGTTCCAGGAGCGCCTGGATGGGGAGGCCAACCCTAAGGCTCCCGCCCCAAAAGAGGCTGCCACCAATAAGCGCAAGCTGAAGGTGGGTGGACGTTGGGTTATGCTGCAGGCAAAGTCATGATGTAGCCTGCTTGAAACTAACTGAAAATACCCTAGCAGAAGGGGACTGTCTGAAGCCATGCCACACTGATGTGTTGCCTCCCAGCAAAAGGCCCACCTGCAGCGTGGCAGGCCTGCAGGCAGTCTGGCTGGGAGGTGGGGAAGCACCCTTGTTGAGGCTGCCAGCAGCCAGTTCAGGCAATGTGTACATATTCAGTCAGCCCTGCTTTTGGCCCCAACAGTGCTGCACGTGCAGGTTCTGCCAAGATAGCTGCATGTGCACACACATCTCAGAGGTGCCTAGCAAGCACATTACCCTTGTTGCAGGCAACAGCACCGGATGAGGCAGAGGATGGGGAATCCAGCAAAAAGCGTCCCAAGAGCGCTGCAGGGGCAGCGAAACGTGACGCACGCAAGGGGCGGCCAGCCGCGGCCGCGCAGCGCAACATGCGCAGCTCCGGGCGCAGAGGCAGTGCCGCTTGTGGAGCTGCTGGGAAGGAAGCCTCTGCCGCCGGCGGGGGGGAGGATGCAGAGATGGAGGGGTGATTGTCTCTGTTCGAGTTCTGCTGACGTCAGAGTTGCATCTTCCGCCTGCCTGGTGGTTGGCAGGTGCTGCTGCTGCGTTCAGGAAGGGGCATGTGAAGATGGAGGGGTGAGGCTGGTAGTACCGCTTCTGCTTCTGTCAACTTTGTGTTTCCAGTTGGCAGGGGCTGCACCTGCAGGGAAGTGACTGCAAAGCTTGAGGGGTTGTTTGAGCGTGCGTTTCAGACTTTCTGATGGGGGCCTGAGAAGCATGAGTTGGTGCAAAGTGGAGGCTGCCGCTGAGGTGCAATACTGACCCTGGAGGGATGAGGGCTGCTGCTGCTGTGCTTTAGCTTCTTGGCTTTGCTAGTGGACAACGACGAAGACTTACAGAGGTCAGGCCTTCAGGCACTGCCGCCATGGTGTGGTGGCCTGCCACCCTTGCATCAAGAGGCCTCAATGTAAGGGTGCTGGTAGCTTTGGAGAGCTTCATGACACACTATGGAGTGCGATGCCTTTTGTCGTTTTTCCAGTGCAGGCCTGCATGCTCCCTTTCCACATGCCACTGTAGATTGCACACACTGGGCGCGGCCACATCAAGCTCAGCACCTGTTGCAGGAAACTCCCTTCCAAAATAATGATGTAGTGCCCTGCAGGCTGGAGAGATGCGCAGCCAGCAGGCTGGACTGTGCTGAGGAGCACATTGTATCAAGAGTCACTGGAGGGTCCCATGTGACCCCAGCATCTGCTGTCAAGCTCATCACTCAGCAACTGCCCTGCAGGCTAGAGAGCCGCGCAGCCAGCGGGCTGGACTCTGCGGAGGGCAGCGAGCCGCCAGAGCCCAGCTGGGAGCTGCCGCCAGAGCTGCAGGAGTTCAGCGGCAACAAGGGAGACCGACACGCCTTGCTGCTGTTCAAGCAGCAACAACAGGTGGGCGGCGGTATTCAGGCCGGGTATGGGAGACTTAAGAGCCTTGAGGGCACCAGGCCCATCTTACACGGAAATCTCTGCGATGCTTCATTCTGCACACGTCTTGGAGCAAGTGGTCTCCCCCTTTGCGTGTGCCGCCTTCCATCTGCCAAGGGACTACATCTACACTCACCTTTGCAACTCTTGGCCCCTGCAGGCAGCTCGGGGTCAGATTGACGCTGAGCGAGCCACGTGGCAGGCGGCTCAGCGCCGGCGGGCCAAGGTGGATCAGCAGCGACGGCGCCAGCAACAGGTGGGTACAGCCCTGACTGTTGCTGGGCATCGTATCACAGCCAATGCAGCACTGAAGCATATGCAGCATGGTGCTCAGCCCTCTTGCTGGGAGCCACCTATGCAGTTTGATGCTCTGCTCTGCTGCAGTGGCAGTAAGACATAGAGGTGCTAGCGGCAACACGCTACTTTGAGGAGCCCTCTGATGGGGCCAATGCTGTCCGCTTTTTGGAGGGCAGGGCACCCCCACAGTTTGAGTGCTAGATCATGGCCATAACACCTGTGCATGCTGAGTACAACAGCAGGTGAGGGACCAGGCAGCTCTGCTGTGCTGCTGCTGGTAAAGCTGTGCTGGGCAGGTTGAGGCTTGCGCGGCTCAAGAACAAAACTTCATGGGTGTGACTTGTCCTGCAACTAAATGTGGTGCTCTTGAACAGAAACATGCTGTGCAGGTCTAGGCCAGTGCGGCTCAGTCAGACTCCTCATCCCCTCATGCTTGGAATCGGTGTGTCAGATGCACAACGTCTTTGTAGGCAATGCTGTGGTTTATGCAAACAGGTGCTAGCATTGCGCAGACTGCTGAGGGGGCTGAGCGTGCTCATGAGCACGCAGCACGGTTCCGCAAGAGCAGCCAACCCCTTCAACTTTATACTATACGTGCAGTGTCTTGGTGACCAGGAGGATGGTGTGTCTTGTTGACCAGGAGGTCATGGTGTGTGCAGGCGGAAGCCAGCGCTGCGCGGGCTGCTGAGGAGGCTGAGCGCGCTCGTGAGCACGCAAATTGGCGCCGCGAGAGCAGCGACCCCACACTCGAGCGCTTTGCTGTGCGGCGAGCCCCTCTGGGCTGGGATCGCCACCACAGGAGCTACTGGTGAGCTGCAGCAGGGATCTGCAAATGTGCAGTGCGAGATGATCTCCTCTGTGGCTCTTCAGAATGTCATTACACAGTGCACAGCCAGCCAGAAACAACAACTTCCTGCATTTGTGTCAAGCAACAGCATTCTCAACTTCTCTCAGGGCCTGGGCTGCAGCTCACAGGCTGTGGAGGTGGTATGGGCATGGCAGCAGTCTTTGACACCTTCAGCAAGCAGTTGACTTGACATGAACGTCTCTGTTGGGCAAAGCAAATGGACGCAACACGTCTGTAGAAGTCAGAAAAATTGCTGGAAGTGAAGTGAAGCACTGCAAAGCGCCGTGTTTGTAGCCAAAGGCAATAGATTCTTTGTTTGGGGGTGTAAGTCGAGCAATTTGGCTACAACACAAGCAAAGCACGTGTTCCTTTCTTGCTACACACAGCGCTTGTAATTACACGCTTTGATTCCAACTTTTCTTGCTGTCCCATGCAGGTGGGGCTTTGGTGGGAAACGAGATGTTGTGTGGGTGATGGGCGGTGAGGGGCAGGTGGGCGTCTGGACCCAGCCTGCGCAGCTGAGCAGCCTGAGGCAGAGCCTGGACAAGCGCGGCGTGCGGGAGGCAGGCCTCATGCAGTCGCTCAACGCCGCCAACATGAGGTCAGATTGAGTGCTCAGGGTGGGACGATGAGAGAAGAGCAGCTGCAAGCCAAGGGCTGTCCTGCAGTAAGCCAGTGCAGTCATGCCTGGCCCTGCTCCTGCTGCCTCCAGGGAGGGTGCTTTGGCTTTGTAGAGCAGGACTGAAGCTGCCACTTGCAGATCTTTGTGATGTGGCTGCCTGCCACACCTTCTTTGCTCCTGTCACAGTGGGTCTTCATGAATCCAGTTTCATGTCTACAGAAGTAATCCAAGTAAGCCAAGCTCGCTCATTGCTGCGATTGTGCAGTGTGTGCTGATAGCCGCATTGGTGAGGCTCGTGCACATGCCTGGATGACAGCCTTGCTCTCCAGCAGTGCTCTCCATTGAGATACCTCCACTTCTTGTTGCTGCAGAGCAATTGTAGGTTGCATGCAGCCCCAGGGCGAGGACGTGGCAAAGACAGAGCAGCCCTCACCTGCACCAGCAGCACTGGATGGCGTTGGCACTCAGGTATGCTGCTGGGGGCTGGAGGAATGTGGAGCACCTGCTCATGGGCCAATCTTCCCCTCATCAAATTCTCTGGCTGAATGAGTCAAGAACACGCTCCTGAGTGGCCACACCCTTGGCCCAAGTGTCAGCATTGGGGCTGTCGCAGATGGTGGCCTGCAACAAGCGTGTCAGCAGTGGGGGCCCACATGATTGGCTGCTGCAAGACATAAAGGTATACATGGCAGTATAGAGGTGTAGGGGCAGTGGGCGCCAGCAGTCAGGTGTGAGCACGCTACTCTGGCACTCATTGGCAGTCCACCACAGCCTGAGTGTCAAGAGCGACATTCAGCCTGTTTGGTCACCCGTGCCGCTGCCAACAAGCATCAAATCTGGGCAGCCACACAGCTCGTTGCACTGGGACTGGCTGGCCTGACCTTTGGGGGTCTGCTTTCCGAGGTTTAGCCTTGACAAAGGCAAATGCTGTCTATGGCGCTTGAATGTTGGGCACACACCTCCAGCTCACGCGGCCTGGGCTGCACCCCAAGAGGCTTGCCAACGAGGTTGTCATGACATGCACCCCACATGATGTGCTACTCCCCTGAGCAGGGTGGCACTGCCATGCAGCTGCTGGAGGGAGTTGAGGGCGCTGCCATCTCTGGCGCCATGGCCAGCCTGAGTGCCATTGCAGAGTACTCCGAGCGCGCCGGCATCCTGGGCCCACCCGGAGGCTGGCAGGCGCTGGCAGCTACTGTACAGGCTGCCCGCAGGGGCCAGCTGCCTGAAGCAGACTTAGATGGCGAAGGCAAGTGTGGCCCTGCAGGTTCGCACAGCGGGGTGGCCAGGGGGTGCTTGTGGCATACCTTACGAAACTGCAGGGTCTTGCCATTCTGATGGTCCAGCCTGGGGGACATGAGCCCTGCATGCCTCCCACACACCCTGTCAACCATCTTGCTCATGCGCACTGCATTGCAGTGGCCACACGGGCGGGGTGCTGCGTTTTAAAAACCCCCAGAAACAGTGGCCACACAGGCTTATGGATAAGGCCCCATGGCAGCATCTTCACGGCATCTGCTCATGATGCTGCCCCTCGGTGATGGCTGCCATACTGCCTGGTGCCTGAAGCCGCACGGACCTGCAGAGTCACTGTGGCTCCATTGCAGGCTTTTACCTGGAGAGGGTGCGTTTGCTGTTGCGGGACTGACTGCTGCACTCTACAATTCCCCTCTCATACACAACATCTGCTGATGATGCTGCCCCCAAGCAAGGGCTGCTGCCATTGCATGGTGCCTGAAGGTACACTGAGCTGCGCAACAGACTGTGACGTGATGTGCCACAACTGTGGCCCCTGCTGCAGGCAGCTACCAGGAGGAGGTGTGTCGCCTGTTGCGCAACTGGCTGCTGAAGGCGGAGATCTGCATCTACAACGCATCTGGACAGCCAAATGACCCAAACGAGCCTGAACCAGAGCCAGGTGGGACAAAAGAGCTGCCTGCCCTCACGCCAGACCGCAAACTGCTGTCTGGAAGGCAATGTCTGGGCTCTCTCACTTGGTGTCTCCTGCTGCGTCATTTCCATTTGTTACGACCACATAGGGTAGGTTCCTTAAGGGTGGCCTGCTTGTTTAAATTAGGAAGCAGGTGCCTTCAGCCTGCGGCTGCACTCTCCTACGGGCTGGCAGCCGGCACCTGGTCCCCTGGCGACGTCACCAGACTCTGCACCAGACTGTCTCCCTGCTGCACCTTTTGCTTGGACATCCTTGCTCGCTGCTGCCTCTTGTGCTGCAGCCCTCATGACGGTTTTCTCTGCTTCTGCTGACTGCAGCACCACTGCCTGCAAGATGCACAACTGCTGCCACCTTCTTCGGCCCCACTGACACTTGGCTGCTGCCCTGCTGCAGCTGTGGTCGCTGTGCCCCGTCCCTCCCTGGCAAAGGAGATGCCCAAGGTTCGCCGTGGGGACCGCTGCGGCTACTGCCACACCTGTCTCAACCCCCACCTCAAGAAGCCCTGCAGGTATGGTCCGCCTGCAACTCGTTCAGCATTGCCTGGCTTGCAGCTTACGGGAGTCAGCTGGTGAGATACAGTCTGCCCGCACCTGCATGGGCAGCACGCTTGTCCCAGCAGGCGGAAACAGCAGTTATTGCCACTGTATCACCAACAGCTTGCTTCCAAAGTCCGGCAGACAGCAGGCCTGCACCTTCATGGACAGTACGCTGGCAACGGCACATCAAACAAAATCTGCTCGCACCTGCATTGACAGCCCCCAGCAACAAAGCGTGATACAGAACGGCGCCGCTACCTTTGCAGGCAGCCTGCCTGTTAGATGTAAGATTCAGGTCTGCTCGTGGTAGTCACAGTTGTGGTCCACTTGAAGCATGTTGCGCACTCTGACCACACCACCATGGGCAAACCGTCGAGGGTATGCCCCTCTAGCATCCCATGCGCTGGAAACTTTGAGGATGAGAATCTCCAGAGGAGAGTGAGGATGAGGACTATGAGGATTGAGGAGTTCAAATGTTGTGCAGGACACGACGAGAGGAGATGCTGGTGCAGGCAGGGGCCTCCCATTCTATCATCAAGGCCTCTGCATCAGCTGAGCAGGAGGCAGCTGCAGACGAGGAGAGGCAGTCCGGCGGGGAGATGTGGGAGGTTGCAGAGCCCCTCGGTGGGGCGGCCGCAGGTGGGCTGGATGTGATGAGCTTCTTGCATGCGCCAGCAGTGCATATGCATATTGACTTCTGGGGCATCGTCTTCAACACTTGTTGTGTGTGCCAACATGCTGGGCACTGTCAGAGGATATGCTGCAGCATGGCCAAGGCCTGCAGTGCAGTGCTTAACACAGCAGGCGACTATCGGCTATACATTGAGGACGCTTGGGGAAATTTCTGTAGGCCCTTCAGGTTTGTCGGCTGACAGCACATACATTCTAATGTGTGACATGGCAGATATCTGCTTTGTACTGCAGGCCTGTGCCTGCTGCAGCCTCTACTGCACTGCAGGCCTCTCAAGCTGCAACATCTACTTTGAAAGCCCTCGGCATTGTTGGCACCTTGCGTGTGTTGCTTCCTTACCTGTCCATGTCACAAGCTGTAGGGATGAACATGGCAGTGGCGGCACAGCCTGCCGCGTGCAGGCCCCTTGCCAATGCTCTAGCTTGATTGGCAGAACGGCAAGCCTTATCAAATATGATTTGCCAGTGCTTGTGCCCTGTAGGGTGTGCCACCCACCATCCTGCCCTTCACAAGGGAGCAGGAGAATGTACTGCTGGATGTGGCGATCTTGGGACAGCAGCACATGCCCCACAGCATTTTGCCCGCCCCACAGCAGCTTGACCTGGCCCACGGCAGATTGACCTGCCAGGCTTTGTGCTGCCTGCAGGCAAGTACGGCAAGATCTGGAGGCATCGCAGGGAGCGAGAGCTCTGGCGCAATGATGTGACATCCTCGCTGTCTGCTGCCAGGCTGGCATACTGTGCCATGACCGCGCAGGACCTCTTTGCACCTGTCATTGACCACCTAAACCCAGATGTGGAGGTCAAGCGCCCCAAGACTAAGAAAAAGAAGAGGTGATATCTTAGTCCTGCTCAACTCTGTCTCAGTGTCAAGTATTCCTGTTTCATGATTCTTTCAGTTCACACATCAGTGAGCAGGCTGCATACAAGCAGCCAAGCATGCGCGTCATCCTGCAAAACATTTTCAGAACAGAATTTAACTTTCTTGTATGCTGCCATACTATTGGTGCTGTAAGGGACTGTCATGAATTCATGATGATTCAGGGCTAGAAGATGTTGCCTTCTCTGTGGATGCATTGTCCCTCACAAACTCCATCCTGACGTTCATGATGCCCCACCTGTAAGCACAGCAAGCAAGCAAAGCTTGGCCGCATGTGCAGCCACCCAGCAGGGGCAAAGCTGCAACATTGCAGGTGCTGCCTCACCGCTCATTGTTGCTGGCAATTGCTCCCATCACACTGTAGCAAAGAGAAATCGGGCAGGTCAGGGAGATTTGGTGGCTGCTAGCTTTGTGAAGGTACAAACCCCACCTTTTGAAATCCTGATTTTGGCAGTCAAACATGATCTGCTCAAAGTTGGA
This sequence comes from Asterochloris sp. CNOR1, assembly GCA_963969365.1. NCBI lineage: Eukaryota > Viridiplantae > Chlorophyta > Trebouxiophyceae > Trebouxiales > Trebouxiaceae > Asterochloris > Asterochloris sp. CNOR1. The sequence goes on along the minus strand of OZ017757.1, from coordinate 2,720,768 downwards.
ATAAGGTTGGCTGCCATACCCCTCACGCTGATACTGGCCGGACTTGCCCTCCTTCAGCACAGTCGCGCTGACCCTGAAGGCAGCACAGCACAGGTTCAGAAGATGCAGTAGTCACTTGCTGCTGGGCATGTGTCTCAATATTGCATGCTGACATGAAGAGACCCTGCTGGGCTTTGTCAAAGCCGCACCTACTGACTACGTCGCCCACTTGGACGACCCCTGTTTGCTCAGCATTACCGCCCTGCACTATCTCCTCAACAACCACTGCCCCACCACGCTCTGCTTCTCCTAGTACAAGTCCCAGAGGTTTCCTGATGGTCACCTGCAGGCAGCAATACATTGATAGCCCCAGAACTGTCTGAGCAGAGTTACTATGGCTTCAGGTGCTCACTTTGATAAGCTGCTGCCCGCTTTCAGTGGTGGAACGTGCATTTTGCCCAGGCTGGAACCTGCAAAGCATCAGGCAATGTGAGACAGGGTGCTGAAAAGTACAGGGCTCAGGCAGTCATTTTGAGGCCTCACCCTCCTGCAGCAGCTGCCACCCAGTGTCTTCTCTGATGGGCTGAAAGTGGTCTTGCCCTGCATGAAGGCTGCCTTTGCAGGCCATGGGCACACAGCCCGTGGCCTCGTGACATGAGCATTGCCATGCAATCTTGCAGTGAAGATCACTTCTCGTCACTTGCATTCTTGGGCACTGAACCTAGCATCAGTTTGATGTCTGATGTGGCGCTTGACAATTTACAGCCCACCTAAAACAACAGAGCGAGGCAGTAAGAAGCAGGCCGCTCAGCAGGTGTATCCCTTGTGTGAGGCTGTGGTGCCTGCTTTTACATTCTTGCTGACAGATGCAACAGCTATATCTGCCAGATGCAGCAATGGCAGTGCTTCTGCCATCAACAGACACCCAGCATCGACAGCAATCAGCAGGCCAGCTGTGGGCAGGTGGCGCTCAGAAGTCCTGCACCTTGTCATCTCACCCCATGCGTCTCATTGCACAACACAGCAGCAAGCTGTGCCCTCAGTGCCTGTAGCACGGAGGACCTGATCAGGACCGACAGCCCTCAGCTTCATCCTGAATGGATTCCAGAAAGGCTGCAAAAGCTCCTCACAACAGCTCTTGCAGCTGGCGGAAGTCAAAGGGTAGCAGCACTATGTGACATAGTTGCCTATCATGGAGGCACTTGAGAAAGTAGATGACATCCAGTTTGAGCAGCCTGTAAGAACTCCATATGAGTTGTGCGGCTGCCCAGCATCATGCTGATTAGCTACATCTGTCAGGGGGCCAGGCATTTGGACAATTGAACTGCAACTGTCTGTCAAGATGTTCAGAATGGGCAGCGGGCAGAGGATGTCTGCCTAAGGCAGAAGTCATTGCAGAGGGCCGCTGTCCCTGGGGATTAGTAGCATCTGGGATATTCATCTGCATGCTTGGTGCCTGCTAAGCAGATGGCAGCTGTTTCTGCGGGGCCCGGGGGCATCAGCATGCACCTCTGTGTCTATCATGGGATGCCGTGCTGTGCGCCCAGTCAGCTGATCCCACCTCCGAGGTCAGCTGCCAGGGGGACCAGCCATCTCGGTATCTGGTCCAGGGGCAAGTGTGCGTGGCAGGGGCGGCAGCAGCTGGGAGTGCACCCCGCCCTGGGCGGCCCCATTGGCGTGGCTGGCGGCTGTCTGAGCCGGCTGGTGGGAGCTGACGGCCTCAGGTCCGACCGACACGGGCCTCACTGCCGGGTGGCCATCTGCTGCAGCAGCACAGACTGGCCGGCATCAGGCAGCTGCGGCATGACTGATCGCAGGGGCGCCAAAGTGCGGGGCCCTCCGCTGGAGCAGTACAGCTTTGCCCGGCTCAGGCGTCCGCCCAGGGACAAGTGCGCCTTGCACCGCAGCCTGAGGCCCAGCACAGCATACAGCCGGCCTTAAGCATACAATGGTGAGGGGGGCGGTTGGCACAGCACCTGGTGCTTGCTCACAGCCTGTACTCCATTCTAGGACCCATCAGAGGTGGCAAGCCACCTACGAGGAGTGGGGGTGCTGCAAGTCACAGGCAGCTGAACAGGACCACAGCCAAGCAAGCCAACGCCCAGAAGGCACACTCCCTTGTTCCAACTATGTCTTGCAGACCAGAACCATGACCAGGTGCAGCCCCAGTGACTGCTGACCTGCACCCTCTGCCGGCCCTGTGGATGCGGCTGCGGGGGCCTCAGCCCTGACCGTCACCTCCTGCGCCCTCACTGCTGACTTGGGGGAGCTGGGCTCTGCCCCCGTGATCAGGGACTCCCTGCAGCACACCATGCAGAACCCTGTTGAGTGCTTCTCTCTGGCAGACTGCTGCCTCCTGTGCCTTCACTGCTGATCTGGGGGAGCTGGCATCTGCCAAGCCCAGCATTCTGGATGAGAGTGATTTGCATTAACTATGCTCCGGCAGCATGTCTTTCCAGTACTGCCACCCCCAACCACTCTGTATGCGATGCGCCTGCTGTTGGTCGGTCGCCCACCTGTGTTCCTCCAGCTCCTGCAGCACCTCATGCTCAGGGCGGTACAGGAAGTCGTTGACGCGCCAGAGCTGCAGGGTGCCGCCCCCCAGGCCGGCGCCCACATCGTCAGACACGCTCATGAAGGTCCAGGGGTCGTGGGGGTTCCACTGGAAGTCCACTATCTGCAGGCAGGGCAAAATGAGCTGAGCTGGCTGCACAGCGTGAATGGTGTTTGGGAGGCCACCGCACTTCAAAGGTCAGGGATCCTAGTGATTCCCTGGAAGTCCGTGGTCTGCAGGCAGAGCACACACCGATTGGCTGCACAGTGTGACACCATCTTGGGGTCACTGCAAGCTCGTGTGGCAGGGGCTGTGCGTCTTTGACCAGCCTGCAGTCCTGGGCAGCATGCCATCACGCTGTGGCTTGACTGTCACGCTGCGTTGTCAGAGAGTGGTCATCCACAATGTGGAAGACTGCCTAAGCCAGATGACTTCCTGCTGTGCACTCACCGGCAGTCGTGCCCCACATGCTGCAGCAGCAGCTGAGGGGGAGGCCTGCGCTTGTGACAATGGTGACAGCGCTGCTGCTGTTCACTTACCGGCGCCCGATGCCCCACATGCTGCATCAGCAGCTGCGGGGGATGCCTGTGCTTGTGGGGGCTGCTCTCAGGCGAGGCGGCCAGGCCAGCCGGGGGCTCTGACGCTGCTCGGTCCAGGTCCCAGATGGCGATGCGCCGATCGTCACCCCCGCTGGCCAGTACCGAGGCGTTCTGCAGTACAGTGCAGACAGCTGTGGGGCCTGGTCGGCCAAGGTGCAGGCAACAGCTGTTGCGCCAGACAGTGGGGCATGCAGAAACCCCAGCGACAGTGCTTGAAATGCAGAGTGAGGCCCGCCAGAGGTGGCCCCTCACCTCTCACGTTGCCGCCCCTGTGCAGGCCACGAAGGCAGCAAGCAGCACAGCAACGATGCTGCAAAAGCCGCGTTATGGACTTGGGAAGTGACCTTCCAACTCTGGACACGCCCCCCCCCCCATGCAGGCCACAGATGCAGCAAGCAGATGTGCACAGACACAGTGCTCGCCCGCCAGAGATGACTTCTCCACCCTCACCACGCCGCCGCAATGCAGGCCACAGCCATGGCAGGTAGCAAAGCCCAGAAGGGATGCTGGGACTGCAGAGCGCTGCCCACCTGGGGGGACCACTCCACCCTCATGACAGCGCCCGTGTGCAGGCCGAAGGAATGCAGCGACTGCGCCCCCACACCACCCATTCGCCGCCGGTCCCACACGCGCACGCTGCCGTCAGAGGCGCCTGTAGTCGGCAGAGGTTCACGCTGGCAGAGACATTCACAGCATGGACTCCACCTGAGGACGAAGCTCACAGGTTGAGGTGCCTGAGCTGCCGTGAACATGACTGACCATGGACTCTGAAACTTTGCCACCACCACCACCACCCCACACACCAGTGGCTGACAGCTGCGATGAGTGTTGGCGTGAGAGACTGGTGTGACGCCTTCAGATCTGCCCCCTTCAGATCTGGCGGTCCTACGGCATGAACCTCGTGGCGAAAAGCTCAGACCGCGGAGGGTTCCACTTTCACAACTCACAGCCTTCACCACCAGTGTCCCACCAGTGGCAAGCAGCTCTGGCCGCAGAGGATTCCAGTCGACCACATGCAGGTCCAGGGGACCTGCGTCCCCTGTGCCGTGGGCATCAGCCACCCGGAGGACGGGGCCTGTCCCTGAGCGCGTGTCCCACAGCAGGAGGGCTGAGTCGTCCGCCACAGAGGCCAGCTCGGCAGCGCTTCCAGGCTGGAACACGACATCCTCCACAGTGTTGCTGTGCCCCTGCACAGGCAGTGGGCGACTGCATTGGAGCAGTGACAGGGCAAGAGCAGCATGATGCCAGGCTGACACAAAACATCCCCTGATGTGTTGCTGTGCCCCTGCACAGGCAGCAGGCGATCGCATTGAAGCAGTGACAGGGCGAGCGCGGCATGGGTGGCAAGCAAACATGCACGGTGTCCCAGGTGGTGCCATGCCTCTGCACAGGTAGGTAAGCATGAGCAGCAGTATGAATGAGCTGCCCAGAGGAACTGTGCGGCTATTTGAAACGTCCCCCTTTTGTTACTATCCCCCTGCGGTGCAGGACACGCCAGAGGGTAAGCGCAGCCCTGGTTGTATCCCAAAAGGCGAGGTCTTTTTCACCCCCAGCGACAGGGCTGCAGCCATCTCAGCTAAACAAATAATGAGGAGCACAACGCACAGCAGGTCCCTGATGCTGACCTTGAGAACGGTGCGTGCTGCGACTCGGGTCTCCACGCCGTCAAAGGAGCCCGCAGTGCCGTCTGCCAGGGTGGAGACGTGGTCGCCCAGGCTCCACAGCAGCACCTGCAATGCCAGCAACACAAGTGGTTGGTTCGCAGTGATTGCTGCATGTTGGGTTGAAGTTTGCTGCTAGGCTCTGCAGCAGCATCTGCAGGGAGCAGCAAGGATCTTGCTCCCGCAAATTGGGCATGTGGAAAACTTCAGCAGATCCAAGCTGCTCAAGCTCCACAGCAGCACCTGCAGGCAACGGAAACAGTTCCCGTTCAAGCAGCCAAGGATGGGGGGTTGCAGCACACGCCAGGCTGGCTGTCGTATCAGACATGGCAACCCCCCAGACTATACGGTCACGCTCCAAATGAGTGTTTTTAAACATGGGAATGGCAAAGCAGCACTGGAGGGCAGTGTCGGACCCAGGTTGGCTGCCGCGCACTCCACGACAGAGTGCGCCCGAAGCTGGTGCCTCCTGCCAGGGACTGGCTGCTGACTCTCTGCGCGTGTTGCAATGCAACACATTTACCACACCCCCTGTAACATGACAGCGGCAGCAGAAGAAACTGCCAGCCAGGTACTACGTGGGCTTCTGGACATGCGCAGGGCGGCTGACCTCACAGCCCCAGCATGAAAGCTCCCCTGCTGGCAGAGTGCCACAGCCACTCTACCATGACAAGGCAGGAGCCAGCAGGGCTGCAGCATGCACTAGACCACTGGATCACCCACTCAGGGCAGGCCAGCAGGACCCATTGCAGGTGCTGGCGGTGGCACGCCCTGTGCTCACGAGTGGCACCCTGGCCCCACAGCCAAGCTGCACCAGCCACCGCGCTGCACATGCAAGACAACACTGACTGCCAGGCCACAACAGGCGTGTCGGCTGAGGCCGGTGGTGGCGCTCACGTTTGTGTCCTTGCCCCCACTGGCCACCAACGGCTCTGGCTGGCAGGTCCCCAGGGCAAAGGGTGCAACGTCCTCATGCCCTGCCAGCACCAGGTCCGGCTTGCTGGGCGCCTTGTCCTGCAGGCACATACAGCAATGATTTGACTGTCATCAATATTTGATTTCGTTGAGAGTGAGGAGGCCTGCCTGCCAGTGTTCAGGGAGCCCTGGAGCCCAGGAATGGCAAGGTGCAAAACAGTGTGCAAGGTGCCGGTGCGGTGTTGTCAGGGCTGTAGGGCTCACAGCTAAGCTCTCCTGTGGGCTTCACAGGGCAAGAGAAGACAGCTTGAGGTGGATGAATCGCCCTGCAGGGCTGGCACGGCCGTAGAAGCTGGACAGACTGCAGGATGCTCCAGCAAGGCCTTGCACATGTTACTTAGACCCTTATGTTCTGTTGGAGTCAAGCCAGGCGCGCAGGACGGAAGCACATCCTGGCATGGGTTCGTCGCCTGGCAGGCCTTGCCTAGCCTAAAAAGCTGAACGTCCTCCAGGGTGCACCTACTCCAGCAGGGCCTCACGCAAACCCGATGAAACATCCTGTGCTGAAGGAGGTATGGTTGCCGCGTGAGGCACACAGCCCTGCTTGCTCACCGTGTCGCCCAGCCTGTTGTGTTGGCGCTCTGTGCTCCACACGTACAGCTCGGGGGCGTCTGTGTGGGTCACCAGCACGCTGGGCTCCTGGGGGCACTCCCGGATCTTGTTGACCTGCAGGACGCAACACAATCAGCCATGGGAGGCGGATGGGGAGGACATTGACCACACAGCCTTGAGAGTTGCCGCCCAAACCTTGTTGACTTGAAACAACCAAGCCTGATTATCCATCTCACAGGAAGGAGCAGTGAACAGCGACCACAGGTGAGCAAAAAAGGTGCAATCCTGTCCGGTTGCAACATGCTGGTGTTCTCATTGCTCAATGCTGCTCCATGCTGGCGGCAGAGACTAGCTTACGGTACACAGAATCTTGTCACAGGCAGCTGCTTCTCAAGTCCATCAGGAGACACCAGGCGTGCTGGGTGCATGCACTAAGGAGGCAGCCTAAGCTGGCTGGGATCTGCAGCAGGTGCGCACCTCCCCAGGGTGGTAGATGGTCTTGAAGGGTTTGATGGACGGGTGCTTGCCAGCTGGGTTGAACTTGGCAATGACCTCGGCAGAGGCTACTCGCGGCTGCAAGCAAGCAGGCGCAATCTTGAGAACACGTTGCACTCTATGGGAGCTGTGCACACAATGAAGAAGGCAGCATGGTCTTGACCGACACTGCAGCAGCTTGCAAGCTCAGGATCATGCAAAGCTCAATCATATCAAGAGGCTCAGAAGCTCGGCTGCTGAACAGCGGCCTGGGCGCATTTGATGATGCAACGCTTGGAAGCTCGGCTGCTTCAGCAAGGCCAAGCTGAAATTTGATGAGCTAGTGGTGGTGCTACAATGGGCCCAGCTGCGAGGGACTGTGCCAAGCTTGGTGTTGCAGGGCGCACACCCAACGTGGGTTGCTTGTTCACAGCACGCTTTGGTGACAAGGCAGGCACAGCACGCTGCTGGCTGCACAGGCAGACATGAGGGCCTTCGTCCCCATCTATGATAGATGGGAAGACCTGGTTGCCCCGCACTGACCGTGCTCAATTGGCCTGTGCCAATCTTGTCTGGCAAAGCAATGTGGACTGTATGCCTGGAAGCCCGATAGGGAAGGTAGCCATACCTTGACAATTGTGGCATTAAGGACAACCAGCTTGTTGGGCTCGCCTCCGTCAGTCTGCACAGCACCAGAGAGACAAGGGTTCAGGCGCAGACGACCTCTTCCCAGTGCAGGGTGTTCAGGACCTTGCTGCCCATGCAGGCAGCTTCTGTAGTGCACATTTTGCGCAAGCCTTCAGGCATTTCAAGTGCGCCTGGAAGCAGCTGCCTGAGTAACAGCCAGCTAGCTCCCAGCAATGCTCCAGCCTTTCCTTGCACCTGCTCTGAGAGGTACAGGCGCTGGGTGCGCTTGTAGCTCTGCTCCTCAATCACGCTGCCCCATCTGCAGGCAGCAGGCAGGTATGCTCAAAGCTCACAAGCAGAGCAGGCCGCTGACCTGACGCCAGATAAGAAGCAGCAGGGACGGCACTTTGGCGCAAGGCAGCACCCCTGAAACGTCAGCCCGCGCTGGAGATACAGCACTGGATGAGCATTGCCAGCTGAAGTGCTGTTTGCAGCAACTGGCGATGCATGCTGCCATTGCCGCTGACCTGCAGCACTGGCTGGGCCAGGTCAGGTTGTGGTTGGCAAACCAGTCATAGAGGTAGGGGATGAGCAGCTTCCACCTGCACCACAGGGGGCGACTCAAGATCATGTGAAACCAGTCATGGGCGGTCTCATGCCAGTGCCTGCATGAGCTCAGGCACCATGCTTACTTGTTGTACTGCTCGAGCTCCACCTTGGCAGCAGCAGCTGCTTCTTCATCAGCCATGATCCTCCAAGCCAAATTGCCCCTCAGTGACCACCACAGTTATCCTGAAGGGTGATTGTGTGTTTTCAAGTTACAATGAGTAGCTGCATGAGCTGCAAAAGGGAGCCTAGCTTTGAGGATCGTCTTTAAAACCTTGACTGACCAGAAGGGGAGTGGGATTGCGTGTTGCTACTAACTCCCGGCAGCAGTGCACCACCAGGATGCTGCCGCAGGTGCCTGACCATCGGATTCAGGGGTTCAAGACCCACACCTGGAGCAGCCTCACTTTTGGCTGGGAGGACGGCCATCGCTGGGAAGGTGAGGCTGCACCAGCATTGGGTGCCAGAGGACTGCAGCGGCCATAAGCGGCTGCAGACTGGCTTCTCTGTCGAGGGGGGTGCGGTTGCTGGCAGGGTGAGCTGCTTTCTGCCAGGCATTCACCAGGGGCTACAAGGAGCTGGTGCCAGCGCCTCGGATGTCGGCAGGGGGCCCTCTCGAACATCCTGCGCTTTCTTGCTCAGGCCAATATCTCACCGGATGGGGGTCGGTCACTCTGGTTGCTCTTGCATGGCAGCAGCCTTGGTTAGCTGTCCTTGACATCCTGCTGCGCTCGTTGACAGTCCTGGCAAAGTTGTCTAACAGAACTTCATGCAGCTCTGTCCTTGTTCACTGTGCAAGCAATATGCAGCCCTGCTTCATCCTTACAAGCACAGCTGCAAGGTGCAGGTGTCATCTAGTTACGGAGTCGATCAAGGGATGTTGAAAGTCAGAGTTCGTGCTCCATTCAAGGTTGTCAATCTGAGTCCAGCAGAGCTGACAACCCGGCATTGCACTCCCTGCAGGTTCAAGAGCGACGCCTCATGGCCGCAAGCGCGCCTTTGCACAGATCTGCGCGCACAGCAGCACCGGGGGCGGGCTCGGCGACAGCCTGCACCATCATGCCAAGCTGGACGTTGACAGAGAGTGGGGGGTGAGCAATGGCCGCCTCCCATCCCCAAAGCACAAGCTTCGACCACCACCATTGCTTCTCGCTGAGCTGTCTGCTTAGATGATGACTCACACAGTAGCGGTCGCATCTGTTGACGCAGCCAGTCTAAAGAACTTGGTGCTGCTGAGGGCCTGGCAGTGTCCTGGGGCATTGCTGCTGTATGATGGCAGATGCTGCTAAAGTCTTACAGGCTTCTCCACAGCAATGGCAGCCAGTAACTCACCTGCCCCTGATGCCTCTGCAGAAATTTGTGCAGAAGCAGCGGCATGCCAGGTCCGACAGCAGTTTTGCCAGCCCAGAGCTGCTGCCACATTCCCAGCAGGCGCCCTGGGATAGCACGAGCACCTTCGATTTTGTTGACACGCCTTCGGACCTTCCAGCAGGCAAGTGCCCATGTCTCAGGAGAGGAGTCTGCGTCTCAGCAGATGTCTGAAGCCTGGCGAAGCAAGGTGGAGCAATGGACCAGCGGCAGGTTGCTTTAGGGGCGTGACCCAGCAGGCTGGGCAGCAGGCTACCTAGCACAATAGCATAGTATCCCCACGCCTGAATGGCGCTGCTGCCTGGACTCAGCTGCTCGCTGGCTCTGCTGAGTTTCTGAGGGTAGCGCCATCAGGAGCACCTGCTGCGAGTCAATATCACTATCACTGTCATGGTCTGGCCAGGGCTGACGTCAGTGGGAGCAAGCGCAGGCCTGGCTGTCAGCTGCACAGCAGCAGCGCAGACAGGACTCAAGCAGCCACAGAGGCGGGAGACACGTCAGGTGGCATGCAGCCAATGCGTGGGGGTCTGATCTGAGCCCTGAGCTGCCCAGGGGAAGGTGGCCAGTACCCTGCCCCTCCCTTGGCTGGCCAAGGGGTCGCCGCTGCCATGCACAGACTTCAGATCTGGCAACAGAAGGGAGGGGTATTGGTCCCACACTACCAGACATGATGTGCTGAAGCGCCGGTCTCTGTGGCTGCAGACCACCCTGAGCACCCTGACAACCAGTACACCCCGTTCCCCAGTTTTCCGCCAGGCGGGGATGCAAACGAGTTGCAGCGCGTGGAGCGGTGGCAGCGCCACCAGCAGCGGCCGCTGGGAGAGTACAACCTGAATCCTCATGCAGATCCCTGGAGCGGCCTGGCAGAGGTGCGCTGCAGTTGGCAGTGGTTGCGTTCTTCCCGCAGGCTAGTTGTAGGCTTCCCTTTGTGCCAGGTTCAGCGCACTGGGAGAGCTGCCTGGGACAGCTGGGTCCAGTGAGCTGTTTTGCTGTGGTGTAGGGGGGCCAGCTGCATTGCTTGAATCTGTTTCGCGGAGGTGCCTGCATCGTTACTGCCAGCAGTGTCTGCTGTATGTCTGCAAGCTGGTTGCTGTTGCTGGCGGCAAAGCGGCACTTAGCCAGGGGACAGGCTTGGTTGTCTGCCAGAGGGGTTGCCCGTCACGACACTCAGCACCGCTTGAAAGGGACTCTCCAGTAGTGTAGCCAAAAGACAATGAGCGTGCACAGCTGATTTAGTCATTTACTACGGCCGTGAAAAGCGCAACGTTGTCCTGGCATGGGTGGATGAGGCATCCTCAGCATCATTTTGGTGGTTTCTGCCTTGATGGCAGGGGACGGTACACAAATGTCCATTCACTCAGACAGGCACATTAGCCTAAGAAAGTAGAAGCTGGTGCACGTTGCTGCAGGGCCACAAGGTTGCTATGCAGGAAAGCATATATTCTATAGAGTGGAATGTGAAAGTCACTGCTGACTCAAGCCAGACAGCACTGCCACTCACCACCACCACTCGTCATCAGCATAGGCAGAAATACAAGCCAAGACAACAAGGCGAGACGCAAACAGTGTCAGCGCCACTGGGGTGCAATGATGCGAGGAAGCTCCCCTGCTTCTCGCTCAGGCCAGACAGATCTGCCAAACATCACCACCACCCTCTCTGAGGCGTGCACAGTGTTGCCAAAGGTACAACTCTGCCACCCTCTGCCTGCAGGTGCACGTCATCCTGTTTGGCGTGGACAGCGGAGATGCTGAGGGAATTTACTCCCTGCGTGCCCTCACAGACGATGACACGGTGCCCACAGACACCATCGTGGCATTCGAGTGCCTGCAGGACGCAGAGCGCTATGCGACCCTGCTGGAGGCCACCATGAGCCACAAGCCAGATGTGGTGCCCATCTCGCCAGGTACAGCCCCCTCTGCAGATGGTGCATGCATTGACAGTGCCTGCCATGGTACCCTGCTGGAGGGCACCAGAAGCCCAGCTGGGGTGCTGTGCTGCCAGGCCAACAGCAGTGGAGAGAGGTTGCAGTTTAACAGCCAAGTATTGCTCTAGGCTTGCCACACAGCGTGCAAGTCTGCATTGGTGTCCCTCTGACAAGGCAAGTTCCTGGTGCACATGCAGTTACCATGTGCAGTGACTGCCTCTGGGCTGACAGCTGCGCATGTTCTGCTGCGGGCCAGCCAGGTGTGCACCCTCAGCACTCAAGAGGCTGCAGCATCCACACAGGCTGGTGCAGGCAGAGAGTGTGTGGCCTGTACCCCTCTGCTCTCAGCCTGAAAACGCTCCATCTGCGGTGCAGCCGAACTCCGAGAGTTTTGTGAAGACCATGGGTACAACTGCCGCTTGGAGGCAGCTGGCACCCACTTCATCCCCCCAGACTACAATGTGAGTGTGACCGACTGGGAGCGCTCCCTGCGGCTCAGGTGGGCACCTGCAGCTGCTGAGATTTTTTCCAAAGGTTTGAAATTAGGTTGCCAGGAAGCACAACCTGGTAGGGGGCTGCCCAGATGGGCGGGCTGTTACTGCCCACAGCTGCTGCACCCTTTGCCCCTGTACAGACCTGCCTCAACGGCTGGGCAGTCAAGACAGACTGCAGCAGCTAGCAGTGCCGCCTGTAGCAACTGTGCACCGCCTCTTCAGTGACGCTGCCACCTGCCACGACCTCCAAGCCAGGCAGCTTATGCTCTCTGGTAAGTCTGCAAACCACACTTTCTGTCTTGCAGGAATGGGCTGTGGCGCATGATTGGCGACACCAGCCCTTCAGGCGTGCAGGACCCTTCGGTGGGGAGCATGCAGAACAATGCCGGCCCCTATGGCTCTGAACACCTGTCGGAACTGGAGCAGGCCAAGCGCCGCCTGGAGAGGCTCTTTGACATCTGAGAAGCAAGACAGCTGGAGCGAAGGTCGACTCGACAGGACAGCCGGCCCATTCCCCGGCCAGGTACTCAGTCTCACAAAGTCTTGGTTTGTGCAATGCAGCAGAGCTGCAGCAGCCTCCCTCTCTCATTGATCAACACCTTTCATGTCTTTTTTGTGCCGCACAACCGAGCGACTTTTCAGGTGATGGTCATTTTGATACAGCCACATGCCAGCAGTGCGACAGCACAGCCCGCTAGATCCTCATCTGAATGCCCAGTGAGTACGCACCAAACCTCGCCCTCTCGAGGACCCGTCCCTCTGACCCCCCAAATGCACGCTCTTGGCTGTGGCCGCGCACTCAATCACGCCTGCTGCAGCAGCTGTACTGCGCTCAGGCAAGGTGTACACCAGAGATCCTTGCAGACTCATCCTTGCTGTGCCGTGGCGATATCTCTTTAGATGCAGTGACTTTGAAGTGCTGACAGAGGTAGAGCAGCTTCCTGTAAGACGACCCAATGACTAGAAGCAACATGATGTCCATGATGACATCATTGGTCAGCTCTGAGAAGCTTTGAGAAGGAAGGCAAATACCTAGAAAGACAGCAGCTTCACTCTGCAAACAGGTTCTGCAGCGTGGCTTGATTGCAGCGGCAATCTGAGAAGGCACCGTAGTTTGAGCATCAGTGTAATCGCCTGTATCTGAGCAAGCACCCTCGTGCCCTGCGGTATCGCCATCGTGAGTGCCAGCATGGGAGATCAGGCAGGTCCCTCGAACCCAATCAAGACAGATCCAGATGGGTGAGCAAACCTCCTGCCCTGGTGGCTTGATGCAGCTAGACAGGTCATGCTCATGCTTTGCACAAAGCCCAGACCACTGCCAGTAACTGTGGTGCCGCTGCTGCCCCCAGAGTATGCCACGCTGCCTGCGATCCTGAAAGCAACTGTGGACCTGTGCTTGGGGCAGCTGCGGCCTAATTGTGCAGGCCTGTGCCATCCAGCAGCTTCTAGAGTTTCTGCCCGCAGGCCAAAGACAGCAGATGGCGAGAAGAAGGACTTCAGCACTGCCATCCTGGAGCGCAAGAAGTCCCCCAACAGGCTCATCGTGGATGAGGCCGTGAACGATGACAATTCGGTGGTGGCTCTGAACACAGCCACAATGGAGGCGCTGCAGCTGTTTAGGGGGGACACCGTCCTACTTAAGGTGAACATTGTGGCGTGCGTCAAGGGGGCGGTTGAGGGGACAGCTCACTGCTGTTGGCCTGCCAATGCTGCTGAGCCTGGGCTTTCTCAACTGCTCTGCACAGCAGGAGCTGACCTGTCAGCAGGATAGACACTTGAGCTGGGGGCCAGCGCATAGCCTAGGCTAGCCTTGCTGAGCTTGCTGCTGTGGAAGCTGGCGGCGTGCACTGGGACATGTCGCTGTTGTGGACCTGCTCTGCTGGGCCAGCTCAAGCTGGGTTGCTCAAACTGGGTTGGCTACAGACCAGGAGAAGGCAGGAATTCTGGGGGGGTCTCATGCCACAGGTTGGGGCTCCGCAAGGTGTCTGGCCTTTGCTGGAAACTGTCCTCACTCTGCTGTGAGGACGCAGCAGCTGCCAGCGCTCCTGTGCACAGAGACCATATGTTGGCAAGTCTCCTGGAGCTGATGTCATGTGTGTCATGCTGCTGCACCCCAGGCAGAGCAGCTGTTTGCATCTTCACATGGCCAGGCACTGCAGTCTCACTCCAGAAGCTGCTGGGTGCTCACCTGCTGATGGGTCCCGGCTGTGAAGCTCTCCTCTGCAAAGTGTTGTGTGACTGACTTGATGCTGTTTCCTGGCAGCAGCGACAGGACTGCTGTGTCATTGGCTGCAACCAGGGACAGCTGCCATGATGTAGCTAACGGCCCACCCTGTCTGAGGCCGTGGGGTGGAGTGCAGGAGTACCCTCTGGCACTACTGCCAGCCAGATGTGACAGCTCGCTCTTGTCGCCCAGATTTAGGCGCCAGTCAGGGCCTGCAGAAGAATCTTGAGCAGCTCTCCTTGAGCAGCCTACCTTGGGTGGTAGCCCACATGTCAACACAGAAACATCACCCTCCTTTCCGCAGGGCAAGAAGCGCAAGGACACAGTGTGCATCGTGCTGGCAGACGACACTGTGGAGGAGGCCAAGATCCGCCTAAACAAGGTCGTGCGTCATAACCTGCGCGTGCGCCTAGGGGACGTCGTTGCAGTGCACCAGGTAGGCTGTGTCAGCCACCTGCAGCCTATGGGCTGTGTCAGTTGCAGTGGATAGCGAAACTGTGACGCTGTGCACAGTTTGCTCCTGGGCTGCCTGCTGGGCTGTGTCAGTTTTGGTGTCCGCCCATGGCGTTTCTTCGCTGTGTACCCAGTGGGCTTCATCAGTCTGTAGGGACAGCTGCCTGCAATCTGGGAGCTGTGTCAGCTGCAGTGACTGGCTCAGGGTGTGTTGCTGCCGTGCACCAGTTGGGCTGTGCTTCCAAGCTGCCTGCAGCTCATGTGAGAGCTGGGCTGTGCTGGCTTTGGTATGTGCCCCGAGGGGACATCATGGCTGTGCACTAGGTGGATTCTCCACAACGGAAAAGAGCCAGCTGTGGCCCATGAGATAGCTGCGCTGCGTCAGCCTGCACCTCGGAAAGCTACTGCCCAGCGCCAATTGTGCTGCTGTGGTGAGCCAGAGGCTGTCTCTGCTGGCTGTGCTAAGCCGTGAGAGGTAGGCCAGCGTCCATGCCTGGGTGGTCATGATGCGCACCCAGAAAGGGCGCGGGATGGATGAAGTGGCTTTGGCACTATCAGCCCATGCAACTGTGCAGGACATGCAGACATGCTGCAGCCCATCAGGTCTGGGTTACATCAAGCTGGAAAACAGCAAGTTGTGCGCCAACCAGCCGCACTTGCCGTGCTGTCTGCCTGTGGCCCACCCAGTTGCATGCTCACCATGTGCTGCAATCTGTGCAAACTGCCGCTTCAAACATCTGGGATTGTACTGACCCCTGCTGCCCAGCGTGCTACCAAAATGGAGCGTCGGCACAGTCAGAAGGGGAGCATGCAAAAGCGCTTCAGAAATGAGCTGCCTAAATCTGATTCCCAATGAGGATCCATGCACAATGCTCTTGACTCTCTTGCTGCAGTGCACAGATGTGAAGTATGGCAAGCGCATCCATGTGCTGCCTATTGACGACACTGTGGAGGGCCTGACAGGCAACCTGTTTGATGCCTTCTTGAAGCCCTACTTCCTGGAGGCCTACAGGCCAGTGCGCAAGGTGAGGAAGCTCAGCATGCTGCTCCAGCAACATTACATGCAAGGAGTCTGCAAGGTCCAGCTCGACGTCTGCAACATCATGGGCTGGGGCATTGCGCGTATGGTGTGCAAGTGTTCAGCAGACCCTCCTACATGGCAGCGCCCAGCAGCAGCATGGCTGTTGTGCATGGCGTCAGCTCACCCCACTTTCCATGCACGTGCCACAAGAATAAACCTCTCACCCTGGAGGGGTTGCATGTGTTTGGTGCGTGCGGCCATCCTCAGCCTGGCTGGCCAAGCTGAACCCGCCCCTCACTGTGGATTATATTATAACATATCACCATGGGTGCACCCCTGCATTATTGTTGGTACACCATGTGGGTCCCCCAAACCATTATTTGATTTGAACACCTTCAGGCTATCCACCTCTGTGGCTCTGACCTTGTAAGGGCCGCCATGCACCAGGTGCCGCCCATGCTTACCTTGGTGGCCCGCCTGTCATGACAACAAGCTCAAGGCAAACTTGAACTCAATCACTTACTCTGCAGGGTGACACCTTCCTGGTGCGTGCGGCCATGCGTAGCGTAGAGTTCAAAGTGGTGGAGACGGACCCCGACCAGTACTGCATTGTGGCGCCTGACACCGAGATCTTCTGTGAGGGGGAGCCCATCGTGCGCGAGGATGAGGACAAGCTTGATGAGATCGGGTGAGTTGTTTATGGAGGGAGGGTATCATCATCAAGTGGCAGTGCCTCCTAACTGCCGGTGGTCAGCAGGGTAACAACCAGATTAAGGTGAAGAAGACTTCTGTGGAGTCAGCGTGATGGGAGCCTGTGTGCAACAGTCTGAGAGGCAGTGTCAGGGCTTCTAGACAAGGCTGAAGAAGAAGCCTTGGTGAGTCGTCTGTGGGAGGAGTTCCCTCAGTGTCCACCACCAGCAGACCACACTAGACCTTGGCGGAGACTGCATGGCTGGTGAAGTGTACAGAATAATCAGAAGTTGCTGACATCTCTAGAACTTATCTGCCTGCAGCTATGATGATGTGGGTGGTGTGCGCAAGCAGATGGCGCAGATCAGGGAGCTGGTGGAGCTGCCCCTGAGGCACCCAGCGCTGTTTAAGACCATTGGAGTCAAGCCGCCGCGGGGCATCCTGCTGTATGGGCCGCCAGGGTCAGGTGAGGAAATGAGTGTGTAAAGGTGGTCCTTCCCGGGGTGTTCATCTGTTTGCGTTGATCCCACAGCTCCATGACAGTCTGCCGCATGGATGCTGGTCTGGGTGAGGCTGAGATTGTTGAACCTGCTCGTATTCAGGGGCCATGACGGGTTACTGTCCTAGGCTGAGCTTGCTGATGCCCTTGAAGGAATCCTGCCTGCCTTGCTGCGTGAAGTGCCCTGTCTGCAGTTTGTGGTTTCAACTTCTGCTTTGCTGGCTAGTGTGGGCGCTTTGCTTTGCTGGATGCGCTTGCGGTCGTTCATGGTAGGGTGCTCACTGCAGCATTCAAGTACGCTGCCTGTGCTTAGACACATGTGACATTGTTCCTGCTCTTGCACTGCAGGCAAGACTTTGATAGCCAGGGCTGTGGCCAACGAGACGGGAGCCTACTTCTTCCTCATCAACGGCCCTGAGATCATGTCCAAGTTGGCTGGTGAGCCTCTCCCTTCTTGCTCTGCTGCACAGTCAACTTGGCCGACTGCAGAGCTGGTGGTCCACCACTACTCAAAGGACTTGCATTATACCATGCCACAGTCTTGAAGCTGAAGCAGCTCTGCTGGCAGCTCCTCTAATTATCTGCAGCGGGCTTTGCACAGGTCAGCTGCCTGGGCAATGTCCTGTTGGCTGAGCTTAGCCTGCCTGGTCTCTGTTGCTCCTGCTGCACCTACATCTCAACTTCCGGGCTGTGCATATAGGGATGGCTATGTGCTGCGAGCTGTGGTTGGGCAAGCTCCCACAAGCAAAGCCTGTTGCTTGAGCGCTTGCGCGGCTGCGAGTGGCAAGGGACTTTTCACATATTGTGTGGCTGCTGAGCCTGTACCCAGCGCTGAGGCTGTAACTCCCTGCTCTCTGGCATGCAGGCGAGTCAGAAAGCAACCTACGCAAGGCGTTTGAGGAGGCAGAGAAGAACTCGCCTGCCATCATCTTCATTGACGAGATTGACTCCATCGCCCCCAAGCGCGAGAAGACGCAGGTGAGCTGGCGTGCTGCCGGGCAGGGCATTGCAGGTGACTCGCTGGCATGCTGGCATCGCCTTCTGCGAGCTAGGCCTTCCACTGTGTCACAGCAGCTGTCCATTTCGCTGAGCTGGAGATGTCTGCAGCTCAAGGCAGCGTTCCAGGAATGTGGCGCTGAGCTTTCTTGTGTTGTCTCTTGCAGGGTGAGGTGGAGCGGCGCATTGTGTCTCAGCTGCTGACATTGATGGACGGGCTCAAGTCGCGCTCCCACGTCATCGTCATGGGGGCCACCAACCGCCCCAACAGCATTGATGCGGCCCTGCGACGTTTTGGGCGATTTGACAGGGAGATCGACATCGGGGTGGGTTCTGGTTGCGTAAAGCTATGTTGGCCGAGGTGGCCATCAGAAGCTTTAGTCAGCAGCTCTTGGCCGCCATGGGCCCGCAGGGTGCATCTGAATGCTTCTGCTGCTGTCATGCGTCTTTCGGCTGCCTGCCGTATGCTGCACCCCTGAGTGCTGAGGTGTCTCATCTATGCTGCCCTTGATGCCCTTCTGTGAGGCCCGCTGCTGCAGGGCAGCAGCTGTTCCATGCCACTACAGTGCTTTGCGCGACTGATATCTTTGATGACACTGCTTGGTGCAATGCCCTGTGTCAGCCGCAGGTGTGGCTCTGCAGGTCTGAAAGGGCCTGCACAGTAGCCAGACAGCCAAGGCTCTGTTGTGGCGGGTGTATCTTTGACTAGGCAGACGATGCAGAGGGTTTGCTGCCTCAGGAGTCCTAACAGCGTCAGCACAGCAGCCCACTCTGTTTCCATGGCAGCTAGCCTGGAGTCCCACATGATTGCTTGGCTCTGATGTGACATGTTTCTTGAAACTAACAATTTTGCCACAGCTGCATTTCTTCACGCCATTTCACATCGCCTATCCCGTCTTGCAGGGTGCCAGGCGAGACTGGCATCAGGCCTTGCAGGGCTTTGCCTGTTTCACCAGGGATTTCACACAGACGCACTGGAAACAGACCTGTGCGTTCCTTGATCCTGCAGGTGCCAGACGAGACTGGGCGCTTGGAGGTGCTGCGCATTCACACCAAGAACATGAAGCTGAATGACCAGGTGGACCTGGAGGCCATTGCCAAGGTGGGTTCTGAGAGGGGTCCAGCAAGTTCTGAGTGACCAGGTGGACCTGGACGCTGCTGCCAAGGTGGGTTCTGAAAAGGTTCCAGCAGGTTCTGAAGGGGTTCCAGCAGGACTTCTGTGGTGCCACAACGGGGGAATGCCTACCACGACGGTGGAACGAGGAGCTTAGGGCGAGCACTGTGCAGCAGTCGTGACCAAAGGCATCTGATCAGCAGCGCCAAGAGGACATGGACATGTACCCACACTTGTGTCTGCATCAGGGCAGCCGGCGCGCTGCCCAAAAGCTGGTGCGGCCTGCTCAGCCACCTGTGTACCCCTGTGCCGTTGTCCATGCGCAAGCCTGCAGGTATGTGACGCTGTGTCATGGGGCAGCTGACATCTCTGTGTCATGCCTGACTCAGCTCCAGGGCAGCCATATTGCTGTCCAGGAGCTGGTGAGGCCTGCTTATATGTCTGTGTACCCTGTCACCGCTGCATGGGCTCAATGCATTCATGCAGGCCGTGCAGCTGCATGCTGTGCCTGCACTTTCCAGTATGTTCTCACCATGCCTGCAACCTGTGCAGCATGTCGCACACGAACAGCCCCAAACTGTTGCTTTTCGGGCAAGCACTGTCCAGCAGCTCCTCCCCAGTAGCTCACCATGTGCTGAAGCGTTGTCAAGGGTCGGCAGGCATCTCGCAAGGTGCCTGCATGCCTCAGTGCAGCTGTTGCGCTGTCCAGGAGCCAGTGGGGCCCTGCTTGGATATGGTTGCCCCACCTGCTGCATGCCTGCATGTAGCTCTGCGCCGCTGCATGCTAAGATATGCGATCTAGGAGTCTTACTGACTAATGCCGTGACAGCATCAGGGGGAAGCCATCTGGCTAAGGTGACTTCCCACCCGAGCGCAGTCAAGTTGCTGCATGAGAGCTGGCGAGGCTGCTCGGGTGGTGCGCAGTGGGTGTACAGACATCTGAGCAGCCTTTCTAGCCCGTGAGCACCCCAGTTGCCGCACAAGAGCTGGCAAGGCTGCTCAAACGTTTTCAACTTCCCTTCCACACTGCAAGCCTGCACTGGCCAGCCACTACCTCTCACCAGTCCTTCAAGTTGGTTGCTGAAGCAGTTCGAGGGGGCAGGCGACCTTAAGCCAGGCCACGCCATCTCCAGAGCAGCAGCCGTGTTGCTGCACAGGAGCTGGCAGGGCCTGCATAGATGTCTGTGCATCCTACTGGTCTGCTCAAGCTGTGAGGACTGCTCTGCACAGCTGCATGCAATGTTGGCACAGGCCAGCAGCCACCTCTCACCAGTCCTTCAAGTGGGTTGCTGGAGCGGTTCCAGGGGGCAGCCGACCTCTAGCTGGTTGCTGACTCTCCAGAGAGCAGCGGCCATGTTGCTGCACAGGAGCTGGCAGGGCTTGCGTAGATGTCTGTGCACCCCGCGGGACTGCTCAAGCTGTGAAGACTGCACTGCACAGCTGCATGCAGTGCCTGCACTGGCCAGCCACTACCTTTCACCATTCTTTCAGTTGGTTGCTGAAGCAGTTCCAGGGGGCAGTCGACCTTTACTCAGGCCACGCCATCTCCAGAGCAGCAGCTGTGTTGCTGCACAGGAGCTGGCAGGGCCTGCATAGATGTCTGTGCACCCTACGGGACTGCTCAAGCTGTGAGGACTGCTCTACACAGCTGCATGCAATGCCTGCACTGCCCAGCAGTTACCTCTCATCAGTCCTTCATGTGGAGCACTGGAGCAGGGTCAGGGTCTTGTTGACGGCTGACCAGGCAGAACCAAGTCCAGAGCAGCAGCCCTGATGCTGCACTGGAGCTGGCAGAGCCTGCTCAGACGTCTGTGCGCTCTGTCACTGGTGCTGCTGCTATATGTGTGGAACACGTGTTCAGCTCTGCATGATGCCTGCAATGGCTGCACTAACCAGCAGCTCGCTTACCCCAGCCTTACCAGTTCAATGTCGGAGTAGTGTCAGCGGGCAGATGACATCTGAAACATGTCAGGCCAGGCCCCAGAGAAGCCAGCACTGCTGGCGGGCCCTGAGCAAAACTCTGTCCACTCTGAGGCTCAGAGCTGCAGGCGGTAGCCTTGCTGCTCACAGGGCATAAACATTGGATGCTGGGGCAGGTGCCGGGGCTAGGTGACACTGTCTCCAGCTCCAGGGCAAGCCCAAGAGCAATATCTGCTCAATTTGTTGGGCAACATTTGAGTCAGCTCCAGCTGCTGGGCAGCCACATCCTGCTGCCTGGCAGCTGTTGGCCTTGCGCAGATGTTCACATGGTATGCAGCTTAGGGCAAGCCCAAGAGCAACATCTGCTCAAGCTCCCGGTCAACATCTGGATCAGTTCCAGCTGCCAGGCAGCCACAACCTGCTGTGGGGCTTGCGCAGATGTCGATCTGCCCGGCGGCCCAGATGCTGGGCATGCATTATGGTGGAGCTCACTCATAGCTGCTATACAGCGCCTTGCTCTTGAGAAATGGTTCTTTTTGGGCCTTGCCCGCCCATGGGAACCAGACTGGCCTGTGTCTGGGCTTCCACAGGGCCCTGAGCAGTTGCTGCATCTACCGGGAGCTGGTTCAGAACTGTTTAGTCATCTGCACAAAGCATGATGCATGACACCAGCATCCCCTGCTGGTCAAGGTACACGCCTGAATGCTGTTGTAGGCCATGAGCAGCAGGGGATTGTTATGGAAGCTCCCCTGTGTAGACCGACGCTAGTGTGGGCAGAAATGATCAGATGTCAGAGCAAGCATGCACTGGCCAGCTGCAGCTGCGCTTCTCTCTGCCTTGCTGAGGCGAGCCTTCTGCATTGCGGAGGGAAACAGCTACAGACTCTACCCTTTGAGCATTCCTTTCATCTGGGATGCAAAGCAGAACGTTCATGTGATTTCTAGACCAACATGGCTGCTGGATGGTCAGTGCTGCTGGCTGAAATCAGCTGGGTCTGAATGCCCAGCTGCTCCGCCTGGCTAAGTTGGATCATGCATGAGCACCGTCAATGGCAAATTTGGATGGGCTTCCCTGACTGTCCAGACTCTGATGTTGCTCGGCTCAGCCGACTCACTCTCACCAAACACTCTGTGACCCCCACTTCCCTCTTGCAGGACACCCATGGCTACGTGGGCGCTGACCTAGCCGCCCTGTGTACAGAGGCGGCCCTGCAGTGCATCCGCGAGAAGATGGACGTCATTGACCTGGAGGATGAGAGCATTGACGCCGAGATTCTCAACTCCATGGCCGTCACCAACGACCACTTCAAGACGGCCCTGGGCATCAGGTGGGGTTGCTTGGGCTTACTTGCAGGTGTTTGGTGGTTCACATTGGGCCGGCAGCCTGATCGCTGCATGCAACTCCACAATCACCACCAATTACCACTTCAGCAACCTGGCATCAGGTGGGCCTGAACACAATGACTTGAGGGTGACTTGGGGTGGCCTCTTGTGGGGGCCAACCTAAGAAAGGGCCTGCAGCATGTATCCTTTTAGGCGCAAGCACACAATCGGCTGCAGCACTACTGCTGGAAGAAAGTTGCTGGCTAGGGCTGTGCACAGCCAGAGGCCGCCTTTGCCAGCCACATTCACCTGGCATCCACAGCAACCCTTCAGTCCGCACAGGACATCTGCTGCGTGTCCCTCTTCCAAAACAGGGTCACTTGTGCATGACACCTGCTGCTTACCCTGCACCACGGTGTCCTGCAGTCCTGTGTGACATTGTGGTGGAGGCGCCCGCACCCTCAGCACCAGGGCTTTTGTTCTGTACAGGCCCACTCCTGATCCTCCTTTGCATCCTTTGCCCTGCAGCAACCCGTCGGCCCTGCGCGAGACGGTGGTGGAGGTGCCCAACGTGTCCTGGGACGACATCGGCGGCCTCGAGAACGTCAAGCGGGAGCTGCAGGAGGTGGTGCAGTACCCTGTGGAGCACCCCGAGAAGTTCGAGAAGTTCGGCATGGCGCCCAGCAAGGGGGTGCTCTTCTATGGGCCACCAGGTGGGTGAGGCCCTGTCAGCTCCTGCAGAGGGCACCTGAGTGTGCTGGCTTCTGGGGCCGCAGCTGTGGGCCCTGCACTTCGATGCACACTCATGTGGAGCACCACTGGAGGGATGGTGCCCAATGGCTCAATGCTTTCTGTGGGCCGCCAGGATTTCTGTGGGCTGCCATGGGAATGCTGGCCAGCTCTTGCATAGGCATTTGGGATCACCAGCGTGGTTGGGCTTCATGAGAAGTAGGGCTGCCAGACGTGATGACATAGCTGTTGACGCTGGGCCTTCCGCACGCCTAAAGTGAAAGGTGATGAGAGCCTGTAGCATGTAGGAAGGCTGTGCTGCTATTGCGTTTACAGTTGCCCTTGCCCTGAGGTGGGGGGAAGCTCTGCCATGCCCTGATGCCGCAAGCTTGCACTGAATAACTGCTCACCCCTGCAGGCTGTGGGAAGACGCTGCTGGCCAAGGCTATCGCCAACGAGTGCCAGGCCAACTTCATCTCAGTCAAGGGTCCAGAGCTGCTGACCATGTGGTTCGGTGAGTGTACCTGTGGGCTGGTCATTTGTGCGGACTGTGAGCCCGCCCTCAGACAGCTGGCTGCGTGATGTGAAGGTGGGCGGGGGCTCATCAGCACCTGCAGTCCTGGCTGTGGTGTCGTCCCAGGGAAGAGGTTGAGCTGTGTCCGCTGCTGAGCGTCCAGCGCTCTCAGAGCATGAGGCACAGACCTGGACAGAGGGCTATGAGTGCCCTCTACAGCAGTTGCATGACGTTGAGACGGTGACTGAGAAGGGGCTGTTGCTCACCCATTTTCAGGGCAGGTTTCGGCCCACCTAGTACCCAGTTGCTGACCTTTCGTGTGACGCGTGTGTGACACAGGTGGGTGCATGCTGCACACTGCTCATACTTGGCACCCTGCAGGTGAGAGCGAGGCCAACGTGCGGGAGATCTTCGACAAGGCGCGCCAGTCCGCCCCCTGCGTGCTGTTCTTCGACGAGCTGGACTCCATCGCCAACCAGCGGGGCAGCAGCTCGGGCGACGCTGGCGGCGCGGCTGACCGCGTGCTCAACCAGCTGCTGACGGAGATGGATGGCATGAACAGCAAAAAGACCGTCTTCATCATTGGCGCGACCAACAGGTGGGGGGGCCTTGCCAGCATGGGGTTTGAGCTGGAAGGTTGCAGTACAGTGGGTGTGCTGCAGGGAGGCACGCGTCACATGGGCGCCTCCGGAACAGCCAGGCCTGGGGACCACTGTTTGGGGCAGCTGGGCTGGGCTGCATGCCTGCCCACACATGCAGCTGTCAGCCACCATGCTTCATGCAGCATGTTGGATGCAGAGGAGGCATGGACAGCCCGTCACTCGTGCAACAGGGGTTGCCTGTCTGGGTGCGGTCTCATGGTCTGGCAGCTGCAAGGCTCCTGCGCCAGTACTCATTTCACGTGCGTCATCCTGCCCACATCTATGCAGTCCACCCACGCTCCTGCATGCCTGATGCTGCCAGCACCATGCTTCAATCTTCATGCTTCAATCGTCATCTGCACCAGCACTTCATGTGTTGAGGTGCTGCGCCCTGCTGACCTCATCACAGCTCCCCTGCACTTCCACTCAGCTGTAGGAAAGACCTCCAGGCTCCTGCCTTGTTGCGGGCTCTCTCCGTGTCAAGCCCTGCCTCGTCATTATTGCCGCGCTGCAACTGCAGAGACAAGCTCTGGACTCCCCTGCAGATGCAGCACCCCAGTACTGCTGCCCCGTGCTTGCCTGCAAGCTGGACATCATTGATGCTGCCGTCTGCCACGCAGTCACCTGCAGCTACTCGCCTCCCTGGCTGCTCAGTCACACACTACGCAGACTTCACACTGTGCCTTGTCCATTGAAACAGACATGATTCAGCATGTTCATCTGCAGTTGCCAGCCTCTTCCATTACGTTGCACCCTTCTGCAGGCCGCACCATTGACTCTCTCTCCTTCCTGTCTTTGATGCATGCACCCCATGTCAATAGACACGTGGCCTCCTGCCTGTAGGCCGGACATCATTGACTCCGCCCTGCTGCGCCCTGGGAGGCTCGACCAGCTGATCTACATTCCCCTGCCTGACGAGGGCAGCCGCCGCCAGATCTTCAAGGCTGTCCTGCGCAAGTCCCCCGTGGCGGAGGACGTCGACGTGGACGCCCTGGTCAGGCACACCAACGGCTTCTCAGGGGCCGACATCACCGAGATCTGCCAGCGCGCCTGCAAATACGCCATCAGGTGGGCTCTTGATGGATGAGGACATGATTTCATGCTAGCCCAGGATGGACTGATGCTAGGCAGTGCTTGGGGGTGAGTGGCTTTCATGCTGCCAGTGCCTCAGCCATATGCCATCAGGTTAGCTTGCTTCAATCTGAGTGTATGAGGGGTTGACGTTCTAGTGTGTCTGTAAGGATGATGAGGTGGGCTGGGCTGGCTGCACTTCAGACTGGAGGCTGAGGGCAGCATGGGCGGGACTTGCTGGGGGAAACAGCCTGGCATCTCCATGTCATTTGAGTGTTTGTGGGTGTGTGGGCGCTGCATGCGGGTGGATGCGGCGAGCTGAGCCGTCTTTTGCATGGCTCTGACTTGTTAGTGGTCAGTGGCAAGGAGGCCTGCCTGTCTGCGTCAGGCAGTCAGATGGGCTCTGCTGCTTTACAGCCCATCTGTTGGGTGAGCTGGCGTGGCAGCGGGAGCCGTCACAGCATGAGACCTCCCGTCCCGCCTGCTTACAGTGCCAGCCTGCACAAGTATGCACAGTAGCAACAGCCAGTCTCAGACTCAGCCTGTGCTCACACTTCCTGTAGTGCCTGCATGCGGTGCCTGCGCCTCCATCACTGTGTTGCCTGCACTTGGTGCCCACGCCGTTGTTTCTGTAGTGCCTGCATGCGGTGCCAGCGGTGCCTGCTGCCAGTGCCGGCGCTGTCATTCCTGTGGTGCCCGCTTGTGTCATGTCAGCGCTGCCAGTCTGCACCGGCAACCCAGAAGACAGATGCAGTGATTGCAGAGGCTGCTCTGCTGGCAGTTGTTGCACCTTGCACCACCTGACGCCGCCTGCCCAGTACAGAGCACCTTGTAAAGGACGTGGAGCCAATGTCAGCACTGCCTTGACCTTGGCGGCTCAAGCAGAAATGTGCATCTGACACTGTGTTCCTGGTGCAGGGAAAACATTGAGAAGGACATTGAGCGGGAGCGCAGAAAGGCTGAGAACCCTGACGCCATGGACACTGGTTTGGAGGTCGACGATGTGCCCTGCATCTCCAGGTGGGGCTGGTTCTGCAGCCTGCAGAGAGCAGACCCCATGCTGGGCCCTGTGTAGAGGTTCTGCCGCCCGCAACCAGCACACCCTGTGCTGGGCACTGTGTGGAGGCCTGCAGCAGCTTGTGCATCCAGTTGGGTGGCGAGCCTGCAGCCTGCTTCTTCGTCTTCCTCTGCTTGGCCTGGCCAGGGGAGCAGTGGGCACATGTGTGCCAGCGATCAGGTGTGGTGTCCTGCCTGGCACACAGACGCACGCAGAGCTGCACAGTGGATCCTCCAACTGGTGATTGTGGCAGGCAAAGCCAGGCAGACACAGTAATGCAGAGCAGCTCCATGAGGCCATGATTCACGTGTCAAACACTCCAGCAGGCCCTCAAGTGAGCTGTGATGGCTGGCACCTGCCTTCCATAGGGCCCGCCTACCCCTGTGCTTGCGCAGGTCCCTGGCCTGCTCTGGCAGGGGGCGCACCATGAGAGGCATTGCCACGCCCTCCACTACATTCAATCCTTCGCAGCCCAACGGTTTTCCAACAGGGTCCTTCAAGGAGCGTATGAGCCACACTGGCACATTGCTCCTGGACAGTCCTCATGCACCCACTGACCAGATCTTTTGTTTGCCGGCCTGCAGGGCTCACTTTGAGGAGGCGATGCAGTACGCTCGCCGCAGTGTGAGCGACGCCGACATCCGCAAATACCAGGCCTTCGCCCAGACGCTGCAGCAGTCCCGGGGCTTCGGTAGTGAGTTCCGCTTCCCGGATCGGCCGGGGGGCGCCCCTGCCACGACGCCTGCAGGGCAGGTGGGTTTTGAGTTTAGGATTCAGAGACAGGTTGCACCACATCGCGCCTGTCATCTCGCCAATGATGCTGCCGCTGCGTGTGACATCTCCCTGCACCACCTGGACAGTGCACCATCATCGCACCCTCCTGCCGCTGGCAGATGGTGTGCAAGTCCGTCACAGGTAATGGATCTCGCTTGCAGAGTGGAGACAGGGAATGAGGCGCCTTCATGCAAGGGGCTGTGCTGCTCCCATGAGTAGGGGCCCACACAGACCCTGAGCAGCACACCTGAGCTTGCCTCCTCACTGTGTGTGCCTGTAGCTGCGTAAGCGCTTGCATGACCAGCGCTTATGACACAGTCCAGCAGAGGTTGACCGGGCCTGTGGGTGTCATGCTGGGCTCAGTGCAGCCTTGTGACTGAACCATCCTCCACACATTTAGCCTGATGTAAGTCCCTGTTGGAATGCAGGCAGCAGCGGCTGTCCCAGGATTCCAGTCTGGTGCAGCGGCAGACGATGACGATGACCTGTACAGCTGATTCCTACATCAAGTCAACTCACTGAAGGGCAGCACCCTGCTTGTAGTGCATCTGCATGCACCTGTTTCATTGAGCAACAAATGCAGGCCTCAGTCCCCTCTTGCCCCCCATAAATAAATATATGTGTGAGTGGTCAAGGCATGGTGTTGTGCACCAGCGCTGCCCCCTTGCAGTACTTTCCAGATTGTCGTCATCTGCACAGACCACACATGAATTAAGGAGGCTCTACAAGTGCCTCACTAAAACTTTTGTACTGCAACAGCGGGGTAACAAGACAGCTGTAATTGTCGGGTGCCCCTTGGGTGGCCTGGGGCGTGCTCTCTTGGTTTGTCTGGAGGGTTGCACTTCAGATATTTGATATCCAATCCACAAGGCTTTGCAGCATTCTGCGCGCCTGTTGGGCCTCAGCCAGACAATTGGCTAGGGGCTTATCAACAGAGGAGTTCAAACCCAAGTCAGCTGCATGCAATGCACGGCGCCATTGGCCAGCCATGTGGTCTGCTTGAATGATCAGCCTGAGACAATGGGAAGCATAACTTTGGCAGGTCACTGTCAGCAGGACTCACTCAGTCAGCAGGGTCCCCTCTCAAGTGCCTGGCGGCTTGCTTGCCCAAGTCACCAGTGTTTACCTGTGCTTTTTTGGTGCCCACTGATGTGTTGTGGTCTTGTCAGCCCTGTCTGCCCTGCAGCTGCAGCAGCATGCTGGTGTTAAGAGGGGTCTTGTCATGCTGCTGCTGGGTTCCTCAAGGGCTTACATGTTGGGGTTGATAACAGCCAAGCCACCTGGTGAACCAATGCTGGGTTTGGATCGAGTGGAGTACGTAAATCTTCTACATCCCAAGACCCTTCTCTTTTACACATCAATCTGCTCTGCCATGTTGGACAAGGCCGATGCAGACTCATTTCTGTGCTGTACTTAGTCAAGGCAGTGTGGCTGCTCCCTGGAGCAAGGCTATGAACAAGCTGCAGTGGCCATGCTGAGCTGACTGTTGCAGTCTGTGTCTGGATCAAGTCATCAGCTGTTCTCTCCTGAATTGCGTTGGCATGCTGGATCTCTCGTCTCAGTGCCCGGAGACAAACCCAGCTTTGTAGCGTGTAGAGCAGCCGAAGTCTGTTTACACTGCTGTATGCACTGGGCCCATCAACTTATCAGACAAGAAGTTGTGCTCCTCCTTGTGGGTTTCCCGTGAGCTGTGCAATTTGCTTTGCCCGGCGTGCTCTGCCGCGGAAGATGGGTAACAACACAGAGGTGGCCAGAGATGCTCTTCTTGGGCTGGCAGACACAGAGTTGAACTGCACTGGCTATGCTCTGTGAGAGACGCCATGGCGCTGAGCTGCGGAACTTCGCCACACTGATGCCTCAGATCCATTGCATCAACATAACTGCCAAACCTGGCATTGCCATTTCCAGAGGCCATGCTGCTTCTATCCATCATCAAAGCATGGCTGCTAGCAATCCTCTGTGCCGTGCTCGCAAGGAGTGTCAGAGTGGCTGCAGGGCCAAGCAATGATATGTGGCATGTGGCATGTTAGCTGGCAGAAAGAAAACAGGATTCCAAGGGCAAGGCTGAACCATGTAAAGTCTTTTACAAAACATTGACCTGCTGTGCAGCGCCTGTGTGATAGCATACCTGCATCTGCCCAGAGTCAAGAAAGCTGCGTTTCTGCCAAACGTGTTCCTGCAAGCGGGTGCCGGCAATGCAGCCCAGGGGCCAGCTGATTGGCAGATGCCATCAGAGGAGCAGATCAGGATAGAAAGCCCACCCAGAATGTGGGGCAGAGCCCTCAGACGAGTACACCAGTGCAACCTTTTGATAGGCAAGCGCAGCAATGTTGAATGGCGAACCTGGGGCCAGCCCTTCCCTAGTGACATTCAGACATGCTGCTTGCAGGCTCTGCAGAGAGTACGAGGGACGGCCAGCCCACTGCAGCAGCGGCCACTCATCGGACAATGGTCCCAGCCTATTGATGGCCAGCCACCAGTCTATAATCACAGGAGCTGCATTTGCAGCTCTTATGCCCTACAAGTTGATATAAATCACGGTCCAGCACCAGCTAGAGCGGACGTCCTGCACCGCGAGGCACCAGCTGGCAACCCTGGCAGTTGCCAGGTTGTTGACCGCCTCGCTGGTCAAACCCCTGCATATAAGGGGCAGCCCTGAGCAGCCACTTCACACTTTGCCTCCTGCTTCTGCCTGCCAGCCTCCCTGGGCCCCCCCCAAGCCTCCCACAGCCTCATCGCTTGATCCACAGCTGCCATGAAGTGCTACCTGGCCATCCTGCTGGCGGGCTGCCTCGCAGCCGCCCCCTTCCAGGCCTCCGGTGAGCCTCCTGCCTTGCTTGCACATCGTGCTTGCTGGGGTGCTGAGCATCTGCTGCTGCTGCTTCTTCTGCGCCCAGCACCTGCCCAAATGGGGTCTCGTCACTGTTGCCACCTGGAGCACTGCCCCTCACCAGTGCTGTTGGGGCTGTTCTGCTGGTCTGTGTCTGTGCTCCTGTGCTTGGGCTGATGCACCTGGTTGTCTCGCCAGCCCTGCCTGCCAGCCTGTTTGATGGCCTTTCTGTCTGCCTCGCGGCTGCAGCTGCATGCCAGCCTGGCAGTTGGCGGGGTCTCGTCATGCTGGCTGCTGGCCTCCTTCAGGGCTGCAACCTGTCTGTGCCCTCCCTGCTGAAGCCCTGGTGTGTCTTGCCCTGCAGGCCGCAGCATGGAGCACCACTCTGGTGAGTCCTGCTCTGCTCTGCGCTGGGTGTCTGAGGCGCCCTGCTCAGGCTGTGTGCTGCTCTGTCGCCTCAGTGCGGTGGCTGCTGTGAGGCATGCCAGCTGGGTCCTGTCGGGTTGGTGCGGCGTGCCACCTGTCCTGTGTACTGACTGCTTGGAGCAGTGCTTGGGCCTGCACCTCTGCATCAACTGCTTGGGGCTTTACCTCTGCACCAACTGCTTGGGGCTGCACCTCTGCATCAATTGCTTGGGGCTGCTGTGGACTGCGACTCTGCATGAGTTGCTTGGGGCTGCTTGGGGCTGCACCTCTGCATCAGCCGCGTAGGGCTGCACCCCAGCCCCCAGTCTTGTCATATGACTTGTCTTGCTGCTGGGGGAGGTCTCGCCATCCCGGGCACTGCAGCGTTTGCTCTTCTGCATCAACCCACGGTCAGCAAAGCACGTCATTGCGTGTGTCCTACCTGCCTGTTTGTGCTCATCTGCCATCTTGCTTGCCCTGCAGGCCGCAGCCTGCTTCAGAGCGCCGTCCCTGTGCCAGCCACTGAGGCTCCCACCACCGCCGCCCCTGTGGCCACCACCGCCGCCCCTGTGGCCACCACCGCCGCCCCTGTGGCCACCACCGCCGCCCCTGTGGCCACCACCGCTGCGCCTGTCACCACTGGGGTGCCTGTCACCACCACTGTCCCTGCCACTACATCCGCCCCCCCTGCAACCACAACTGCTGGCCCCAGCGTGTCCACTGCTGCTCCTGTCAGCACGACTGCAGTGCCTGGCACAACAGCCAGCCCCACCGTGACCACAGCGGCACCAACCACCACCGCCGCAGCACGTGAGTTCTGCCAGCCTGCTTGCATTTGTGCTCCTGCCAGCTGCAAGTCGACTGTTGCACCTCAGCAACACCCTTGCTCAACATGCTGCCTGACCACGTGAGAGCACTTCTGTGCATGTGGCTGACTGCCCAACACAACTGTGGTTCCGGCCAGCCCTCCTGGTGCCTGCTCGGCCCTTGCCTGCGGTCTCTACCACCCCTGTAGCCCTGCCTGCTGTGGCCGCTGCCGTTGCAGACTGCAAACCCCTCCTGACGCCGCTCTGCCCCCTGCCTGCAGTCTCCCCCAGCTCCTCTGACCCTGCCGCAAATGCTGTGGCCACTGCTGTTGCCGAGTGCAACGGCCAGGCTGTGGCCATCGCCCTGTCAACTGCTCAGGCAATTGGTGAGTCCCTGGCATGTCATCTCTGCATGCAAAGTCCACTTGCTCGGGGTTTTGCTCTGAAATGCAATCAGGCTCTGCCCTTATGGGACCTCTGCTGCCACCTTTCCTGTCGCGGCTGCGGCTGTCCTTCACTGGGCGCTGCATGCGGAGCCGCTCCTTGCGCCTTGCCCCGATGTTGAGTGACCAGGTTGATGGCACACTCCATTGCCTGCTGCTTCATGTGTCGGCTGCCCTCACGCACTGGCTGCTGAGCAGCCTGTATCTACGCGTATGGCAAGCTGCACACTGCCCGGTACCTGGCCAATGGGTCTCTCCAACAGCGCCCTTTAGGCGCTGCAAGCTTGTAAGGCAACACCCGATACCACACCTGCTCAGCCCTACTGCTGCTCTGCAGGTCCCAACGCCACTGCCAATGCAGTGTCCTCAGCGGTGGCCAACTGCATATCCAACCCTGCCACATCCAGCGCCACCGTCAACGTCATCGCACGTGAGACGCCTGCTCTGCTGCACAAAGTGCTCTCTGCAAGCTGCGTGCTGGTGATGTTTGCTGCATGCTGCGACTGCCGACTAGCCTGCCTCCTGCGGAGCTCTTCTATGCTTTACGCAGGTAATTTTTGCTGCATGCTGCATCTGCTGACATCTCCTTACCCAAGCCCGCCTGCCTGCCTGCAGAGGTCATCAACCAGGCCAGCACCTCTGCCTCAGCCTCTGCCTCAGCCAGCGCTGCAGCCACCGCTGTCACTGCCGCTCAGGCCCTGGCGTCAGCCAGCGCAGCTGCGAGCGCCACCGTGTTCACCACCTCTACGTCGTCCACATCAACCAAGGCGCTCAGCGCCGCCGCCGCCGAAACCATCGTGCCCCAGTGCCCCATCGCAGTCCTCAGCTCGGCGGTCGTCGCAGCCCAGGGTATCGTCAAGGTTGGTGCCAATTGCTAAGCCGCCCCTCTTTAGCAAAAATGCGGGCTCATCTGGGAGCATACTGTGCACCCGAGGTCTCTGTATGCATGAAGTGTGCAGGGGCTACGCACACATGAGGTTGTCAAGGCTCCTGAGTGTTGAATGTCTGTGTAGTGTGTGCAAGCCAGTCTGCTAGTGCCAGGTAGCTGGCCAGCTGTCTGCATGTTGGCGGCCTGTGTCCTCTGGAAGTCAGCTCTGCCTCCTGTGCTCTGTGCATTGTACAAGTGCCCAGCATCATGCTTCCCTTTCTACACTCTTCTGCAAGCACTCTGCCGCCAAACCCCTCTTGTTCATGCAGGCCAGCAACGTGACGGTGGGCGCCTCTGCTCTGGCCACCTCCGCCTCCCTGCAGCTGACTGCCAGCCTCGTCAACAGCATTGGCTCAGACAAGCTGTGCTGCCTCGGGCAGGCATTCGCTGCTATTGTGGATGCAGAGATTGCCAATGGCACCGTCGCGGTGAGAGTCCAGTCTTGTTCTGCAGCATTGCTCTCAGCAGGCGCCTGCTGTGGTGGTACAGCCTGGAGTGATGCTGCTTGCTTCTGCTTTTGCATGGGCTGGCTTGTGCATGGTACCTGCACAGGCAGATACAACAGTTGTATCGTGCCCTGCTGAGCATTTATGAGTACAGCACTCCTGAGTACTCCTGATGAGCAATTGCCCCTTCTTGCAGGCCCTGGACGCTGCCAACGCCCTGATTGCCAACCTGTTCTCCCTGCCATACATAATGCCCGTCAAGCAGCTGCTGCAGTGCTTCCTATTCGCTCTGTGAGCAGGTGCTAAATGCCAGAAGCACTCTGCCTCCATTCCTGCCAGGGACCTTTCATCAATTTGTTTGCGACTGACATCTGCCCTGCTTTCGATATCCCCCCTCCCTGAACGCAATCCATTTGGCAGCATCCCCTGAACTCCTGACTGTCTCGTACAAACTCCCCAGTTGGGCGCAGCCCTCAAGCCACATATGTTGTAAAGAGCTCTCAGCACATACATCTTATGGCTTGGTCGGCTGTAATTCTAAAGAGGTGCGAGCCGCAGACGGTACCTCATGAAGTTGCAGGGTGTGCTTCAAGGCTGGCAGAGCAGCAACCTTTCCACCATGAGGCTGCTATGTAGCAGGCGCATCAGCCTTGCTGGGCGCTGAGGTGGAAGGCACCCTACGGCCTGATATGCACCGACCTGTCCACCATGTGCATGCCAAGGACCCTAGGTACGGCGGGAAAGACCATGGGAACGCTGAGGACCTTCCCTCAAGGAAACTTGAGAGCTGCCATGAATGCCTTGATCAAGGTGTGCCATGGACAGTCTGTGATTCGTAAGTGCCTTGTCACAGAAGTCTTGCTGCAAGTCACAAAGCATGAATGATGGGCACGACACTGGGCTAGAATGATTCATGTCTGACTGTCCGAAAACTTGCACAACCGGTCTAGCCTCAACGATGAAATGACTGTGGTGTTGCTGAAAGACACGCCCACAAAATCATGGCATGAATGTCACGCATACCATGCGTTCCAGGCAATTGTTTGGCAATCATGGTGTTGCCACAACGCAGGACATGAAGCAGTGATCAGCCCTGCTGCAGGGATAGCTCATACTGCACAACTGGTTCCAAAAGGGTCAATGATTGAAAGTTTCCGGCTGCCGCCTGGAGCTTGGGCTAGATGCCAGCTTTGTTCGCAGCCTGGCTGCAAACTCAGAGGTTTCTGAGGCCTTCAAGTCCTGGCTTTCCAGCTGCAGCAGGTGAACGCAACACCGTGAGAGCAAGACAGTCAGGTGTGGCACCAGCGACCAAGATGACACTGCTCAAGGTCCATGGGCAGAGGCAGGGGGGCCGGCCAGGGCAGCTTGGGTTCGCACAGGGCGGCTTGGGCAAGCACAATCCCCCGACTTTGGCGCAAGGCCTGAGCTCAGGTACACCCTCATCAACAGCTTGTACTCAAGACTGGCTCACCCATGTCTTGGTGGGGGTGAACCACCCGGAGAGGCGCCCCACGATGGGCTCAAACACGCCGCGCAGCTTCTCAGGAGCATCCTCTGCCTGCATCCAGGCAGGTGGTCTGACAGTGCAGCCGCCAGTCTTTCATCCTGCCTACCTGAGGCATTTGAGCAGGTGGCATAAAAAGCATAGCCTCCATGCTTCTATGCACAGGCATAGGCCTGTTGTGCCGCTTGCCATCCCAGACACGGCACTCAGTCAGTATGGCCTCCATCACACACCAGTCAAGGACGTTGACAGGTATGCAGCTATCTGGGGTGCAGCTTGACAGATTTGCTGGGTTGGTGCCCATCTTGGACTGCAATCTGCCCGTTGCAGGGCACCCAGCAAATGGAACATTATCTTTGGTGAATACACCCACCCACCAGACACAGGCTGACCCTGCAAGAGGGACAGTTGTCTACCCTGGGCCACATCAGATCGAAACATGGACTCTCCTCTGGGTGTAAAAAGGTCTGGTCACCAGCACATTGCAGCAAGATGGCACTGGCACGACAGCCTGTCCAGAACGGCAGAGACAACATGGCCCATCTTGATGGCCAGGCTGTGTGCAGCGCTGGGCTGTTGGGCAAAAGGCAAGAAGGGCCACCAGGCCCCAGACAAGGCCCCGACAGCATGGCCCGCCCAGGCGTTGACTCGCGCAGCAGGCGCAGCGTTGCTGAGCCGCACATGATGCTGGCAACAATGGTTGGCGTGGCCCCACACGAGGCAGAGCCTCGCTGTGCCCCAGGAAACAGCACTGCTCACGGTCTTGATGTCCAGGCTGCGTGCGGTGCTGGCGAAGACAGCTGCGGTGCCCCAGACGGCCAGAATTGTCCCCCACAGCATCGCACGTCCGGGGGTGAATTCTGGCAGCAGGCGCATGCCGCGCACAAGGGGCGTCTCCAGCGCGGCCCGCTGCAGCTTTTCTGCGCGCAGGCGCTCGTAGAAGGTGGGCGGGTTGTGGGGTGTCTGGGCAAGCTTCTTGCCGTCGGCCACGCTGAAGATGGAGGCGT
This sequence comes from Asterochloris sp. CNOR1, assembly GCA_963969365.1. Taxonomy (NCBI): domain Eukaryota; kingdom Viridiplantae; phylum Chlorophyta; class Trebouxiophyceae; order Trebouxiales; family Trebouxiaceae; genus Asterochloris; species Asterochloris sp. CNOR1. The sequence continues at coordinate 2,685,560 of OZ017757.1, read as the reverse complement.
CGTCCACCGTCCACCTGCGCAGATGATGAAGTCTGGCTGAAAGACGACACTATCAGTTGATGCTGTAAAAGTTTGGACGTGGGCAGTGATGGTGACAAGTGCAGGAGATGATGGAGGCAGCGATTCAAGAGCCACCTGCAGGAGGCCATCACAAATGCTGCAGGAGATGGCAGAGCATGAAGGGGGGGTGGGGGAGCAGCAGAGGGCAGGCGCACAATGGGGTCAACTGCAGGGCTCGCTCCTGCACAGCAGATAATCAGGTTTTGTCTGCTGAGCCTGCCAGCTTCATGCTGTGACACACTGAGGCACAGACAGCAGAGATCAAGGGGTGTTGCCGCCCTCAAATCCCTGCAAAAGTCCTTGTCAGAGTTGAGCCTGCCTGAGCACTTGAAGGTGAGTCCAGACTGCAGCACCACCCCTGTCACAGGTGCAGACGCTGCAGCCTGCCCCTGTAGAGGATGACCTGCAAGGAGATGGCTCAGCAGGCAGTAAAAGAAAAGAAGAAGAAGCCCAGCCTGCAGGGATGGTTGCGTGGAGACGAGACGTTGCAAACTTTGTCGTACAGTGTCCAACACAAGCGCACTAGGGGGTGGTCATGCCTCAAGAGCGGTGATGCAGACTGACTGGAGTCGCAGGAGACTGCTGCTTCCAGCCCTGACCTGCTGTTTTTAGTTTGTTGCTGGAACGTCACTCGTGCTGTGTGGCACCAGCTGGGCATGCACTGGCATGATGTTACTGTGCCAAGCGCTGGGAGCAAAGCGCAGCAGTGCCCACCTGGCCCGCCCAAAGCTGATGGGCGTCCCGAGCGTGGACCAAGAGACCTGCTGCCGGGGCACTGCAGCATGCAGACAAGGCATGAGCTGCAGCAGTGATTGGGAGTGCATGCTTGTGTGAAGCCAATGGGCCAATGAACAGCAGCCACAGCTACAGGGAGCAGCTCTGGGCTCCTTACAAGCAGAGCACTTGCAGGACGAACAGCAGGCACTGCACTGCATCAGCCGGTATGCCCCAGCCTGTGATGTACCTGGCAGGATGCCTGGGACATGGTTGTACACCACGTTTTGCCTGCAGCACACGCTTGCACCACTTAGCACAGTGGCCGCATCTGCATGAAGCTGTGTAGGGACAGCAGCAAAGCCCTGCTGTGCTTGCCTGCCCCTGTTCACTGTGGTCGGCAGATTGTGCATGCTTGTGTCACTGTCATCGTGGCTGGTGCTGGAGATGCCACTGCTCCTGCTTTGAGCCTCATCCAGGGCCTTGAGGGCATCTGATGGCAGCTTGCCCTCCTCGATGAGCTTCTCGACGGCCTTTCTTGTGGCCAGGACCTCCTCCTCCCTGAAGTACTTGCCCTCGAGGGCTGCTAGCCTGCCTTGAAAAGACATGTTGTAGTAGTGCTATGTATCACGACAGCACAAGCTGCCCATTGCTCCGGACCCAGGCATAGCCAAGCCCATGCACTAAAGCATGGGAGAGAAAGCAAAGATTGAAATAGGTCATACCATCACAGGCCATGTGACACCCCATGAATATATGTCTGCCACGTGGTTCCGTATTGCTTGTGAGGACTGTGGGTAGTGGTAACTCCCCAAAGTGTCCTAAGGTCAGAAGAATTGTTATCTGTGATGTGTCTGCTCTTAAGAGTACCTCTTCTGCTTGGAGTCTTCTGCTTAGGGCCCCACAAGCTGGCTGCATCTTCAGGCTGGGACTATCGGGGGCCAGATAGTCTCAGCCTGGGACTATCAAGGTCCAAACAGTCCCAAGGTCCTTTTCAAGTTTCCAGAGTTTCACTGAATGTGACAAGCACCCACCATGCTCTTTGGAGGTGATAAGTGCAGCCTCCTGCCACAACTGCTTCCAATCTTGATGATCATGCACTTACAGGAGGAGCCACTTGGGCCACTGAATGAGTACGCGCAACGTCGCGTGGACAATATTGCGGAGAACCAGGCAAGACTGGCAGCCTCTGTGCTTGGCGCTACCATGAATGTGCTTGAGGGAGGCTACACAGCCTGCCGCCAATGAGGGCAAGAAGCGTCGCGCTGACCAAGAGAACATCCCTAAGGTGCTGTGTTCCTGTGGATGTGGTGCCAATACCTGCTGTGCACAGTCACAGCACAAGTGGCTGCCTCCAACATCCAGGCAACACAGTCGCCTCTGTCCTGCAGGCAGTTCCAGCCTCTGGTCGTACACTTCGCAGGCGGAAGGGGTCTCAGCCTGCCGCTGAGACCCCAGCGGCAGCAGCGCTAGTGATGCTATCAGCTGATGCAGACAATCGACACCAGCAACATCT